>LPNX010625413.1:31033-55657 GCA_001517045.1 Pseudotsuga menziesii
CAGAAGTAAACCCAAGTGCGTTTGGAGTAGTCATCAATGAAAGTTAAGAAATATTTGAAACCAGAAAAGGAAGTAGATGGAAGAGGGCCACACAAGTCACTATGCACAAGCTCCAAGGGAACCGAGGCGTGCCAAGAGGCATGTTTGTCAAAACTGTCCCGATGATGTTTTTCAAGTACACAATCGGAACAAACACCATCATTGCAAGATACCAGCGGAAGACCAGTCACCATATTGTCTTTACATAGTTGTTGCAATGAGCAATAATTTAAGTGACCAAATCGCTCATGCCAAAGTTTGCTCAAGTTATCACTATGAGTAACAAAATTGAAGGAAAAGGTGATGACCCAAATTTGTTAAATTTGTACAACCTGGTAATATCATCAATAGTTCCAGTAGATAGGACATTTTGAGGATTTTTAAAATCCTTGATTACAACTTGGTGAGGTGTAAACATCACAGTTTTACCTTCACCTGAATGAGTAATTTGATAGACTGATAACAAATTGCAGGAAATTTTTGGAACACATAGTACATCACTGAAATGACCATTTTCTATTGGAACTGTTCCAGATCCTACAACACTTAGAGATCTATCATGACCAACAAATATTTGTTTGGTGTTACATTCATGCATAGTAGAAAATATGGCTTGATCCTTAGCCATATGATAAGATGCTCTAGAATCAATGAGCCATTCATTTGAAGTAGAAGAAGAAGATGCAGTATAAGAGTAACCAGAAGCACAAAGTGCATGTCCATAAGAGTTATATTCTGAAGATGAATCTAGGTTGATGTGGTGCTTCTTCATTGCTGTTTCCAAGGCTACCATCTTCTTAAAACATTTAAATTCATCATGATTATCTTTCCCACAAAAATTGCAATGACGCTCAGTCTTCTTTCCTTTTTTCTTGGATCCTTTGTCATTTTTTGAAGAAGGAGCTGACTGAGAGGATTTGGGACCCTTGTTGTTTGGCTTATTATTGCAAAAATTATGTTTCTTGGGAGGCTTGGACTTTTCTTTCTATTGGTACAATAAGGCTTTCCTAGATGTATCTGCATTGTTAATTATTCCAAGATGAATGAGCTTATCTTGCTCTCTAATTAAGGAATCACAAAATGATTCAAGACTAGGCTCTTGATAGCTAGCTGTAGTCAAGGATTCTTTCATGGAGTAGAATGTAGATACAAAAACAGAATATGCAGGTCCAATTTTGGAAAGTATATGATAAATACATTGTTTGTCTTCTTTCTTAATCTTGCATTCTGCACATAAGAGTCTAAGAGTTTTATACTTAGATAAATAGTCTTGAATGCATGAAAAATCATTTGGATTCAAGGAAAGCAACTCATTCTCAAGTTGATGACCCCTAATTTCGTTGTGTTTACCAAACACAGATTCCAACTTTTCCCAAGCTTTATCAAGTTCATCAATGCCAGATATGTGGAATTGCAAATCAGTAGATATTGGCATCCCAATCAATCCACGAGCTTCATCACATCTATTTGCCCATTTAATTTTCTTATCATCATCAGTGGGTTCTGTTTCTTTCCCTAAGGTTATCCTGAAAAGTCCCCTAGTTCGTAGAACATCCTCCATATGAGATTTCCATGAGAAATAGTTAGAACTTGTAAGTATAATATCACAAGGGGCAGCCATACTGTAAAATAATGGTTGAAAGAACATAAACTAACTATCTAGATGTAAAGAGATCGAAAAAATATGTGGTTTAAAAAAAAAAACACTTAAAACAGATTCTGGATGATGAAGTTATGCTTGATCAAAGAAAATGTTGAAGATGTCCCCAATAGTGACGTGGTAGATATTAACTTGACCAACTAAAATAAAGAAGCCCCCTCTTCCCAAGATCAACCTTTGATAATCACTTTTACAATAAATTTGCTTTGAAGTGAATCACTTTTGTAGAATAAGTGATGTTCACTTTTACAATAATGTGACTTTTAAATAGTGCGGCAATAAATTAAAAAACTTAAGTGACTCACTTTTATTTTATTTTATTTATGTGAGATGCACTTTTACAATAAAGTAACTTGAAAATATAAATTGCATGCACTAAAAAGGAGCTTGATAAGACTTGAACTCAAGACTTATCAAGGTGGAAAGCAACTTTGGACCAACTGAGCTAAGTTTAAAAGGTACATAAAAGTATGGAAAGAGGAAAGAAGCTTTTTTTTTCAACTCTTCTCTCTTGTCTTCCATGCTTGCTTTCTTTTCCTACAAATCACAAAAAAAAATGAAAAAACAAAAAAAACTTTTTCCACACAAAGGGGTTAGATCTATGTTAACTTACCCGGAAAGTCTACGTTTTCAAGTTTTCTCGCTGTTTCTGATTTGCTGTGATCGCACAAGGTGCATGGCAAAGAGCATACATAGCCGAGAAGATAAGAAAAAAAACCTTTCCCTTACTGTTTTTGATTCGCCGCGATCGCGTAAGGTGCAATGGCAAAGAGCATATGCAGTCAGAGAAAACAACAGCTCGAGACTAAAACATAAAAGATATAATATAATAAACTGATAAAATATGAGAGATTTAAAAAAAAACAAATCCGTCACTCTAACATTATACCTTCAGATTTGCCGAAATGGGTGTTTCTGGAGCAAACGGAAATGGTTTTCGATGAAACGAAAACTGTTTCCAAATAGAAACGGTGCTACAGACATAATGGAATATCTCCCATAGGCCACAAATGCACAGAAAGTATAGAACCAGAAACCCTTTCAAATTTTCAGCAACACCGGTTCCAAATCTTGATCAAAACCGAAAGCGGCTCTTCATAAAAGCTCTGATACCATGTTCGGGTACACAGGGTACTCCCAAAAGACCGAACACCTTCAAATACCGCTTCACACAAATAGATCATAGATCAACACACTGATGTTTGTCACATGGTTAAAACCCTCGAGAGGGAAACAGTCCATGGCCCCAGCCAAATAGCTACTTGGAGCAATTTATTATGCAAAAGAAAGAAAGTTACATGAGCTTCTCATAATCGATCAACTAGCCAAGGACCCTCTATGCTCTTTAAATAGAGATCATATACCAATCGGTTGTTAAGCCATGGATCAATGGTAGGTATGATCTAAGAGAAGTTGAACCATCGAATCATTATATGTCTAGAACATATCGTGACCGTCGGATTAGAATATTTACAAATGCATACTAATGCATAATAAAGAAACACACTTTTACCTAACGGATATATTATGCAAGTTGATCTTAACTAACTCCTAAGTGTCTAAATATCCTAACACAATCTACCTATCTACCTATCTATATATATCACAGCTTGCTCGTGACATAATAATCTATTGGAATTCACAAACCAAATTATAACTAAATACCAACTATTGAAATTCAAAAAAAGAAATTCCTATTGTTGTCTAAACTATGTAGTCTAAACTATTTGCGACTTTATATTTTAAAGCATGGCTTCCAATTAAGCAAACCTCCCATGTGTGTTTAACCTTTTTCAATTAATAACCATAAGCATCTTATTGTAAAATTAGAACATAATACCAGCTATTTGAATTCACTACCTTCATGGAAAAGAAAAAACATATTGTAGTCTAAACTATCTGTGACAATAGCATCACCATACTTCACATTAGTGATACCTAAACTATATGTGACAATGGAGTCACCATCCTTCACCTTAGTGATATAACAATCAAGGTTGGTCCTTTTGCAAAAACTAATAATAATAACAATTTATTTACTAACTTGTCAACACAACTACTAACCAAAATAATTACACTTCCAAAAACCTAAAAGCAGAGATCTTCACATACCTAAAAATATTATGCAATCTGTCACTAGAAACCTGCAAACACCCACTACCTTTCTCGTCTTCAAACTCATCCTTCATGTTCTCAATGAACTAGCACTGATATGAATGGTTATCTTGGTAAGACTGCTAGATCTCGTTCTAAGGATGAGCCATTAGAGGAAATTTGGGGTCTAAAATGGGCCTTATAAGAAAACGTGCCAAAATAAGTTTTTGTGAGTTGGAATTCAAGAACCAATAGAATTTCAATAAAATAAGTCAACCATAATGGTTGAATTGACATATTTGTCATTAAAAAAAACTACTTTTTTTGTTCGTATTTTCGACATATCTCATTGTGTTTTTACTCAAATTTCGATCGGGAGAGCTCGTTGGATGTGGAATTTGATTCCGCATCCAATGATTACCCACACTACATACTTTTGACAGACCCCACTACCCCAAAAACAAGAAATACCTGAAAAATGTGATGATGATGTCATCATCACGTTTTTTCAGGTATTTCTTGTTTTTGGGGTAGCGGGGTCCATCAAAAGTATGCAGTGTGGGTACTCGTTGGATGCAGAATCAAATTCCGCATCCAACGAGCTCTCCCAATCGAAATTTGAGTAAAAACACAAGGAGATATGTCGAAAATACGAACCCAAAAAGTAGTTTTTTTCTTTCTTCCTCCAAAATTAATCAATATTATTTTATTTTTTTAACTATTATTTTATTATTTTCCTTAGGAGGCCCATTTTAGACCCCAAAATTCCTCTAATGCTTTGAAAGAGAGATTTATACATCTTCTCTTTTCAATGTTAGCTTAAATTCTAATCTCATCTTGTAATTTTACTTCAATAGAGATCTTTATACATCTTCTCTTTTGAATGTTAGCTTAAATTATGATCTCATCTTGTAATTTTACTTCAATATTAATGATTTTTTAAAAATGAAACATGATTATTTTCTGAAGATTATTTAAAAAATATATATATATCACATTATTTGGAAACTGGTACCATGCTCCATTCAATTCATTCTCTGACCCAATTTAGCCTGATTTTTTGCTCAAGAACCCATACTCATCTCTGTTTTTCTCAGATCTAGACTTTGCCCTTTCGTCCCTCTCTTTTAAATTCTGGAGATCAAGCAGAATTTTGAGTAGGTTCTCAATCAGGTATCTGAATTCGCAGTGCCATAAATAGCATCTGAATTCCTGTGACAAATATCCTTGATGCTTGATTCAAGCCCATCATCAAACATAACATACCTGATTTTTCAAAAAAAAATATTGATTTCACTTTTGATAAAGTGATTTCAATAAAACATCTATCCAATACATTTCTAAACAAGTCTAATGCATTTCTAAGAAGCAAAAAAGTTGCCAATTCCACTTTTGATCATGTAATTTCAATCCTCATTAAGAAAGAGGACAAAGACGACCATGTAAAAGCCCTAAAAGCCCTAGTCTGAATATGATGGTAAAATGTAAAATTTGTACAATTGACATAGTATGAGTCTGCAGAATTATCTTGAGGACTACAAACTTTTATCCAGCTGGTCAACAAAGCCCTTCTCCTGCAAGCTTGTTATAGATTCCTTGATGGCTTGTTCTATGGGAGTAAATACCAGTGAGATATGTTCAAATTCTTTGATGGATTGTTAACATGCAAAGAATTATATTTTTTTGTACTAAAACTGCACGAAAATTAACTGTAAGAATTCAAATTACTGAAAGTCCATAGATGCAAAAAAACATAGTTCCATTAGTAAGTGACTCCCTCCTAGGCCTCTTTGGACAACATGGAGGTAAATATAATGTGGTGATAGTTTTTAGCTACCATGTCGCTCATAGTGGGTCCACCCTCATCATTTTTTGGCATGGTAGAGACTAGGTACCAGTACTTGATCAACCTAACTATAGTGAAACCTGGCTACAGTGAAGACTTTGGTAGCTTTGACATAGTCCTAGATGAATATGGTCATTATTTCAGAAGGATTGGCCACCAAAAATTCCTGAATCTCCTTCAATGTATTCTTAGCCGACATTTGTAATAGAAAAACCATACACAAGATGGTTATTTAAATAAAAATAGGGTTGATCAAGCATAAGGAGTGGGTTCTTTCAACCAATAGTGGTAAATATTAATTGATATTTGGCTAGGTTCAAATCTCCTAGATGAAGTTCATGACTTCATGAATAAACATTCTTTGGGTTTCTCGCGATCATAAAAACAAAGTTGATCAAGAGAATTGGAATGTCAAATCACAAAAGTTGTGATATTGTAGTAGGAGCCTCCAAATGAATGACAGATCCAAACATCATTCTCAAAATCATACATGTCCAACATCATCCCTCTAGCACCATTCTGTAAAATTTCACCAAATCAAATTGCTCCAAGTCTCTGCTACCTTCCAAAAAAATCAAATACCATAAAGTGCTCTAAAATATTTATAGACCATACATACATTTAGCTGATTCATAGTGCTAATCTCTTGACTATAGAAAGGGTATCTCTCGACACTTATGTACATTTTTGTCGAAATGTTGCATAAGAAATGTGGGTCGTCATTGAAATGAAGGCCGCTCACTTGAACAAAAAAAATAAAATAAAAAATCATATGGATCTGCAAGAGAAATTAAATGAAATCAATCAAAATCTTTCAAAGTTAATAAAATTAAATGAAATCAATCAAAATCTACCAGCTCCATCGATGCTTATTTGGTAGAGAATAAGCATCAATGGCATGGTATCGAAATGGAGGTGGAGATACTTTCGTTGATGGAATCCATTGATCTATAATAAGCACACAACATTAAATCGTGATAATTATGAATCACATCACACAACTCGAAAACCACCGCCCCTTTCCCACAGTACCTCGAAGAACTACCTGCCTTGAAGCATGCACCATGCCTGCCCCTTTCTTGAAGCATGCATCATGTATTTCCTTTGTGTAGTACCTGACATCATCTCGCTACTGCGTCCTGGGCACCAAAAAAAGAATATGTCATCATGGCTTGCAAACCAATAAGAAAATTATACATATATTTTCCATTGTTGCATTTTCTAAATATAGATTTTTGCCTTAACTCAACTATAGAGATTTTTTTTTGCAACCTATAGGTAATCTATAAACCAATATTAATAGGGCCTTCTTGAAAACTATATTGTCCCTTGTCAAGAACATAACAAGAGGGGCTGCTAAAGGCGGCAAGTCCCTGCCCTTAGAAATTGACCCTCTATGTAATATTAGCATTAGATGTCATGTATTAGGGTTTTTAGCTTAAATGCCATGTATTAGGGTTTTTATCTTTTGTCATATGTTACATAAATCAAAGAAAATTTGACAAACGATAGAAAATGATCAGCTCGGAATATGGAGAGGGAACACTTGGCATGAAATCCCAAAAAGAAACATTCAAAGAATCAATCACTGAGAGAGATCAATCACCAGATCGCTGACAATGGAGGTCGCTAGAGATCGTTGTGGTTGCTGGATGTTACATATCTCACACAGATCTTAGGTTGTATGTTTTCCTTTTAGAATGATGACACTATTGAAGATCATAGGTTTGTTGAGATTAGATTTATGTCAATTTTGATTACTCTCTTCAACTTGTAATAAAAATACCTTCGATTTGAAACTGTAGGGAATTTTGCAATTGGTATATAGAAATTAGCAAATTGACAAGTTAAAAAAGAAAGGCCTTTGCAGTAACAATGGTCAATGTTAAATAAAATATGATTCCAATCAGAGCAAACCTAGGTTGTGTATTCAGTACCTACTTAGACTATTCTTATAAATTTTGAGCAACCTCTTTTCCAACCTCTTTTCCACAATTAATAAATAATAGAGTTGAGTTGACATAGCAAAATTTGGATGTTAGTTTCACAACAACACTCAACTAGAGGTATTGTGGATAATTCAAGAATGGTGATCCTTCAACAAAGTTAAAGCAATGCTTGCTTGCGACATGTTTTGTTGTGGAGTCTAAGTTCCATACACATTTTACTTTATTTTTTGGTTTGGATCATTTTCGTGACAGACATTTGTATTTATTTTTTGGTTTGGATCATTTTCGCGACTTCTGAAACGGGAACTTTTGCGACAATGCATTGCTATTTTTAGTAGAACCTGTCATGCATGATGAAAATCACCATTGAAGTCTTTTTAGCCACACTGATTCAGTTTTAGACGTATCACACTCGAGAATGGAAATGTCTTAGTTGGTGGTTTTAACAATGATTGAATGTGAAAGCCTATACAAACTAACCATCCATCTGTTGCATTCATCACTAATAAAAGGATTTAGTTGGTAGTTTTATTACTTGAAGTTATTGCTGTATCAATCATGAATAGCAATATCTTTCTAATAATTTTGATGGGAAAATAGCTACAACATCTTATGCAAAAGCTAAATGATCAAGAGAACTTTGACATCACAAATCAATAAAAATACTTACACCAAACCCACTTCATCGTTATTATAATCACCAAGAATGCAAAGAATACAAGTCATGCACCTTCTTTTAAGCTGTTTTTATTGGCAGGCATTGGTAAATGATTAGCGATTGATGGTCACAAGTTAATTCCCATGGAGACCCACAACTTTAAAACACAATAATACGTGGGTCATAAAGAGTTTAATTAGAGAAAATACCCAACAATAGAAACACTGCATTGTATGCCTTTGGGTAGATAGATCTTACCCTTCGAGTTTCTTCATCCAACACTATAATATATGGGACTGGCCCTAATTCTTATACTTATGAGCACAATTAATACAAGTGGAAGCATAATGCAGAGAATGAATACCTCCTCCATTGAAAAATATGGAAGTGAGTCCAAGGGAGAAGAGACTGCAAGAGAGAAAAAAATTGGGATGAGAAAGCAGGAACCCTTTGGTAGGGCTCATCCTGACCATTGTCCTCGAAGGAACTTCACATGGCTGACAAGGTGCATACACCATGCTCAAATTAATATTATGGGATGCTGGTAAAATAGAACCTCCAGCTAGCATCCTGTCTATCCTTCCTGAAAACAAAATCGAAGCTTTAATAATCTCATACACTAATGGGATTTGGCATGAATGGATTTGGACAGATCATAGATTTGAATGGGATTGCTACATGGGACGTCACTCTATCGTGGACTAGCTGCTGGCTGATATGAAATTCATTAATATGATAATTGTTGAAAGGAAGCATTGTTACACTATGGATTTCCAACACTCGTAGAACTATAAGGTTTCTTGCTAATGCTCGTAGGCTAGGGAATCCTTATAAAGATTTATGTATACAACTTGATTCACTTGAATCCTTCACATATACTATCAACACCTTGCAACTAGCTAAGTGACACTTTCTAGGCCACGCCTTCTACACTATGCTCCTCATTATGCATCCCCAGACTACTTATTTATTCATCTGACAAGTATTCATTGCATCCCATGGAGATATATAATAGTTGGTAGCATGTTTTGTCCAAGTGACTCATGGTGTGAAACAAGTGCTTGACAAATGCTTTCCTTTAGGTCTGTGGACTACTTAGCAATTCATGTTCGAGTAGTTTTCAATTTAATCCACTAGCAACGTACCTAGTTCTGGATCTAGTCCTAGAAAACCCGGTCCCCCCCCCATGTATGTAGATTGAAGGGAATTATAGAGAGCATGAAATATGGACTGTATGAAGGAAGGGTATTGATTCAATCATATTGATTCTATGCCTTTTATGGTAAATAAACTTGGTCAATGGTACCTAACATGGATTTATATGGATCAACGATTACCTAACAGTACAACGAAATTCCTAGATGTAGGCGAAAGATCAATAAAATTAGCATGAAACGATGAAATGGATCGACTAGTGGTTGGAGTGATGTGTCCACGTGGAATTGGGGACTTGTAGTTGGGTGGAACAATGTGCCTACAACGGATCTAAAAGCCAAGCCAATAACAATAACAGGCGTTTTCAAGAAATATGAAGCAACGTTTTTGACAGCCAAGCCATTGATTCAAGGCAAAATGCTTATGGAACAATGCCTTTAATGATCTTAAAACAAAAATAAATAGATAGTTGATTTATTATTGATTTGAATTGCTATATGTTTAGTTTCAATTGTTTTTTATTGTGCAACCTGTTCATAATTACCTATTTCTTTTTTTAATTGAGGGCACTTGAGCATTGCTTAAAATTTTGTCGACCAATTATGGAAAAAATAAATTTTGTTTTATATCTAGTTTTCTCTCAAAGTTCCATAAATTGGAATTTATGGATCTGAAGCTTAGTTATCGTGATATATTTACGTCACTACTGAAATATAGAGAAAATGTGTCAAGAAATAGAAAGCATAGAACATTTTGATTATACAAATTATACCCCAATGTTTTGTTAATTGTATGAGTTTTAGATCCATTGGACTTTCACTCCAAGGATAGAATTGAAGGATGGAAATGTTAATTGCACAATTGAAAAAATGAGAGGAAAAACCTAAAAGAACTCTTCATAGATTAAGATAAATAAAAACAAAAACAAATACCTTTAAAGTTAGCATCCACTTTCCATAAAATCCATAAAATCTAAAGGGGCGACTGTATATAAACTAAGTAGATTGCATTGATAGGTTCAATTGTTGTAGGAAAATCGATAACTAAAATATAGAGAGAAGCCGTTGTAGAATACAGGGTAGAGGATTACTATAGATGATATAGAAAGGTAATTTTGTTTCACCGACTAATTAAAATTAATTTCAATGAGTCCAAGCTATGTTATTTTCAAATGTTTACAGGTAATTACTAGGATATATTATAATCTTGATAACAAGAGTTATATTATAATTTGTTGTTGATTATGTTTCTTCTTTTGATTGATTTCATTACTTGGTTTAATAAACCTGCATGCAGAAAGCTTAACTTTATCATAATCTTTTTAAGTAAAATTGAATTGTCTCAGGCCAAATAAGAAGAATATTTTGTTGATAGGTTAAAATAACGATGCTTGCATATTGATTTGCTTATCAAAAGCATTATTCGTAAATGCCTAATAAATGCCAATGCAAACATAGAATAAAATTTTGAAAGTTGTTTTGATTTGTGTACTAGTAAATTGAAATGACAACAAAGTCATTCATAGAGTCCTTGCTAGCCGATGAAAGGAACTAATAATACGATAATAAATACATAATAATGTGTCCCACATTATAACAATATAATATGTTGTTAACCTAAACTTTAAATTATGGAGAACAAGTTTTTCTAAATTGTGGAGAACAAACATATTGATTTTTTTCAAATTCACCCAACTTTATAAATTTAATAATATGATATTAAATACAAATAATGTGTCCCACATTATAACAATATAATATTTTGTTAACCTAAAATTTCAATTGAAAAATTATAATAATTTTAAGCTTTATATATATAAACAAATATTTAAATAAATCACCATAACAACAAGCAAATTGTTCTCTTCATCTATATAAAAAATATCTCGGGTTTTTAAAATAATGAGGTTATATATTTATGTTAATATTGCTTAAAATGTAGTATTTATATTTATATTTATAATAATAATTAAAACACGTTATAAATTTAAAAACAAATCTACTTAATAATTCTTTGTATATTTACAACATTATTTTAAAGAAATTTTGAAAAATTTAAATTTTATATGGATATGTATAAGTTATGGTTTCGTCATTACTTAGGAAATGCCAAAAATATAATGAGTGATATGTAGACCCTATGACAACTTATTGACTAGCTCTTTGTTCTCTGAGCAGTGACACTATGGAGGTTATGTCCACTCCGATATACATGAAAAAAACTTCATACAAGGATGATATGGTGAATGAGCTCCTAGAAGTAGTTAATAATAATGCTTTAGTATTTTCCCACGAGGAGTGGAATAGACGGTGAATAGGTGTACTATTAAGGCACTCCATGTTTAGGTCACCAGTTCAAAACTTCGTGGGCACTATCTTACAACAAAAAATGATATGGTATCTAGGGCGTGTTTGGAGGTGGAGAAGGGAAGGAAGGGTTAGATAAAGATTAAGTCATGTGCGAGGAAAAAACTAGTGGGGTTGTGGAAGGGGGCCTAACATCAATCACCAAAGATAAGGCTAAATTAAAACTTCCAGTGCCTAGTGAGGATTGTGTGGTGGATGAGCTTCATGTAGGTAGTATTCTTGGTGGTTTTAGGCCCCTTAGAGTAGGGAATCCATCAACGAGTATTTCCTAATGATATTGATTTCTTTGAATATTAGGGGTTTTGGGGGATCCTAAATAATTTTTCTCTGAGACACATCTTAGTTTTCATTAAACCTGATGTTATGTTCCTTCGAGAATTTATGGTTTTTTCCATCAAAACGAGGGAGGTCTTTACATCCATTCTGTTAAGATGGAATGTTTGTTCTGTGGATGTGGAGGGTCTGTCGAGGGGTATGGTGTTAGCTTGGAACCCAATGAAGGTGAATTTTGAAGCTTCTTTTTATTTTGCATATATATTTCTTCATGGTTATGTTTGAGATATCAATCTTAAGTTAAAAATGTTGAATTGCTACGGCCCTCACTTGTTCCGAAAGGAATTCTAGTCCTTGTGTTTTGAGGATGAACTGTCCAATGATCTAGGGTTTATCTTAGGAGGGGATCTAAACTTATTGATAAATGACACAGAATCATGGGGGTGTGCAACTAGGATGGATTGGTTGGACTACCATTTTGCACATTCCTTTGTGAAGGTTGGACTTGAAGATGTAATTCCTTCTCCCCTTATTACCACCGGGAGGAATGGTAGATAGGGGGAGGGTTTATGGACAATCAGATTGATCACTTTCTTGTGGTATAGTCTCTTCTTGATAGTGCTTTCAAATATAGGTTATGGGTCAAGCCTTGCAGTTTGTTGGACCATATCCCTATAGTGCTCCATCTGGATTTTGTTTAGGCACTTTACAAGTATCCTTTCAACTTCAACAAATCCATAGCAAGTGAGAATGATTTCTTTCTCTGGTTCATGACAATTGGCATAATTTTGAAGAGGGAAGAGGTAGGTCTAAATTGGAACATGTGATTGTGAGTTTAAAGGCCCTTAGATTTGTGGTCACCAAGTGGTTCAGCAAGAAGAAAAAGGAGATGCAAGCATAATTTGTTGACATTGAGGTGCATACAAGGGTTGTTTATTATAATAATTCTTCAAGTGTATTCTTTGATTCAAAGAATAGACGACTTTGGAATCCATAAACCATAAAATATTATATATTGAAGAGGAATCATGGAGGTTGAAAAGTAGGTCACTGCAAAACAAAACAAAAATATAAATATGTAGAGAAGAGGAGGGTGGTAAATTCTCTCTAGGAGATCAAATATTCTAATGGAGAGGTATGTGGAACATGGGAGGAGCCGAAAAAGGAGGCCTAATTACATTTTCAAACCTTTTTCCAAGCCCCAAATGAAAATCACATTGGCCGGTATTTCAAGTTAATTTGTAATTACCCTTCTTACTTTACTCAAGAAGAGAGTAGGAAGGTTAGTTGTCATGTTTCTTTAGAGGAGGTTAAAAATATATTATCTAGTTTTGCTAAGGAAAAGAGTTATGGGCATGATGGCTAAACTATCAAGCTCTTCTTGTAGTTTTTGGTATCATTGGTCATAATTTGTTGACAATGGTTGAGGAATATAGGACTTTGGGTAGGATTATAGGATCTTTAAGCTCGACCTTTATAGATTTGATACCCTAAAAGTCAAGTTCCTCCTTCATTGAGTTCAACCCCATCTCCCTTTGCAACCTGTTCTATAATTTAATAGCAAAAATAATTTCCTTAAGGATTAATACATGTTGAGACATCTATCTAGAGAACAATTTGGGTTTCTTCACAATAGATAGACTATGGATGTTGTAGGTGTTGCTCAAGTAGGAATGCACTCGATCAAGGTAATAAAGTTGGAATCCATTCTTCTAAAATTGGACCTAGCCAAGTCTTATGATCATGTGGATTGGGTTTTCTTGAGATTGATCCTCCTCTAGATAGTATTGGACCTTGAGATGGCAATTTGGATAATGGATCGTGCTACCTCTGTAAACTATGTAGTTTTGGTGAGTGGGTCCCCCATTGACTTCTTCCAAATCCATCAAGGATTAAGGAAAGGATGCCCCTTGACTCCTTTTCTCTTTCTATTGGTGGTTGATAATTACTAAGAAGAGGTCTAAAGGCTTGATATCTAGTATCAAAGTTTCAGAAAATCATTTGTTGCCTCACTCCTTATTTGTTGAAGATGTGCTTATAGTTGGGGAAGGACCATTTTAGGGATGGGTAAAATATCACTCTTTTGAATATTTTTTGTAATGCTTTAGGTATGGTAGTCAACTCAAAGAAGGATGTGTTGTTGTAGAATGGTTTCATCCTTGAAATTTGCTTTCAGATCAGATAACTTTTTCCTTTTCAAGTGATTAAGTTCGGGGAAGGTCTTAGTTGGTATTTGGGTTAATCCTTTGAAGCCAAATAACTATAGGAAGGAGTATTGGTACTAGTTGCTCCAAAAGTGGGTAAACGGATTGGAAAGTGTTTTTAAGATGGTTGTCATTGGTAGCCATAATTTTCCTAGTAAAATTTGTATTGGAATGCATTCCTGTCTAATTGATACCTTTGGATAAATTTCCCACATACATCCTAGAAAAAATAAGCCATAAATGTTTTAATTTTCATTGTACTGGTAGGAAGGTGAAGAACGAGGTTCATTTGGTCAGGTGGGATAAACTGGATCCAACCAATATGGAGGGGGGTTGGGGCTTGATGAACATCTTCAATTTCAAGTGGAACTTGAAGCCAAAAGTATTTAGCATTGTTTGACTAACACGGGGTTGTGGAGTAACTTCGTAAGAGATAAACATCTAAAATAAAAATTGTTTAAGGAGTGGGTAATATTGAAGCCAAAAAATCTCACCAATGATCAAATTTATGGATTGGTTTAGTGAATTCATGTCTTGTTATTGCAAAATGGTTGGTTTGGAGGATTGAGGATGTGTAGAATATGTAGGTGGGTAAAGACTCTTGGCTAGGGGGTCCTACATATTTCAGGTTATCTTCAAATCTATTAGAGGTACCGTTGGATGGAGGAATTAAATCATGGCTCAAGTGTCACTCTGGGCTAAGAATATGGGAAGTGTGTAGAGGTGGGTGAATAGTGAATCTTTAGGATTGTCTAGTCTGAAATTAGAATGGGATATCTATGTTCAGGGTTTGAAGCATTATGGAATCTACCTCAATCAGGAGGAAGACACACTTGCTTGGTCTTAGGATAATGGAAATGGCTAGGTATAAGTGAAACTTGCTTATCAATCTATCTTTTTTCTAAATCCATTGAAGATGATTGCTGGTGGTATAAGGTCATATGGAAGTGGAGTGCTCCCCTCAAAAAAGGATTATTCTTATGGTTGGATTTAGCAGATAAAGTGCTTACTTGGGACAATTTCACGAAAAGTGGAGGGATTGGCCCTAATATTTGTGTCCTTTGTTTATCTTAAGGAGAAAGTATTAACCATATATTTGTACACTTCTCCTTAAGAAGGTTTGGAAGGATCTTAAAAGTGTTCATAATTTTAAGAGCCTTTAAATCTCTGTATCTTTAGTGTTGAGTTAGGAAATATGGATTGAAATTGATTCTCGTGGGCTGGTAATGGAGCTTCTTAGCTACTTTTATTGGGGTATTTATCCCCACAGAAACAAAGTGATTTTGAGGACCAAACGCCAGTGCGAGTCTTGTCACCCAAAAGGATATAGGGCTTCTCCCTAAGAGTCAACTAGGGAAAAAGGAAGCCTTAAATAGAATGCTAAAAGAACCAAAATTTTTGGAAGATACACCTATTAATACTTTTGATGGAGCTTGTTAGGGGCTCACAGGTAAGTGTGGTATTGGGGTTTATCTAGAGGTGAATGTGTCTCGCCTTTTCGATATCAAGATGGGTGGGAGATGTGGAACAAATACTAGGGAAAAGTTGTTAGCTCTATGGACTCTTTTTATCTATAAATATCAATGGCATGTTGCAGGTGGTTGGTGATTCTAGGGCTATCATTGAATGGGTTTTTGAACAGGCTTCTCTCTTAGTTCTAAGGATGCCCTAGGGATTGAGGAGAGGCTATTTTAATTTGAAGAAGTTTCTAACCTCGCTATTATTCATAAGGGTTCTCTTCATGCCTTTTAAATCTGTGATTATTTGCCAGGGGTATTTTTTGTTTTTTGTGGTTTAAAATTCCTGGGGGTTTGGGATGTATACTTTTCTTTGCTCTGTTCTTAGTAGATTTGGCTATGTTAATTTTTTGTAAGCTTGGGAATGTCTACTGAAGGATAGTGGTAATGTCATTATGTATTCGCCTTATATATGGACATGTGCTCTTCCTTTTTAGATAGTGACTCGTTATGTAACATCTATCTTGATTCTAATAAAGAAATATTAGATATGAAGCTTTTTATGTTGAAAAAAAAACTTTATATACTTTTTTAAATAAGAAAGTAAAACAATACAATATAATTCATTAACACTTGTTTTCATATTTCATATAAATCTTAACATATACATGAATTTGACTCCTTAAATTTTGTGCTTTTAGTTTTTAGAAATGTTAATTTCCAAAACAATGTGAAAAACATAAACATTGCAAAATTTCATATTTTCATAATGTAACTATCTTAATTTAATTCAAGTTATTAATATAAAAAATAATTTATAAACATATTTATTCATAATCAATCTGTTTTATTGGTTCTCCCTTTACACGAAGTGTATCTATATGATATTCTGGTTATTTTTTGTAATGCTTCGGGAATGGATATTAGTGTGGAGAAATCCTATATTTATTATCATAAACTTCTCGAGGAGGTTTTATGAGAGTTTAATTATTTGTTCCAATATATTTTTGCAAACTATGAAGATCGATTCAGATATCTTGGGTTTGTTTTGAAACCTAACAAGTATAGGGTGGTGGACTGGATGTGGTTAGTAAAAAAGATTGAGAGAAGAATAAACAACTAGGCTTATAGATTTCCCTCTTTGGAAGGGAGACTAACTTTAACTAAGGTTGTTTTCATATAAAACTTACAAACTTGAGACTGAATTGATATTATACATTTTGATCATTCTAATACTTTTTTCCAGATTCAAAATTTGATGTTCATAGAAATCCTTTGTAACCAAAATTATGTTATATATCATGCAAGGATCCATGTATGATTGAGTTGTTATTTTCTATTATGAACCAGATACCCTCCTGCATTTAAGCTTTCTCATTTGTGAGTTCATTTCTTTACCTGTATATGTGTTTGACAACCACCTGATCCATCCGTTCAGTGAGACTATGTACCTCAATGAGACTAAAACTTAACTTTGAATTTACTTATTTTTCCATGAAAAAAATCAAAACTTTTAATTTATCGAAAATATTACATTTTTCAGATAGCCCTGGTTATGCTTGTATTTTCAAAACAATAATATTTTTAAAAAGCATTAAAAAATGAGTCTTTGTATTGATCTACTTTTAAGAAAATCAATGCTTAGTATTCCCATTCTTACCAGAAATCATCTATGAATCATTAGCAAATATCAAATGTTTTCACAAAAAGAGTCTAAAACATCAATTTAGCCATGTTCATATACTGTTCATATAAAACTTAAAAACTTGAGACTCAACTGATATTATACATTTTGATCATTCCAATCCTTTTTTTGGATTCAAGCTTTGGTGTGCATAAAAATCCTTTGTAACCAAAATTCTGTTATATATCATGCAGGGATCCATGTATGATTGAGTTGTTATTTTATAGATTTGAACCATGTACACTCTTGCATTTGAGCCCTCTCATTTGCGAGTTCATCTGCCTTTACATTCTTTACCTGTATACGTGTTTGACATCCACCTGATCCGTCTGCTCAATGAGACTATGCACCTCATCAAGTAATGGAGCAAGTTGAGTATTGTGGATCTTGTTGATACCATTTATCCATTTGATTATGATTTGGGAGTCCCCAAAAGCATGCATATTTTTTACCTATTTCTCCACTACCAATCGTATTAGAAGTCTAATAGCACTTAATTCCACGAAATTATTAGTACCTTCACCAATTCCAGCTTTGAAACTAAACCAATGACTCAGATAAATGTAGAATACCCCCAAATCCACAAGACCTCTGCTCCCTTTTGGTTGCACCATCAAAACAGCCCCACAGTCTAGTCCTATCTATATGTTCTTCTTTCACCAATCTAGTTTTTATGTTTATATTTTCTTGTGGAAAAGATCTCATCACCCACAGACTTCGATAAGCACATTGAATTCATAGAATGAACTTATCCTCAAAACAAACTAGATTTTTGACATTCCATATGTTCCAAGAAATGATTAAAGAAAGAGATTTGAAATCATTTAAGTCGTCCATATTGCTCCACTCCTTTAAGCAATGGTTCCACAGTATCCCCTAACCATAGATTATGCATTTTAAGTTTACTTTCTATATCTTTCCAAACACTTATGGTATATTAAAGGACAAAACACCACCAAATGACAATTACAAATAACATATGTCAGATCCCTCTCTCCCTTTTCTTTTGAGTACATCCCAAGTGAGTGCTTTATGAGAAAGTAGGGACCAGATTAATATTGTTGTCTTCCGAATGGGCATTTAAATTTCGAAACAACCATCCAGTACCAAAATAGTTCACGAGTTTTGAAAAAATCCAAGCTAAATTATCATGGTTTCCAAGTAGCCTAATATGAGAAGAATTTAATAAATTTGTATATGCTTTCCACAAGATCCCATCATTTTCATGATCAACCAGATCGAGATCGAGATGGTCAACTTTTGCCCATCCTTAATTCATAATATTTGTAGACCACAAATGAACAATATCTTTTAGGAAAAACACCTTGTTATCAAGGTTGTTCCAAAATATGCTTAAGCAAAAGATGTCTCTATTTGTAACCTACCCAAGGATCAACACCCACCCAAATAGCATACCCATCTCCAACCTTCCAAGATAATCCAATACCTATCAAATCAAAAGCTTGTAAAACCACTTTCCAACATATAGAAATGTTCTTGCGAAGCTTTGAAAAGCACCTGATCCAATCTAGAACCATGAAGATAAATACATTTTCAAATTTTAAATAAATAAGTTTACAGGAGCCATTTATTAAATAATTAATTTAATTAAATATGAAAACTTAAACTTAACTTTGAATTTAGAGAATACAGGTAAACAAAGCTCTTTCTTAAAAATTAATTTAATTGCACGGAGAGAAGCTAAGTGCTCTCACCCAAGTATGGGGGAGATGTTGTCACATTGTTATGATGCTAGCCGACATAAAAAAAACATTATGTTAATCGACATAAATAAAAAAATTATATTATGGATTCATCTATTTATATAATATCCACTCAATCCAAAATCAATTCACCAAATAAACTTCAATATATGACAAATGAAAAATATTAAAAAATATTAAAAATAAAAAATGAGAAATATAAATTACATATGGAAAAATGAGAAATATAAATTACATATGGACTTCAATAAAATAAAATAAAATAAACTAGCAGATATCCATAAATTAGATCTCTCTAGGTGCTTGAAATGGATATATGCTAATTTACTAGATTTGTTCTTTAGAAAATGATCATTTGTATTTTTTTAATGTTCTTTCTTAGTTTCATTTGTCTTTTTATTCTCTCTAATATATATTAAAGGTTAATGATTACCGGAAATGCTACTCTTTTTTAAAGGTATTCAACCTTCTTAAAAGATTATAGCCTTTTTATTTTATTTAATTTTTAATTACTTTTAATATAAATTTAAATTAACTAACTTTTTTAATAATTCATCATAATAATAATAAATCATTTTTTATAATAAAATTTAGATATATTTTGGTGTGGTTTTAGTGTACAATATTGATATATTTGATTATGGCTCATTGATTAGAATCAAGGAGTGCCATCCCGCGGGAATATAATCCGTCGGGATTATACATTATTGTAAATAGTAGGAATATGAAAAGACTCTTGGATGTGTGATCCCAAGAGTCATTGTAAATGTATAAATAAATGCATTCTATGGAGAAATAAGATGAATTCAAGAGTTATTTACCTAACAGTGGTATCAGAGCACCACCTGCCATAACTTCTGCTGTTAAGTTTCAGTCCTGGCAGCCTGTATGCATTGCCAGACTACTGGCCCATTAATGTGCCTGCTCTCTGCTCAGGGTTAAACATTCTAGACATTTTGTATGCACTCAGAATCATTATCATTTTGTTGCACACCTACCTACCAGTCACCAGCCTGCCATCCGAGCGTTTCTCCTGCCAGCCTGCATACATTCATTGTATGCGTTACAATTCCAGAACTACGTTGAGGAATGGTTATCTTAGGTATGAAATAGTCCGTCCTCCACTATTCTTTCCTGTTAGCCTGCCTTCCATAAGCATTATTCTCCTGTATGATACACACTTGCATTGAAGAAATGTTTTAGGTATCTTTGAATTGATGCAAATCCATTCCAAGAATGCCGCAACTCCATCTCCCTCTATATTTTTGTACTTAGTGTTTTGTGAGTCTTCTCTCTGCATTATCTCCCAAGCAAACTGATACCATTTCACAACAATTTGTCCATTCAATTATCTACATTTCCACACACTCTCACAATCAGTGAACTCTAGCGTTTGGTTAGTTTAAAATCGTGAGGGTCTCAATTTCTTGAGTCATGCATTCAATTTCTTGAGCTATGCGAATGAATGATTGTGTATGTTGCCGAATGCATGAAGATGTGATAGATGAGATTGTATTATGTTAGTTGCTATGTATATTTTGTGAGCTGAGTCCTCCATCCTTGAGTAGTCTTCCATGTGTGAGCTGTGACTTACATATGTAAGATTTATTTTGGTAACTGAGACTTCAATCTCATATTGAAATTTGCAAACCTGTGGTCTGAACGAGAGCTAAACTGAAAGAGAACGTGGTGGAGACTCAAACCCTCTTCAATTGCGTGAAGTTGTATTTGAAGCCACGATGATGTAATCTGAAGATTCACGGTGTTTCTCAAGTGCATGGAGGTAAAATCTTCATGTTATATTTACTTGCAACCGTTGGGAATGTAAAAACCCTAATTTATGCCCTATCTTGTGCGTGGAGGTAAAGTGCTATTGGTCTAATTGTTTGTGACCGTTGGGCTACACAAAACCTAATTTTTTTGACCTAAGTCTGTGCATTAGAGATTAAGTGGGAATTCGGGCAGAGATTGTATAGCTGTGCAGAGTCATGCCTTTCTCAATTGCATAGAGTAAACCTGCTCTGAAGATAATCAGAATCCTTGTTGAAGACCCAAGCTTTTACTCAGTCACATGAAGGTTGCGATTTTGAATCTCGCCTTGGAGTTATTCACATCCACTTGAAGATTGTAGTTGAGAACCGGTGCTCTCCCCACCACAAGATTGCTTGTGGAAGAAGTGAAGACCGAGCCTGAACATGAGTGAAGTAGCTCACTCCTGTATTCAATTGCGTGGAGAGACCGAGCCTGAACGTGAGTGAAGTAGCTCACTCCTGTACTCAATTGCGTGGAGTTGCGTGGAGTTGCCTGCATGGAACTGCTTGCGTCTTGAGTCCATCCAGACCTGGCATTGTTTTCTTTTGGGTGTGAATATATTGTTGTGACTGGCGACCAAGTTAGAGACTGCCTGTGTCACCAACTTTGTTGTTGCAATCAAACTGTGAAGTATACTGCTGCAACCTGCACTATTCTGCTACAAGTTTTTTGTAACTGTTGAACAAAGTGTAAAAGTATTCTTAAAATCTCATAAGAAATAAAGATATTGAATGTAATAACACTCTACAGCTACTTAGATAGTGTTACAGAACTATTTTAAGCAGTTGCGCAATTATTTGTAATAGGTTGCAAAATTGTATAATAAGCTACAGCAAGAACATAAACCTGCATTCCATATTTTTCTTTCAAGTATTGTGTAAGTTGCAAGTTCCAGATTGAAGATGCACTATTTTGCATCTATTGTTGGTGATGTCCTCACTAGCAAGGAAACATATCCAAAATGGTCTAGAAAGATCAAGAAATCAAGCGAGCCTGTTGAAGAATCCCTTTACTTTGTTCAGAAAACAAAGAATCGGTCCAAAGACCCTTCCAAGGGAGATTGCAGCAAGAGAGGACGAGGAAGAAGAAATTTCAAAGACAGAGGGGGTAGAAACTACTCCAGCAAAAGATCAGATTTGAAGTGCAAGCGTTGTGGAAAGATTGGACACACAACAGATCAGTGTTGAGCTTCATGGGACTCCATCAAAGACAGACATAACCAGAAGAAAGATGACAAGAAGAACCAAGATGCTAGTAAATCTTCAGATTCTGCTCATTGTATTGTTGCACATTGTAATCTTGGTATTAATGAAATGACTTCACTTTCATCTTACACAGATTGTTGCTTACTTGATACTGGTGCAACATCACACATGACTTTTAGAAAAGACTGTTTTGAAGAACTTAATGAAACAATAAATGGCATAGTTTACTTTGCAAATAAGTCAAGTCTTAAACCAAAGGGAATGGGCACCATTCGGCTGAAGATACCTAGATTCCCTGATTTCTTGTTGAAGAATGTTCTTTATCTTCCAGAGTTGTAGAGAAGCCTGTTGTCCTTGGTGGAGATTCGACAGCAAGGCCATTCCATCCATATGTTTGATGGAATCGTAGAAATAAGAAAGTCCTCTGACAACCAAGTCATCATGACTGGATACGAAGATGGGAAGCTGTTGAAGCTAAAGGGTTCATCTGCAAGGGTTCAGAACTATGCCTACCTCTCTCAGCATGGAGAAGGTAATTTGTCATCAAGTTTATTGTGGCATGCAAGATTTGGTCATCTGAATTATAACAGTCTTCATTTGTTGAGAAAGAATGGTGTATTTGGTTTGCCCACCATTCCCAAAGAGAAGAGAAAATGTGATGCATGTATATTAGGGAAACACAGTAAGCTGTCATTCCATGAATATAATTTCAGATCAAGTAGGAAATTAGAATTAGTGCATTCTGATTTATGTGGCCCAATGCCAACTCCTTCTGCCAATGGGAATAAGTATTTTATGTCCTTTGTTGATGACTTCTCAAGAATGTGTTGGATTTACACATTAAAGACAAAATCAGAAGCATTTCAAACATTCAAGGACTTTCATGCATTGATAGAAAAACAAGCACAATCTAAAATTGGTACACTTCGTACTGACAATGGGAAAGAATACACTTCAAATGCTTTTGAAGATTACCTTCGCCAACATGGAATTGCACATCAAACTACAGTTCCCTACAATCCTCAACAAAATGATGTAGCAGAAAGAATGAACAGAACCATAATGAATATGGTACGCTCAATGATGTTTTTCAAGAATGTAAAACTAATGTTTTGGGGTGATGCAGTGAAATGTGCAACCTATTTGAGAAACAGAAGTCCCTCAATTGCTCTTGATAACAAGACTCCACATGAAATGTGGTTTGGCCATCTACCTTCAGTTAGGCATCTCAGAGTTTTTGGTTCCACCTGTTATGCCTTGATTCCAAAGGAGCAAAGAAACAAGCTTGGTGCTCGAAGCAGAAAATGCATTTTCCTGGGGTACGAAGAAAACTCCAAGGCATACCGTCTGTATGATGACGTAAACAAGAAGTTTGTTATTTCCAAAGATGTCATTTTTCTTGAGACTAATAAAAATGACCAGTCCATTGAGAGACAGCTTGATCATTTGGAAAAATATCCTCATCCAAAGAAACATTATGAAAATAAATATGAAATTCCAAACCTTGAAGGGGGGATTCCTATTCTGGATCAACCTTTGGAATTTCCATATGAAGCACCAACTCCCCCGCATGAAGAAGTTCCTGCTACTTCACCTGAACAAGAGATTTAACTGGATGATGTGATTGAGAGATTTGGAAGACTCAATCTTGAAGGAAATGAAGCACCACCAGCTGATCAACCAGGACCATCACGGAAGATTCCTAAATGGGCCACAAAGACACTTGAAAGTGTCCATCCGGATGAAGTTGGAAAGACGGGAACGAGAAGTTCAAAAAGACATGAAGATGGAGGAGAAACAGATAATTCAGGTGATGACATGGATGTATCATTTGATTGTGAATTTAATTTATCTGCTAACTTTGAACCAACTTCCTTTGAAGAAGCTTCTACTCGAGTTGAGTGGAAAGAAGCTACGCAGAATGAGTATGATGCACTCATGAAGAATGGAACTTGGACGCTAGTTGACCCTCCAGTTGGAACCAGACCAATTAGCTGCAAGTGGGTGTACAAGAACAAATACAGATCAGATGGCTCACTTGACAAGCACAAAGTGAGGCTTGTAGCAAAAGGCTATGCACAGAAGGAAGGAATTGATTATGAAGAAACGTTTTCTCCTACAGCAAAATGGGCTACCATCCGTACCTTACTCTCTTTAGCTGCTCAGAATGGGTGGAAAGTTCATCAGATGGATGTGAAGACTGCTTTCTTGAATGGAGACTTGAAATAGAATGTCTTCATGTCTCATCCAGAAGGCTTTGTTGTGAAAGGAAAAGAACAAAAGGTATGCAAGCTTGTCAAATCCTTGTATGGCCTAAAACAAGCGCCTCGCGCATGGTATGAAAAATTAACCGAGCATATTTTGAAGTTAAATTTTGAACATTTTGATCTTGATGATGGAACATTGTTTATAAAGAAAGTTGGAAGATCTGTTGTGTATCTTGTGGTGTACATAGATGATCTTTTGATGACAGGGAACAATGAGAGCTATATAGCATC
>LPNX010625413.1:59102-126288 GCA_001517045.1 Pseudotsuga menziesii
CTAACAAACACCTTCCACCTCTTCTAACTCCCAGCACCCGCTAACATTTAACTCTCGAAGCTTTGTCGCGTGCTCCAACCCCCTTATGTTCTTCAGCTTCAGGCATCTCTCTGCCCACGTACCCCAAAGATACCAATGTTTCCATATTTGGCAGCTCTTCTAACTCGGTGCACCCGTCGAACATATAACTTTCGAAGCTTTGTGGCGTGCACCAATCCCGGTATGCTCTTCAGCTTCACGCATTCCCCTGCCCACAACACTTCCAAAGATACCAATGATTCCATGTTTGGCAGCTCTTCTAACTCGGTGCACCCGTCAACATATAAGTTTTGAAGCTTTGTGGCGTGCTCCAATCCCGGTATGCTCTTCAGCTTCATGCATCTCTGTGCCGACAAGTGCGTCAAAGATACCAATGATTCCATATTTGGCAGCTCTTCTAACTGGGAGCACCCGTGAACATATAAGTTTTGAAGCTTTGTGGCGTGCTCCAATCCCCGTATGCTCTTCAATCCCCGTATGCTCTTCAGCTTCACGCATCCCCCTGCCCACAAGTGCCTCAAAGATACCAATGTTTCCATATTTGGCAGCTCTTCTAACTCGGCGCACCCGTGAACATCTAACTTTTGAAGCTTTGTGGCGTGCTCCAATCCCGGTATGCTCTTCAGCTTCACGCATCCATGTACGCTCAACTCCTCCAAACATGGGGGCAACTGCAAAGTTCAGTGTTTTAACTGTAAGAAAGATATCTATATAATTCGCTGGACATTCTAACTACTTAACACATATTTACACAAACGAATTTCAATTTACCTGTGATTCTGGTTTCCACAGTGTTTGTAATGTGCTCCCAGGAGGAGTATGGACACTGTTTCCACCAGAGCGATAGGAGATCTGGGGACTTCACGCTGTTGAGAATGCGTTCCAAGAGAATACCTTCGGTATCTACAAGTTGCAACCTCCTCAGTTGTATACGGTCAAATTCCTTATCATCAAATTCCTCCTCGTTATCAAGATATTCACTAAGAACCATTCTAATTCCGCGCACGGTAATTACCTGTCCATCATCCAAAAATGTTTATTATTACAAACGATTGCTGCAACAAATCATGTACACGCCAAAACCGAAGCGGCTGGGAGACACGGGCTTCAGCTCTTCCCAAGTCTCTTAGATGGTCATGTATACGTATTTTACTCCATGATCGGTTCCATCCCACCTCTTCGACCAGACACTTGTTTTGTAGAGTTTGAAACCCCAGCTCGCCTCCCCAACCTGCGCCATTCCATATTGTGATGGCCGTATCCCTATTTTCTCCTAAGAAAAAACATGCAATATCTAAAAATATCTGTTTTTCGTCGCTCTCGAGGGCTTCGTAACTATTTCAAAGCCTTTCTTGTATCTCACTGGGAAGTGTTTTGAGAAGTTTGTCCAATTGCTGATGCCAAAAAGACATGTCAATGTTTCCACAGAGAAGTGCCCCCAACACTTTTAAAGACAGGCAATCCATTACAAGCGTTCACAAACTTCTCACTCAAATCTTCAAATTCTGGAGGTGGATAGGACCGCCTGAAGGCATGCCAGCAGAAGAGCTCCCGGGAGTGTTGTTCATTAAGCCCGTTTAACTTATAAATGGATGATTCTTCTACTCCTGATCTTGTGAGAACATCCCTATCTCGAGATGTAATCAATATTAAGCTATTTGAGTGAATGGAATTTTGATTTGGCACAAGTGCGTCAACCTGATCCACCTTATCTACATCATCTAAAATTAATAAAATCTTCTGAGAGGGGAGATGCTTTTTAAGCATTGTTATAGCTTCATACTTATAGGATAATTGCAAATCTGTTCCATTCAAGTGCTTAAGAAGACTACACTGCAATGAAAGCAAAGAGCCTTTATTTACATTTTTCCTTACATCATCTAAACAACAACATCTACTGTATTGTGAACTCTTTCTATTGAAGAGTTCTTTTGCGAGTGTTGTCTTTCCAGCGCCACCCAAACCAATAAGTGTTGTCTTACACCTTGCAGATGTGGCAATAAGACTTTATTTTCAAACTCTGCTATCTTTTCATCTAAACCTGTTGGATATTTGCCCACATCCAATGGTTTCTTCACATATTTCAAGACACTTTCAATTACATTTTTTTAGCAATATCCCCTCGTTTGCTGGTTATTCAAATAGAAATACATATAACTAGTTAGAAACAGAAGCCTATGTATATCTATTGAACACAAGGTAATACAAATTTACACTCACTTAGCTCGAAGCCGCTTATTTGAGAAACCTTCTTAAGAGTGTTTCTCCACTGCTCAACAATCGCTGGGTTGTATGGCAACGTCTTCTGATGAGCTCGAGGAGCATTTCTCCGACGTTGAATAGAAAGAGCGTTTCTCCATGCAACAGAAAGAACGTTTCTCCAATATTGAATAGAAAGAGCATTTTCTCCAATTTGTAATACCTGTGGAGCCTACAATTAAGAATATGGAGAGGAGGAAGTGCAGAGCCAAAGGCTCGCACATACAAACTGGAATGGTATCAAACCAATTCAATTAACCAATATCAAATGATTACAATATATAGTGTTCAATCATCAACAAACCAAATCTTAGATCCTACACTCATGGATCTCAAACCTATCTCTTGATCTTATGAGACACACACAATCCAATCCCAAGCAACATGCCTATCATTTCTACATTATTCCAACACCTACTGCCGAATTCTCTCCCTGAGTTTTGTTCAAGTTTACGCAGAGCTTGAGCATAAACTCCGTCCTTGCCCCCCTGTGTCCACCTAAGCTCAGCAGGTTTCATGTGTTAAAACACTGGAATTATGGGAGCCTTTGACTCAGTACACATCCATAGGAGCTCATTTAGGCACCACTCCGACTCAGCATATCTCTGAGATAAAATAGCTACGTTGACAGAGGCTGCTCGAATAGCCCCTCTTATTTGAGGGGCGAAATCGTCTCCTCTTTGTAGTTCTGGCTGATCCAGAAAGACCTTGAGTCCGTTAGAATGAAGGCGGTGGTAGAGATGGCTCGCGAATGTTTTCTTGGTATCGCCACCATGATGGCTAATAAACACATCAAAGGAGGAGTTGTTGCTGTTAGGATCAGAGGAGGTGGAGGCAGCGGTAGAGGAGGATGCAGCCATTGGCAATTGGAGATGTGAAAGATTGGGGATGAGTTAAGACTCAGACTGCAGGGAAGGAGATGAGTGATCCTATGCTATTCAGAAATATAACTAGACACAGAAATTGCACTGGGTTAGAATCGGACTCGGACTGCAGGTGAGGGGATGAGTTAGCCCTGTAGAAATTGTGGAGAACTGCAATGGAAAACACGCAGAGATAGCAATACACGCCAAACCTTTTCTGATGTCTGAACGACCATTTTCGTAGTGGCCGACCATGAAGCGCGCCAAGCCTATCCGGAGTCAAAAGGAAAAAATAGCATGTAGTGAGTATTAACTAAAATATTTTTTTTTAATAACATTTCTTTATTTTTTATAAAGTATTTTTATATCTATATATTAAACATTCAATTTAAACATATAATTTGAATCAATTTAAAATATCAAAAATACAATCCCAATAACAAATCGTTAAAATACATAAATAAATTCAATAAAAATCAAATAATTAATTAATACATATACACTTTCTATATAAATTATTAACAAACATTATAAATATTCAAACTATATGTTCAACTACAATTACTTTATTGTAAAAATTATAAAAAAACAAATCAAATAAAAGAATAAAATATATATCAATTAATATTTAAAAATATTCACTACATAAAAGATATAACTAACTTAAAAAACAAAACATCACTAGATATTTATCTTCTTTATTGTATCAATTAATATTTAAAAATATTCATTACATAAAAGTTATAACTAACCTTAAAAAACAAAACACCACTAGATATTTATCTTCTTTATTGTTTTTTGTCATTTTAAAATGATTCATTTCACTTTTGTATTGCTCTTTAAACAAACAAAACAACTCCTTTACCTTTGTATTTACTTTTAAAATATTTACGTTTCCCACACTCCAAAATATGAATCAAATCTTAATGTGCACGTATTAAATTTTGTTTTTCTTTCAAAGATCATTAATTAATTATTATTTTTTAATTAAAATGTTTATAAATTTTAAAATGTTTCAAATTATATCTATATTATTAATTTAATTAGGAATGGTAAGTAAAGGGATCATTCAAAGAGCATACTTGGATTAGGGGAATAACTTTCAAAAAAGAAAGAATGAATGTAGTATATAAAAATCTTTTTATGTTGAAAGACAAAAGCATCATGTTGAAGATTCTTCCATCATTATTAGGGCATTCTCACATAGTCAAACATTTTGCAAGCATAGAGTTCTATCAAGTGTAATGATCACAAAACAAAGGTAGTTATTCAAGCCAATAATTGTATTTATGGGAATGAAGGTACCTTAAAACAAGGATATGGAGACATAATCTACAAGTCAATCCCATCAACATCCCCATTCGAAGTTTGAGGCATTACTTACAAGTGAAAGTGCATGCTAGCCAAAAACATAAGGGAAATACATTTCACACATTCAATACCAATCAGTGTACCATCTTTTGATATCAAAAAGGCTTGAGATATGATCCATTTGTATGCATGTGGGTTGTCACTCTACTGGTTGGAAGTGAGCCTATGGTTTTAGTTAGGAGCTAAGTCTTCTTGTTATTTAGTTCGAAGGACAAGCCTAATTGATGATCCAAGGATCCTACATATCTCCCTAATTAATGGATCCTAGAATATAAACACACTAGTAGTTACCATTGCATTCATAGTTGTTATGTAACCTACATCTTTCTCTAGGTTAAAAGAGGGATCAATAGATGTGAGATTGAACTAGAAGAACTAAAGAAGTTGTAAGGATTATGTTTATGAAATGTTAGCATTGGCTAGATGATTGGTATAAGAATTGGATGATAGAGCATCAAGAGAAGAACAAAAATCCATGACATAATCAAGCTATTTATTCATTCACACCCACAAAGACATTTCAAACTAGAGGTCGGACCTCCACAACCTATTGGCACTAGGGTCGACAAGCACTTGAGACAAATTTCGATATTCCTATTGAGGAAGCCTCTCCTCCACCCTTATCTTGCATGCTCATTGGGCTCACCCTTGTGGTCTTTGATGAAGTTAAGGAATGCACTCAAAGAAGAAACCTACCTTCCAAGGATGTCAAGGTCAAGGGAGAAAGCACAACAATAAATAGAAACAATTAAAAAACAAACAAACAAACAAAAAACTATAGTAAAAACGTCCCCAAAGGTCATGCTATTATAATTTCTTAATGGTAATTATTTATGTTTTGTAACTTCTAGTTCTTATATAGTAGTTTGTTAAGCTATATACTTCCATATAGGAAATAACAACTTTAGAATATATTGGACATCAATAGTAAGAAGGAAATCCAAAACTCGTGCAATTTTGTATTAAATAGTTGTTAAATATAATTATAACTAATTTTATAATACTAATTTAATTGTTTATGTTGAAATAAATAAACCAAAATGGAAATCACTAAATCAATATTAACACATGTGAGGCAATGCACCAAATATCTATAGCTATACATTTCAAAATTATTTTGATAAATAATAATTCACTTTAAATTCTATAAACTATATTATTTTATGCAATAAATTATATTATTATTACTCATATTAATTTCTCAAAAAAATGCCACAATGTTATGAAGAAACTTCAACATATATATACAAAATATCATTATTTCACCCATATCATGTTGTGTTCTCAAAATTCTATACTATAATACAACTTTAAAAGAATTGTATGCTTCATATTTTTAATTGGACAAGCTTAATTAATATTTTATTTAGATTTTTATTTTCAAAAAAAAAAAAAATGCAATTGGCATTGGTACACCCAACCAATGGTGTTGTAGATGTGTGTATCATGTGAATTGTAAACTATACACAATATTTAAATGTGCATGCAAACTAACTGAATTGATCATTGGAACTTACATGTTCTAATGATCAATTCGGTTTCCTATCTGTAAAACGTTTGATTGGTAGGAAGATATGAGGTCTATATTAGGGATTCAATCTAGTCATATGTAGAAGAGATTTACTCACAAGAGTAATTATCCCAAGATTAATTAGCTCCAGAACTAGTGAGAATAGGAGTTTTAACCTATAGAGTGTAAGGAAAGAGACTTCAACAAATTCTAAGCAATACAGTAGATAGGGATGCAAACTAAAGGAATTGGCATGCATAGTGCTTATGGACACATAAAATCTCATTATTTCACCTATGTTGTTGTGTTCTCAAAGTTCTATACACTAATACAACTTAAAAAAGTTATGCTTCATATCTCTAATTGGAAAAAAGTTGATTAATCCTTTAGTTAGATATTTGTATTTTCAAAAATCTTAATAATAATGTAACTTGCTTTGGTGCACCCATCCAAGAGTGTTGTCGATGTGTGTGTCATGTGAGTTGTAAACTACACATGATGTTGAAAGGTGCATACAAACTAACGGACTTGGCATTTATAATTCTTTTTCACCAAATGTTGTATATGTTTCAAGGAATCTCCTCGAAGGCCACACGGGAAATAGCCAACAAACTCAATTATGAACTATGACCCAATCAACAACGATGACAAACACCCACCAAGAACATTGTGCCATGGAATTTATAAGGGGTTTTGCTTGTTGACTACATAAGAGAAATTAGGGACCAAGTGTGCCTTGGTCAGAGGAGGAAAGTCATGATGAGCACTTCGTAACACACTTGAGGCAATGTGTCATGAATGTGGCATTAACACATTTTCTCTCAACGAGGGGGTAATACACATTCTAATGTTAACTCAACTACAAATGGTATACAAATTAACAGTAATTCTAGTAAATAGAAAAAATGTGCATTGCAAAAGAGCCTTTAGTTGTAACTTTAACTAGTGTGCAACTATACAATGTATATGGTGTAATACCACCATTTTGACCCCTAGAATGTATTGGCTTGATATGTAAATATTGTACATATGTGATGTATGATTCCTAGTGTGGAGCTCAAGGCCAAGGCCCCTCTAGTGAATGTCTAGATTATAAAGAAAAGTATTTTATATTTTGTGGACATGTTCTAGTCATCGATGGAAAAATGTAAAAATAATGTAAATATTCATAATGCAAATAGAAGTCTAAGAGCTGGCTATGGAAGCAACTAAAATGAGGGGTTATGTTTATCCACTAGGGAGAGGAGAGGGATTGTTTGGGATTAAATTTAATTCCAAGTGTCATCTTGAGAACCCATGTGCCATAAATGGTAAGCAAACACCCAAGTGGACTTCATTGTTGATCTTTAATTATGTTGTAAGAAGACTATTGGGAAATCAACTCATAAATTTAATAGAGCATGGGATGAACCCAAAAATTAGTATGGTTGACTATGGGCTCAATTTTATACACCCAGAAGTCAATTTCATTCACGGGAATCTATTTTCCCTCCATTCCCATTCCATGGTTGGGCAAGGGAACTCATAATTGTTTAGGAAGCTATGCATTCCCAATAGTGAAAAAGAACAAAATTTTTAGTCATACAAAATAGATGTTTTAAAGTGTCCAAAGTGCTCAAAATTTCATGTGGGTTATGAAATCTAGTGGGGGATCCATGCATATCAACCTTGGCAAGAATTTGAGGGTGCCAAAAGTCCAAAAATACATAGAGTCACAGTTTGTGAGCCTAGGAAATTGAATTTTGTGGGGAAATTCATAATCAATAGATCAGAGAATGAATAGGAAGTGAAGGGAGATAAGGAACTTGGGAATTCTTGATAAATCCAGTGTAATGGTAGATATTTATGTGGTACAACAGCTTGGTCGTTTCTATGCTCATCCTAAATATCACTGGAGGGAATGGACAGCCGAGGGACTGTATAACAAAGAAGGGGGCCTTCCTTGTGTTGGGTGTTAGGATTATTAATCCTCCCTTGTCCAATTTGGTCATATGTCTAAATCGGGAGTCATGTCTAAATCGGGAGTCCATCCAGCCTATTTATAGTCATTAGCACCATTGAGTCCACTTGGCCTAATTAGGGCACATGTTTCAGTTACTAAATTGTGGGGAACACTAATTGAGGCTTACTGCCACTGATTGCACTTAATTGCATTAGTTTAGGAGCCTCCTATACCAGTCCCTACAATTTAGGAGCCACTAGGAGTGTTGAAACCAACCAAGGTCAATTCAGTTCAGTTGATGACTAGTCAAGCTAAGTTAGGAGTCAGTTACATTTAGTTCTAGTCCTCTACATTCAATTAGCGCTAGGTTTACTTGACTGCACTTAGGAGGGGCGCATTTCTCACCTACCACAGTCAGTTAGCCTTAGTCAACACTGAATGTAACACTTGAGTTGTGTTTTAGAACTCTGATGATCTCCAGTTATGGTTTAGACAAGGTCAGTTAACTATAGAGTCCTCTGATAGTGATTTAAACAAGGTCTTAGTTACCTACAGTCAAGTAGAGTCTAATCAATTCGAATTTCCTCATGCGGATTCGAATTGCTTGTGGATATTAAATCCATTGTACTTCATTGTAATTAGTATCTAATTACTCTTTGATTAATGAAAAGCATTCACAGTTGCAAGCCATTTTTGCACTGCTTCATTCTTCAATAACTAAGTAAATTGTGTGATCTATCCTGTGAGTTGTGTTTGTCCACAAATCTATGTGCTCAATTTAATATGGTATCAAAGCCTCGAAAGACAAGGCACTTCTCCTCCTTAGATCTCCTACTAGATCATTTTTTAGCAAAATTGCTCCTTCCAGCTCTGCACCAGAAGCAGAAGGTTTAACACTTAATACCCCAAGTAAAGGAATTGTTGATCAATATTGATCAACTATGCTGGGTGTGATGAAAACCTGAAATGTGTAGGTTTTCGACCTTACCGTGCCTTTTTTGTGTTTTTTGCAGGTACAAATTCGAATGGATTCATCAATTCCTCTTCTCACCCTGTCCTCAAACTATTCAGAATGGAAGAAGAAGATGATTTCATCTATGATGAGACAAGGTCTCTGTTGGGTGTCTATTAGACTCGGTAAATAGTGTTTTAGTGAGATTGACTGGCTGAATAAAAGTGATGGAGATTTTGGAACAATAGAAATGGGTCTTTCTCATAGCTTGCACTACCTCATTAGATCTATTGAAGACTCGAAGGAAATCTGGACAAGATTGGATATAACATTTGGAGTGATTGATGAGGATCATAATAGCATTTTGGAGAGAATATCCAGCACCATAAGCACTCTTGATCCAAAATTCGCAACCTCCACTCTCTCTGATGAAGTTGTTCAAGATGACGAAGAAGCAAAAGCTTCTACACAGTCAATTTGAATTGAAGACAGTCTCCATGCAATGACTCCTTCTCCTGATGCTACGAAAGTTCATGAGATCTCTGATATCTCATCTCCTCATATTGCTGAAATAGAAGAAGACATTCAAATCTCTTATATTGAAGAAAAACACTACTACACTTCCATGCAAACATTCTCCGATGATTTTCCTTTGAATTATGTGCATAATTTACTAGTAATTGCTTCTGAAAGTGAAGAGAAATTTGATTTTTCTCCCTCTAATGTTGTTATTGGTGTGCAAATATGTGATACCTTGGATATTTCGGAAGAAATATCAGATTACCAGAGTGATCCATTCGCTCCCCATGATCAAGATCTTCCAACAAATTCCTGCAGGATTGCATGCACCAAAATTCAGAATTTTGAAGAAGAAGAAAGTTGTGCATCTACCATCTCGGTTAGCCATTTATTTGAATATGATATTAATGATCTTATTTAGATCTGATATGATATTGCTTGGTTTAATATATCAAATTCACAATATTTTAGTATTTCTTGTAGCTGTTCTCATCAACGGTGTGAAGAAACAAGTATGACAAGTCTCCTACAAAACTGTTGTTGGGGATTTGATTCCATTTCACAGTTTTGGATCTGTTTTGAACCTATTTAGATCTGATTTACTTTCTGATATGATATTATTTGGTTCATATTTTGAAATTCAAAAGCTTTTAGTCATGCTTGTAGCTGCTCTCACCAATTTTGGTGTGAAAAATCAAGTACCACACTTTCTCTTCAAAACTGCAGATGGGGATTTGGTGTTAGTTTCCTCATATGAGGTTGCTGATATTTTATTATGTGATTAATTAGATATTTCAGAAGATATATCAGACTATGGAGCTCAAGCATTCACTCTCAACATTCCTAGTGCTTCTCTACCATTGATCACATGCTCATCTCCTCACAGAACTAGTGAAGAGGAAGATTTTTTGCATCCGCCTGGACACTTGCTCCTAACACTTGGGGCTGTTCTTACCACTCATGGTTTGCTGTTCATGGTTGAAACATATCAGTTTCTTGAGTGTTCCTCACATGTTCTGAATTCTAAAGAACCTTTTCTCACTTATCAGTTAACCCCAGTTGCTTTACATGGGTCCAGTCTTCATCCGACAGCTGTCTATATTTCTGATTTGGTTGAGCATATCATTCTTCTTCCAAAGAGGAAGATTCCACCAAACATAATGATGGAGAGGTTCACATGCCAGGCCCTTGGATACTTGTGCACATAAGAACCATATTGATCCTGATTCTACCTGCTTAATTAGAGGGGGGGATTCTTTTCCCATGTGGTTTTTCCCCAGCACCTTGTTTTTGAGCAGTTACTTTACTTTACTTGATGTAATGGGTGACCTATGGTTTTAGTTACCAAGGCCCACAGATTGTCCAAGTTAGCATTCAGGTGGGGTTTTAGGATTATTAATCCTCCCTTGTCTAATTCGATCATATGTCTAAATCGAGAGTCCATCTAGCCTATTTATAGTCATTAGCACCATTCATTCCACTTGGCCTAATTGGGGCATATTTTTCAGTTACTAAATTGTGGGGAACACTAATTGAGGCTTACTGCCACTGATTTCACTTAATTGCATCAGATTAGGAGTCTCCTAGACCAATCCTTACAATTTAGGAGCCACTGGGAGTGCCGAAACCAACCAAGGTCAATTCAATTTAGTTGATGACTATTTAATCTAAGTTAGGAGTCAGTTACATTCAGTTCTAGTCCTCTACATTTAGTTAGCGCTACGTTTACTTGACTGCACTCAAGAGGGGCACATTTCTCACCTACCACAGTCAGTTAGCCTTAGTCAACACTAAATGTAACACTTGAGTTGTGTTTTAGAACTCTAGTTATGGTTTAGACAAGGTCAGTTAACTATTGAGTCCTCTGATAGTGATCTAGACAAGGTCTTAGTTACCTACAGTCAAGTAGAGTCTAATTAATTCGAATTTCCTTATGTGGATTTGAATTGCTTGTGGCTATTAAATCCATTATACTTCATTGTAATTATTATCTAATTACTCTTTGATTAATGAAAAGCATTCACAGCTGCAAGCCATTTTTGCACTATTTCATTCTTCAATAACTGAGTAAATTGTGTGATCTATCCTGTGAGTTGTGTGTTTGTCCACAGATCTATGTGCTCAATTTAATATTGGGTATGGTAGGTATTATGAGTGCTAAGGCTGGATAAGATCAATTGAGATGCCTGAAGCTCAGTGGGAGCTCATTGACTTAGCATTGTACTCTTATGTATTTTCTCATGCTTGAAAAAACCATTTGGTATGTTGGCTTAGCTAGAGAATTGACTAGGTGTGCTTGTGAGTGAGCCTGCGTAATTACTCCTTAGTGGATACATATCCCAACTCAAAGGTGGCCTCTTGGTAGAGAGATAAAGTATTGTATAGAGTGTCTGTGGTTGGGTGGAACATTGCTCTTCCATAGTTGGTTGCTTGGGAAACTTCATTGGAAAGATACATGTTTACGTGTTAATTTTGTTGATTGTACAACATCAAGAGTCATTCTCTGGAATTGTGAGTAATATCAAGTTGGACTTGTGAGTCATACCAAGTTGGGCTTGTGAGTCATATCAAGTCCTAAGTATCCTCATATGATTGAGGTGGTGATATTGTATTGTAGAGCTTGTGAGTAATATCAAGCTAAGTCTTATGAGTAATATCAAGACTAGACTTGTGAGTAATATCAAGTCAAGTATTATCATACAAGATACCCTATGAGATGGACCTCCAGTTGTGGAGATGAGCTTGTGAGTAATATGAAGATTGTAGACTTGTGAGTAATATCAAGTCCTACCAATATCCTCATTTATTGAGGTTGCAAACTTTACTTGGTAAAGTGGAAATACTATGTTGTATATTGCTAGTCATGGTCACTGAGTGTTATAAGTCTCCTTTAGGGCTTAACTATCCCTATAGTGAGTTACTTTAGCATATGACTATATGGCCCAGGGTAATGTATATGATCATCTGTGTCTATGGAATAATTTTTTCGAGTATGATATGATAATATAGACAAACAATAGACATATGAACCATGCATTAATTATTTAATGATAATGAGATAAAGCATAAAAAAAGAGAATTCGAATTGCCCATGCAAATTTTTGAGTGAAATCAAGTTATACAGCTTCATTACAATATGAATGCCTAAATCAATGCATTAATCAAAGCACCAATTGAACTATTAATGAATGTAATCAGTTAAGTAAATAAGAGCTTAATATTCATCAATCAACATGCATTAGTTAACTAACGAGATCCATGCAAAAGTTAATAATATAAATTGTGCATGAATGCCGCTAAGAGTGAAGCACTGATGACACTTAAGTTATCTTATTAACTAAGTGATCAGTATGTTAAGAACCTATGTCAACCCTCCTCTTTATTTCGTTAGTATATTATGTTTGACTCATATGATTTGTAATTCATCCTGTTAGTATGTTGTATTATCCTAAATTCATGGGAGTAATGGTTGTTTATGTTAGACTTAGTATATAAGTGAGTGTTGAGGTGAATGAAGGTATCCAAGAGTTATTTGTATTAAGCTTGCTCAAAGGAGATTGCCCCCTGGAAGTGTCCCGCGATCAATAAAATATCTCTCATGCTCTGTTATTTCTATTATATCATGCATTCTCATTTTTTATTGTAGTAGGTTCCTCACATCTAGTATTAGAGCACTTTCCTTGACACAAGTGGGAATTTTTTTTCTCTCTCTCTCTCTTATTTTTGGCCAAAAAAAAAGAAGGCAAAAATGGGCAGCAACTTTCAGATCAATTTCTGAAACTTCTTCTACATATTCAGAAGAAACAAGTTGCATATCTAAATTCCTCCTGAAAAAATACGTATTAAAAAAAAAATCATCTCATTTGGAGTTCCAAAAGTGGAGATATTGCTGATTTAAAATCAGTTATTTTTCAGAATTTCAGTGGCGACCGCAGAAATTGCACATCAAAAACCATTTGACTGGGTGCCCAAATTTCTATTCCGATCACATAGATTGATCCAGAGTGGCTATTCTAGTTCCAAAACTAGGTTATAATGGAGAATCTTACCATTATTGATTGGGTTATACTCATTTTAAAAATTTTGTCTCAAAACCCTAACTCTATTTATGGGTTTTTTGGGCATTCAAGTGGAATTTGTGCTATTTTTTTTTTGACACTATGATTATTGCAATATTTATTCTTATTTGCATCATTATTATTCATTCAAATCAGAGAATAAACCCTATTCGCTTAACTATGGGAAGTACTTGGGCATAGCCCTAAAACACATTATGAGGAGAACCACAAGAACCCCGATGTAACTGGCCACTGAGAGGACTTGCCAAGTGAAAATGGCAAGGAACCCTACCTGATTGACTAGTTCCACCCATGAGGTAAACCAAGAGCTGTCATTTGTGGCAAAGCGGCTATCAATTTTACCTGAGTCATGGAGTGAGGGGTACTGCCCCAATACGCAAGTCATTAGACATCATTGGTAACCGAGTGAATCTTTTGAAACTTTAGGAAGACGAACATACCTAGGGTCCATATCCTTTTCCTGTTGATAAAGCACATATTTATAGAACTGTAACAAATCATTTTCTCCATTTCCAGTTGATAAAGCACAGATTTCTAGAACCACCATAGATCATTTCCACTGAATCGAAGAAAAAAAATACCTTGATTTAGATCCATATATTCTTTGATTTAGCTCCATTTACCTTGAAAATTCACTGTAACCCCCATAATCCCATTCTTCATATTTCCTGCCTTGAGGACCTTATCCCAAATTCCACTTCTTGAAGCCTGAAATTCCACTATTGTCTATTTTTAGGGTTTTCCATAACTTTTTCAATTGTCACCCAATCGCCTTCAAATTTTGCCATTGTGTTTGTTTCCCATTTATGATTCCTTGTCCCTCTTTGAAAAATTTTCTCATTCTTTCACCTCGCTTCTGAAATTTGCATTTTCTGCTTCCTTGTCCCTTAGAAAGTGTCCAAAACCCAGTCAAACTCCAATTACCCACCCGCATTTTTCCCAACTCAAAATTTTCCTTTTCTAAAACCTTTTTCATTTTTGTTTTTCTACCCATTTCCCTAAAAAAAAATACTTATGGTTGTCACCCGCGCAAGATAAAATAAACAAATGAAAGAAGAACTTACCACCATCAAGACCAAACTCGAAGATCTGGATCAAAAAATTCTCAGTCTCCATCTTCAGTAACCACCGACAACCTAAGTATTTTGCAGACACTGGGTTCTCTTCCTCTAGCGAATTTTGTGGGTCGAAGCTTGATTTTCCTTGCTTCAATGGTGATGATTCAACTGGATGGATTTACAGGGTAGAACAATATATGAATCTTTATAACATTTTTGATGTCAATAAATTCCCACTTGCTTCCTTTCATTTGTAACATGAAGCCCTTCAATGGTTTCGTTGGTACATAAAGGATCATGAAAAGCCACATTGGACATATTTTTTCCAACTCCTTTTGCAATGATTTGGCCCTAGTGGTTTTGATGACTTCACAAGAGAACTCACTAATCTTTGCTAGACTAGCACTGTAAGAGAGTATCAGATTGAATTTGAGAAATTAGTCAATCACACAGAAGGATTGTCTAATGGATTCTACAGGAGTTGTTTTATCAGTGGTTTCACGAATACAATTTGATCTGAGGTTAACATGATATGTCCCAACACAATGATGGAAGCCCTAGGGTTGGCTAAGTTGGCGGAGGACAAGATCAGGGCTCAAAAACGCTCCAAATCCACTTTTGTTCCATTCAGAAATATGGTTCCCCAAAGACCTCCAATCCCTCCAACACCTAGAACCACTCGTATCAAGCATTTGTTTGAAGTCGAGATGCAGGAATGTAGGGAAAAATGGATTTGTTATAATTGTGATGAGAAACTCACTCGGGGACATCAATGTGTTGAGAAAAATATTCTCCTGGATGTCGTTTCTCCTCCTACACTTGAAATTTGTGAAACTGTTCAGGATCCAGTAGATGATCAGGTCAAAATTCAACAATCATGTGTTAACCCTCCTTCTCATGACGATTGCCCAAATATATCTCTCCATGCATTATTCGGAGTCACCACCCCATAAACCATGCGGGTCAAGGGTTTCTTCAAGAAGATCCCTCTTACAATACTCATTGATTTTGGTAGCATCCATAACTTCATTGAGCCTCAGATCTCCAAACACGCTGACTATTTTTTCATCCTTGCTCTAGCTTTCAAGTCATGATTACCAATGGGGGCACCTTACATTGCAAAGGAAATCGTCGCAATGTGCGTATCTCTATTGGAGATTATGTAATGAATTATTAGGCTGGTGAGCCATTTATCGGGATTAATGATCCCCAAGTTCATGTATACTTGCCTATTGAGTATAAGATATTTTCCCAAGCGGATGTAGCCATGCTGTAAAATCGGGCTTCCATGGTGAACCACTTTTAAAAAAATTTATTTTGGTGAATATATATATATATATATATGTATATATATTTTAAATATTTTTAGTTTATATATAGTTTAATTTTTTTATTTCATTTTAATTAGTGTCATTTTTTAATTTATTAATTTTGAATTTGAAGTTTTAAATTTTTTTAAAATGAGTCTTTTTATGTAATTAAAAAAAATTCAGTTGACGGGCTTCCAAAAATTTGTGATTTTATTCCCGAAAAAAATAGTTTGCTACTGGTAGCACTATTTTTCAATTTGGAGGTAAAAATAGCCACTAAATGAAGGCTATTAAAGACAAGAACTGTTTAGAGTTCTCACCACGTTGTATAATGTGTTTCTATTGATGATCGTTCAACGCTACATAAATTATGGGAGTTTTCCTTGCAATATCCTCCACCGTAACTGATTCCTCTAAGCTATGTAATCCTAGAGGGTTCTCTCTTTGATGTGGTCAATCTTTAAGTATGTAGTTTTCTCCACATACTGAACACTGAAATGGTCCTTTTGGTCAAATTTCTACTGCTACTGCTGGCTTGTTTCCACTTCGTTCTTGTTGACCTTGATGGGAATTCATTGGATGATTTCTAAATGGTGGAGGCTTGAATCCATTTTTCCTTTGGTCAAATATTCCCTTTGGCTTTCCTTTCCATGTTGGATGAAAATATGATTTTCCATTTATTTGATCAAAATAATGCATTGCCATTTTGATGGCTTCATCAAGGCTTGGTGGATTAACAAATTCAATCCTGTCTCTGTAATTCTGGGGTCTTGAACTTCCTTAGAAACTTAATGAATTTGCTATCATACAGGAGCACTAGGTCTCCGATCTGGAAAGTCTTATTCTTAATGTGTCTATCATGCCTGGATTTCTGGATTTCTCGTGCTTTCTGCACTGTCTAATGGAATCCAGCGATGAATCTGTCTTCTTCCAAGGTAAGCAGCTGTGCTAACCTTTCCTCCACTGTGTCTATATCAGTCATCCTGGTAATCTGAGCGATTCTTAAACTGGGAAGAATATACTCCATAGGAATCATAGCCTCCTGCCCATACACCAAGCTGAAAGGTGTGTGTCCCGTGAGTTTCTTGCATGTGGTTCTATATGCCCATAATACAGCGTTAAATCGAAGGTCCCAATCATTCCTTTGGCTATTGCAGATCTTAGTCAAAGCAGTTTCTAGAATCTTATTGAAGGCCTCCATCGTACCATTAGCATGTGGATGGTAGGGAGTGCTCTTATGGTGCTGAATCTGGAATTCTTCTTTCAAAGCCTCAATGGTGTGGTTCAAGAAATGTGTGCCTTGGTCGCTCATCAGAATTACTGGGCACCCAAATATACTGATGATGTTTTCGAAGAGGAACTGTGCGGTTGTAACAGCATCACAATTTCTCACTGCCTTGGCCTCTACCCATCTGGTGAGGTACTCTGTTCCGGTGATAATATATCTAGCACCCGTGCGCTTTCCCGGTGGGTTGATAGGACCCACAAAATCTATTGCCAATTTTTCAAATGCACGCAGCGTGACCTGCGGTCGCAGCGGCATTTCATCGCATCGTGAGGGTTTTCCTACCCTCTGGCAGATATCACAGCATCTACAGAATTCCTTGGTGTCTTTATGCAGTGTAGGCTACCACAAGCCTGCCTCTAAGATTTTCTGCGCAGTCGGCTTTCCAGCGAAATGACCTCCTGCGATTCCTGAATGTGCTTCTCTGATAATAGCGTCTTTTTCATGCGACATCACACATCTGTGCAGAACTTCATCCGGACCTAATTTGTATAGGTGTCCTGTGATAAGGGTGAAGTCTGCTGCTTTAACAACCAACTGCTTCTTTTGTTGCTTGGTAAAGTCATCCGGTGCTACTCCTGTGGTGAGGAATTGAATAATATCGGCATAATAATCATCTGTGATCTGTATAGAGAACAACTGTGCATCGGGCAGATTGTCTTCGAGGTTACTTGGTTCTTCTCCTGAGTCTATCCGCGATAGATGATCAGGTCCAGCATTCAGTCTTCCTATTTTCATAATGATTTCAAAATCATACTCTTGGAAGAGGAGTAACCATCGGCAGATTCTCCCCCCTAACACTGGCTTGTTGACTAGGTACTTCAATGCAGAGTGGTCAGTAAATATCTTGAACGAGGCTCCCAATAGATAGTGTCTAAACTTCTGTAGCGCGTACACCATAGCTAAGCCTTCTCTCTCTGTAGTGGTGTAGTTTTTTTCTGCTGTCGATAGCTTTCTGCTGGAATATGCAATGGGATGGTCCATATCTCCTTCTCCTGGTTGTGTCAAGATGACTCCCAGTGCGATGCCTGATGCATCCACGTGTACATGAAATGGCTTAGTCCATTCTGGAAATACTAGGATGGGTGCTGTAACCATATTTTCCTTAAGAGTGTCTAGACTCTGCTGACATTCCTCATTCCATAGGAACTTGCCATCTTTCTTTAGCAATTTCTCCATTGGTGCTGTAAGATTTGCGTATCCTTTGATGAACTTTCTGTAGTACCCGGTATGACCAAGTACTGTCCTCAGTTGCTTGACCGAGTTAGGTGCTGGAAGGTTCACAATGATCTACCATCAAGCCTTGTCTACACACAATGTGACCCCACAAAATACCAAATGGTGCACAAAATATACATTTTTTCAAGTTTAGAGAAATCTGGTATTGCCTACATTTCTCTAGCATCAGTATAAGATCTCCTATGTGTTTGTTGATTAGTCCAAATACAGTCCATTCATCAAAATATACCTCTAATAATTTATGGATATATTCTTTAAATACAGCAACTACTACTCTAGAAAATATAGCTGGTGCATTCTTAAGACCAAAAGGCATTACCGTATACTGGAACGAGCCCCATTCTGTTGCAAAGGTGGTCTTAGATCGATCTTCTGGATGTATCCTGATCTGATGGTAGCCTGAGAAGCCGTCAGTGAAGGAGTAGACCTCCTGTCCTCCCACATTGTCTAATACTTCGTCAGTGAACGGTGTCGGAAATGGATCATGAAGTGATGCATCGTTGAGCTTGCGCAGATCGACACAGATTCTAATGTCCCCTTTTGTTTTATTTTCTTGCACGACCATGGGACTAACCCATTCGCTTTCTTCCACGGGCTCAATGATGCCTGCTGCTAGCATCTTATCGATCTCGTCCTTGACTTTTTCTTTGTAGCGCGGGTTTAATCTATATGGGCACTGCTTGACTGGTCTAGCATCCTCCTTCAATGGTATTCTCATCACTCCCAGGTCTCCGACTATTCCCTTCATCTCCGTGAACTTGGTGGGAAACAGGTCCTGATAGTCGTGTAACAAATCTGGGATCTGTCCGACTATTTCATCGTTCCAGTAATCTCCAATAGAGGCAAACTTAGGTTCTTCGTCTGTGCCAATATTGACCTTTTTAATCTTAATGGGTTCAGTGATTGCTGGAATCTCTAGCTATGGTCCTTCGACATCACGAGTCCCTTCTGACTCAGGAATGTTAGTATTGCGAGGATCCTCATCTGCCTCCTTTGTTTCTAATGCAAAATTGTAGCATCCCAACGCCTCTTTTAACTGGACAGCCCACTCAGGTTCGGCTGGCACTGATGTGGTGCAATCTTCATATATCTTAGTCTTGATTAGTTCTAGGGCCTGAGCAACAGTTGGATGTTTTGATTCAAACGCAAAGGTGAGTAGGAAATTGTCTGTCATGAGTGACCATGTGGTCGTTCCCTTGCGCAATTCGGTCTTTGTGTACCAGTTCCTTGGAACTGTATCCAATGTGTGGATGAATCGGTGAGTCCACTCGTCCTTGGGGATGTTCAACCAGCTCTATTCACATGCCTGAATGTGTTTTCTGGGATCAGTTTCTCCTATGTACTTGTGTTGGATATACTCTCTGTCGACAGAAAATCTGATCGTCATGAGTCTTTTAATATCGTCCCATGAAGCAATATTTTCTTTGTGTACATACCACCATCTTGCAGGTGTGGCTCATACTGCAAGGTCCATAGCTGGGATCCTCTGCTCGTAAGGGATCTATTGCTCAAACTGCTCAAGGAAGTCCTGGATATCTGTCAGTCCATGATATGATGGAATCTCATTAATTTCTGCGCCAATCCATCATAGTGACTTACTTATAAGCGCACATCTGCACGCTGAGACTTCGTAAAGTCTGTTCTACCAGTTCTCTAAATCGACATCGGAATCCGATGCGCATGAGCTGTCGCATCGCCAACTAATATGCCCTTCTGCGGTGGGATTTATATAGTCATTCTGGTTTGCAGTCATCTGGTAGAGATTATCGATGTTATATGCCTCCTCTTCTGATCGGATAGGTTCAATATATCTAGGACCCTGGAAAGGATCCAATGGTGCGATGACCCGGATCTGCGCATCCTCGAAGGTCATCTGTCTTCTCTTTAGGTCGATGACAACCTTGCTACCGATCGCCCAATCGATACTTAGTAATGCTGGATACGGTCGACTATCACCAATGATTTATATAACCTCGAAGTCCGTGAAACTACGAACTCCGTCAATGTCAACTGGCACCTGTGGCAGTCGACCCAGTGGTGACACTTTCTGCTGGTTCGCCAATCTTAGGTGGATAGGCGATCTGATTAACGAAGGGCTACCCATCTATTGCCATGTCTGCTTAGTCAGAATGTTCACCTCTGATCCTAGATCTAAGACGACCTCATCCATCTCAAATTCTCCAATTTGAGCTGTGAGCTTCATCTCTCTTCCGGTCCTCATATGTCCTGTAATACTATGAACAGCACGGTGTGCACTGTTCGAGAGAGAGGGTTGCTAACACTGATCTATGATGCGCTGTAGCTCGCCGATAACTTTTTCATTTCTTAAGAGTTTCAAGCAACTGTTCAAGAAGGAGTGTACACTTTCTGTTGATTCATCCTCGTCGCATCTCCCCAATGTGGTAACCTGCGGTGTCTGGTCTCTGTTGTCGCCATAAGGCGCTTGCTGTGGTACTCCCCTAGATGGAGGTACCTGAGATCCTGATGGGGTAGGTTCATCAAAGGAAGCCTTGGCTTCATGAAATGTTTCTTTATTCTTCTGTAGGTCTAATGATGTTGTTTTACTAGGAGCTCGGCGTACCCACGGCTGACCTGCGTTCTTTTCAATAGCCTGCGATGTACCACTGGTGGAAGCACCGCTTCGAGTCACAATGTTAATTGTTGGTTCTGGTTCCTTAGGTTCAGCAGCAATAAGCTGGATGTTCTGGTGTGCTGCTGGCTTAGGGTCTTTCATCTTAGCTATCAGGGTAGGGCACTCTTCTATGGTATGGTCATAAGATTTGCAGTAGTTACAAGTAGTGGTGGGGGACTGACAGTCCCTGGCGTAGTGTCCTACAACTCCGCAGTTATAACAAGTGATTGGTCCACGACCTTGGCCAAATCCCCCTCCTCGACCAAAGCCTCCTCCTTGACCTCGTCCTCTGAATCCTCCTCCACGGCCTCCATAAGTCTGATCCGGTGGTGGTCCTGTCGCTGGACCCTGTGTTTCTAACTAGACTCTGTTCGCGTCATGCTTTCTGTCTTACATGAGATCGTATGCCTGGAAATCCTGTTGATCGTGTCCGACAGACTTGCAGAAGACACAGTATAGGTTCTTAGGTGTCTGTACATACTTTTGAAGTAAAGGGCATTGCTGAGGTGGGTGTCCGTGTGTTTTGCATATTTCACACCATGGCCCTTGCGTTTGCGGTAAGGGGTTAGGAGCCCCTGATGCTGAATATTCTGCAAAGACTGGACAGTTGTCTTTGGTATGACCCGGTGCTCTACATCGTAAACACCATATGTCCTGCATAACCTCTTTCCCCCTCTTAATTTCATGTATCTGTAACGTGAGGTTGGCCAACTGGTTCTGTAAGGTTGTCATGCCTACATTTGTTTTAGCTAAAGGTGAAGCTTCTAACTTCATTGCCATCTCCAACGCCTCATCCTGTGTCTAGAGTTTCTGCTGCATTAGTGGCAGTCTGATGTGAGGGAGCAGCGCTGCAATAAACCATTCCTTATGCTGCTCCGGCGCAAACTCAAAGCTTACTTGGTCTATAAGGGCTTTGAACTTCTGGTCAAAGTCCCATACTGACTCTGATGGAAGCTGCTTAATATCCTTGAGCTCTGTTATACACTGAGATTCAGACTTAGGTTTCTTGAACTCTTTAATCATGGCGTTCTTGACCTAGGAAAGTGTCTTGGGTACCGTAGTATACTTTATGTACCATGTTAAAGCTCAGTCTCTGAGTGTAGTGACCAACTGTACAAGTTTAAGGTTATCATCATTGATTGTTTTAATGGTCCACATGGCTTCACATAGAAACCAGTGTCGTTCTGGGTCCTCGGCTCCTGTACCCTTAAAGGTAGGTAGCTTCATATCATCTCCCATTTTGTTTCTCTGTGGTGGGTTCTGACTAGCTGGATTACTACCACTTAGTGGTGTAGGTGAAGGTGTTGTAGCAGTAGCAGGTACTGTCTGTGAACTATTAGATGGAGTACCTACGGGATTACTCTGAGCTCCGGTCTGTTTCTGTGGGGTGTAAGGGTGGTAAGGTATACCTTCCTCTGATTCTTCTGTGGTGTTAGGACTCTGTTTTCGAATACTGTCTGAACTGCTTTCAGATATTGGAGATTTGAAATCTACCTTATACTTCTTTCCACTACGTGTTCTTCCAATGTCATCTAAATCACTTTCAAAGTCTTGTGACATTACTATCTTTACTTATTCATCTGAAATCATGTCTATTACTCCTTTTTCATATAGTAGCATCTTAAGGGACGAGTTTAGAGATCTTAGGTACTTACCACGATATCCTTTGAAGAAGTACCGCTCAGCTTCACTGAAGCTCTTCCTCTGGTCAACTGCAAATTCTGTAACAAAGCCTCCGAGTACACTTGTAAGCCAGAAGTCCACTGCTCTCGTGATGGGATTGTCAAGGTTCTGGACGGTCTGAATCAGCTCCGGTGTCCAGAAAATGTTTCTTTTCCTCTTGAATATGTTCTTATCTGTCAACTTTGATATCCAGTCGTAAAGCTCATCTCCATAGGTTACAAAGAATATCGCATGTATATCTGAAGCGATATGTTTTTCTAACCAGTCCTCTATGCTCAGTCTAGGACTCCAATTTTCTTTCTCAGCAAACTCCCTTAAGTTTGAATCCAGCCACTGGTGAAATTCTTCTCTGGTAGGATGCCAACAGAACATTGACGTCCAGTCGTTCAAGCCGGCAACGAAACCATTTGTTGGTCGCATGGGCAGACCCGGGTTTAATATATCCAACCAACAACACCCCTAGCTCACTGGCCCTTTCGGTGACAAACCGCGAAGCGATCTGAAGTCTCACCCGAAGTGAATCTAATGGGTTGGCCAAGACTCAAGTGTCTTGGACCAGGTTCTGCGCATCCTACTTCTCTTCTCTTACTCCTGCTAGTCACCAGGTCAGCTATCTCTACGCGTCGCACGTCCTCATCTACTCGCAACTCTTTTAGCTCCGCGATTCTTACCCGCGCGCAAGTTGCGCGGTTTCTTCCCACATCGCACAACTTCCACTTACTCACAATATCTCCAACCTTATCGCATATCTGTGCACCGCGGGACACACAACCTCTCCTCAACGCTAAGCTCTCAGCTCACGGTATCGCGCACTGCAGCTCCTTTGCCGGTGCAATATCGCCTTTCTGCGATATCCTACCTCCATGACTTTGCACTCTTAGCGTTGATTGTGTCGATGTGCGAAACTCGACTTCCCAGAAGTTATATTGTGATTAAATGGTCATTAGAAGCAAACGTAAAGGAGTCTTTAGGAAACTTACTGAAATACTTCAACTTATCTTTATCTTCCTGTATTACCGTGAGCTGAACAATACATACATTCATTTACTGCAACTAAAATCATATGCATAATAACCAGTAACAGTAAGCAAATACAATCACATTCATACAACACATAACACGCAGATTTAACGTGGTTCACCCCCAGGATGGGAGCTACGTCCACCAAACTGTGCTTCTATTATATATCTTGAGGGAAGTTAGCACAGTCTGTTGCACCGCTTAGGCATCGCGAGATCTCTCCTAGAACTCTGGTCTACTTCTATCTCTATATTGCCTCTCTTTCAATATATCCTTCCCTCCCTGTCAATCTCTGTGGATGGTTACATACAAACTCAAATGACTCACAGAAAAGCTAGGTGTCTGGATCGTTACAACACAGTCTGTCTGACTGACTCCTGAGTCTACTTTGCAAAAATAATCAACTAACCAACTAAAGAATCAACCTACGAACCAACCCTTTACAATACAAAATACCAGTTTTTATAGGCGGCTCGAAGGTCTCACCATTACAACACTGTGGGCCTGTCCCAACAGTAAACCCATACCCTAATTAGTGATAGTCGGTCCTCTCTGTCCTTGAGGTAGCTGTTTCCTATCACACCATACCTCTCTGCAATCTTCCATGCTTCCCGGCACTGATCATGGGTACTGTGCACCACTTCACTTCTCTGTCCTTCATCTTCAATGCTTGAGCCACGTTGCTCCTTCTTCTTTATGAGGGTTGCTGAGCCCTCCTATCTTTCGCCGCTGCCTTCAATGCAGTGGTTGAGATTTCTTCTCTCGGTCGCTCGGGTACCGTTGCCTTCTTGACTTTTCTATCTTAAAAGTCATGGTTTCCGGCTCTGCTCTACAGCTGGAAATGTGCTATGGCGGCATAGCCTTGCCTTGTCTTCTTTCCGCCAAAACTTTACCTTTCCCCTAAACTAGCAGCTTCTTCTGTAGCTGCGGGACCCTACTCCAATAGTAGAATTCTAAGGAAGCTTTGAATTTTTACCATTTCATCTTTGATGTAATATAAATACCTCAATGATTCCAAAAACGTTTACACATGTTCCCATTGAATTCTATCCCAATTTTAGTTCATTGAACTCTTTCCTCTTGTTATCATAATACCTAGAAGATAGGTATTTTTCCTCAAAATACTTTTTAAATTGATCCCATCTTACCCGTCTTTCTTTGATTCCCTTGACTTGCATGAGGTTCTCCCACCAAATTGAGGCTTGGCCATTAATATTGTAGATATTGATTCTATCCCTTTCATTTCCTGAATAATCATGAATTTGAAAATATTTCTTCATTCCAAGAATCCATGCTTCTGCTTCCTGGCTTGTTTTACTTTCTCCATCAAATGTAGGTGTCCTTGCCTTTCAAAATTCTCCTTATGGGATACTTTTAAAAGTACATCATTCGAATCTGCTAGAGGTAATATTTGGGATACTTCAAGTACCTCGAGAATCACATGACCTGCTAGAAGAAGACCTTGACAAATGTATGTGCCCTGCTCAAAGAACCCTTTCTTGGACTTGGAGTCCTCTTTCTAGTGTGGCTTCTTGAGTGTATTTCCACACTTTTCCTTTCTTGAGAAACATTTATTGGGTTAGGTCCAATATGATCCCTTTGATAAATATTGGTGAGGATATGAAGGATGGAATCATTAATTTGTTTCTTCTCTTCTTGAACCTTAATCAACCTCTCATTAAAAATTCTCATTGTTTCAACCAAATCTTAGGGAGTGATTTGCTCTTTCCTCCCATTGGATTTTATCTTGGCATTACCTTCTTGTATATTTTCTGCTAGGAAATCCTCGTCGTGTTCATAGGGTTCATGGGCATCATTCATGGTTTCCATCTATTTTTGGAAACATTTTCCCATTTCCCTGTTACCCCCTGCTGCATTTGTTCAAAGATTGTCAACTGCAAGCATTGTGCATCATAGATATATTTATCAGGCATCTTATTAATGCATGCAATGACCCATAAAAATGGTATTATTTAATAGAATTAGTCCCATGGAATAATTCACATGGTTCTTAGGTTCTTTTTTTAGTTCCATTTATGCATTTATTGAAACTACCTTTATTACATTGTTTTTGTTAAATCAAGGTTACATATACTTTTTTGTTCGAATCTCATAGACATTTGAATTCCTCACTCATTATATTTATGATTCATTTTGATATCAGATCTGAAAGTTGCATCCTCCCAAAAATGTTAATTTTTCCCAATTCTACACTTTTTCTACATGCACAATTAGCTTCGGAGACCAACTTCAACCACATGTAGAAGAACATATAGAGAGAACTAGAAATTTTTTTCTATATGGTGTTGTTAGTACATATAACAAGGATCACTCAACAACTTTCATATATCCAATCTCACGCTCCAGTCAACTTCTATACAATTATAGAATTGACTACTTTTCACTTTCGCACGTTTTCCCAGACTGGAATTTTTAGCAATAATAGTTATCTCCCAAACTAAGCATTTCTATAAAAACTTCATATAACAAAAGTTTTAAGTTTTTAAGATTATATAAATTTTTTAGTTTAAAAAAAATCGTTTTGACATCTAGGGTCCCTATGATCTTCTATAAGCTTTCCAAAATCTCAAAAAAGTGCTCTTGAATACTAGATTTTGGCCTTTTTCACACCCTGAATTCACGCCTTTTGGAATTTGGCTCAAAAACTATAATTTGGCTCCATGACCACACCATAGTAATTTCATCCCAAATATGGCCCTCATCAGGTCTCCAAACATGGATCTTTTAAAGTCATAATTTCTAGTTTTTTGCCAATAAGGAGAAGGTTGGACTCAAATTTCTCAATGACATTATTGTGACCTTCATCAATGGCATCTAAAAATCTCATGTATCACTAAATTCCAAGCTAAACTACTCCTAATATGGCCAAAACAAATTTTAGGCTCCAGTTTTTTTTTAAAAACTTTCTACATCACCAACGTGAGATCGAACCTTCCTTATCATCCTTTTTTGTGACTACCTCATGGAAAACCCTGTAATGGAACTCCAAAATGGAATTGGTGATGCCTCACATAATGTTCCTTGGGATACAATTTTGCACCCCTGCGGATGGGTTTCGATGACCACTGCAAACGTCTCCTCGTGGGCCTATTCCTTAGGACACATTTTTGTACCCTTGCAAATGTGTGTCAAAGACCACTACAGAACTATAATACGTTGTATCCACATAATTCTCTCCATGGTCCTCATGGAGCACTCTTCTCTACTGCACCCCACAGACTTTGTCCATTGCACCCATGGACTCTCCTTAGTTGCTTTCGTAAACCTCTTCTCTACTGCACTTCACAGATAAACTTTGTAGTTCCTATAGATGTTTATCTACCATGCCCATCGAATCTTGTTTGTGGCTCCCCCTTGGAATTCTCTTCATGGCACCCTTGTAGACCTCTTCTCCACCGTGCTCATGGACCTTCCTCTACAGTTCTTGCAGACCATTTTCTGCAACACCCTGTGGATTCTTCTTCATTGACTACAGTGAAATTATTCTTCATTGCACCCATGGACTCTTATCCACAAATCCCCAACAAACTTCTCTTCATGATACCCATGTGGACCTCTATTTATGGCACTGGCATATTTTGAATGCTGGCTACCTGCATGTCCTTCTAGTGTGGTTGGTCTATGTCATACCTCTCTTTCCCAATGGCACTAGTGGGATCCACCTCAAATTTCCCATTTTTTTGGGATTTTGCATTGTATAAAATTCCTATTTGGCAATAAGGAGAACTATTTTGAAATTAATTTTGGCCCTTTATCTATCAATCAACAAAACCCCATTTTTGTGGATGTATTTCTAATTGTTTGCTATAAGTGTGGATTTTCTTGCCACTACAACCCTGGTGTTGTAACCAGAAGCTCTAATGCCACTATGTAATGTCCCCATCCATCATTCTTATAAACGTAAGGGGACATGAAAAAATTATGGGATTCCAAAATTCGCTCTAGGGGCATAATACAAAATTCATAAACAATTAAATGCGTGTGCAAATGCATAAATATAATCACATCGTAATAAAATATATTTACACATACAACATACATAAATGACCATATTCATCACAAACATAACAATTAAAATCATTGCACCTTCAAATACAATGGTAAATTTGTTTATGTTTGAGAAAATCATAGTTGCTTGAACTTTAAAAGTTTTATCAAACAATTTCAGCACTTATGAAACCTAGGAAAACCCTCCAACCGTGGAGGATGAAAAACCCAACAATTCTTTGAGTATGATAGATATATTTGCAAAGAATGGTTTACAAGACATAAGAAAATTGCTCGATAAGAGATATCACCACATCAATAGAGAAGAAAGACCCAATGTAACCTTCCAAAAACAACTGTATGCAACTGTATTGAACTTTCCAAATGCCTAGCATATTAATAACAAGCCAAAAACCATAGCATGTAGAATGTAGCACATAAGATAATTAGTAAACATATCGAAAACACCACATAGTGCATTCACAAGGAGGAGCTAACTATAACTCACCCCATGCAAACATTAGCGCCCTTCATTTCCTCAATAATTAGCTTTAACTAAATGTTCACTGTCTTCAACTGAAAGTTTTCCTGACTTGAAATGAATCTTAACTGTGTTTAACTGAATGTTAATTGACTTGAACTAAATGTTAACTGACTTAAACTAAATTTTAACTTACTTGAATTGAATGATAACTGACTTGAACTCAATCTTTAATTGACTACTGTGTGAGGAACCTCCTACAATAAATAATGAGAATGCACGGTATAATAGAAATAATAGAGCACATAAGAGATTTTATTGATCACAGGCCACTTCGAGGGGGAAACCTCCTTTGATCAAGCTCAATACAAAGAACTCTTGGATACCTTCATTGTCCTCAACGCTCACTTATATGCCAAGTCCAATCTAAACAACTAATACTCCCCATGAATGTGGGATAATACAACATACTAACGGGATGAATTACAAAGCATATGCATCCAACCAAATATACTAACAAAATAAAGAGGAGGATTGACACGAGTTCTTAACATCCCCTCCCTCTTAGAAAAGCTTTGTCTTCAAATATTTATTTGTGGAAACTGTTTTTGAATCTGAAGGAGTGGTTCCCATGTAGCATCCTCCGGTTGCATGTCGTGCCACTGAATTAAGATCTCTGTGATGGACCGAGAGCAAAGTTGACGAGTGCACTTATTAAGGATGGCCTCCGACTCCAAAATGATGGATCCTTCATTACTCAGTTCTGGTAAACAATTTGTGTTGTGATGTTGGTGCTAATCACTTTCTTAAGACAAGAGACATGAAATACTGGGTGAATGCAAGAAGAAGGAGGAAGTTACAATTTATAAGCAACATACCCAATCTTCTGAAGAACAGTATATGGCCCATAGAACTTTGGAGCAAGCTTCTGATGCCCTTTGAGTTTCAAGGAGGATTACTTGTGAGGATGTAGACAAAGAAAAATCATATCACTGACTTGAAAAGTGCGCCTAGAATCATGCAATTTCTTTCCATGTGAATATTGTCTTGCAGAATGTGAAGAATCCGATCTTGGTTTCGAAGAACCACGTCAACTTCTTGAACTGGTGAATTATTGGGGGTGTATGGAAGGCGTATTAGAGGTACCTGACCATAAATTGCTTGATATGGAGTCATTTTAGATGCAGTATGGTAGTAAGTATTATACCACCATTCAACGAGAGGGAGCTACTTTTCCCACTGATGTTGTTGTTTAGAGGTGAAGCAACGAAGATAAGTTTCCAAACATTTGTTGATGACTTCAGTCTGACCATCTGTTGGTGGGTGATAAACTGAGCTCATATTTATTTTGGTGCCAGTGAGGAGTAAATGACTTGTGAAAGTTACATCGTGGTCTAAGACAATAGAAGATGGGATTCCATGAAGACGGAATATCTGGTCCATGAAAATTTGTGCAAATTAGGAGGCGGTATATGGATGGCTAAGAGAAAAAAAATGACTATATTTGGAGAGCCGATCAACCAAAACCAAGATTACTGTCTTCCCTCCAGATTTAGGGATCCCTTGAATGAAATCCATCGAAATATATTTCCAATTCCTTGTAGGGATGGGTAAAGGCTCGAGAAATATAGGAAGGAGTGCAGTTTCACCCTTGTGGCACTGACAAGGAGCACATTCGGCAACAATTTGTTGAATTTCTCATTTCATTCGAGGAACCCAAAGTGCCCTATTGGTGGAGAAGCTTGGAGTTCATAGAATACCACATGTTTAAGATCTGTGCTATGAGGAAGCACTAGATGACCCTTGTATTTCAAACAAGAACCATCCCAAGAGTAATGTGGTACAACAGAAGGGTTACTGGCCAACTGTTGGATGATTTTAGATAAAGAAGATTCATTGACATAGCCTTGTTGAACACAGTGTAACCAATTTGTAATATGGAAATATCTTTATTATCTTGTAGTTGTCGAGGGTGTTCCTACGTGTCCATCAAAACCAATGCATCAAAAGCATACAAAAGATAACATGCAAGTGAATACGTGTCAAATACAAGCTTTCCAAGAAATTATTTACACCAAATGTGAAGGAGGAAGATCTCACGAAGAGTGTTGACAACAATCACACATGAGATGCTTGGAGACTAGTTTGTACACATGGAGAACTATGGATTGGGAAGCAACTGGTAATTAATATATAGAATCCAAAAGATCCAGTGGAGTTTGTTCAACACCTTCTTGATATGAAGAATAATATGTCTTGGAGAAGTACAATAAGAAGTATCTGGCTAAGCGTCTCTTGTCATTAGATATTGTTTCAGATGATACCGAGAGGAGTGTAATTGTGAGATTGAAGAAAAAACGTGGATCTTGTGGGTTTAGCATTGATTCTCTTTGTAGCTCTTAACTCACAATCAATCATCCCAAAATTCAAGGAAAAGAAGTATTTTAGATTTAGATTTGGTGGAAGAGTACCTTTTGCATAAATCAGAATTTGTAATTCGATCCTAAATTTTCAAGATAAAGATTAGTTCCATATTTTAAGGCACTTGTTTAAAATAGTGTTATTTTTTAGCACATAGATGATTAGGGTTTGTTCAAGAATATCTTGTATATATTTTTTAAGATATTAATTGAATCTGACTGGATTACAAGTTCTAGAGTTTATGGACCAAATATTCATGTGATGATATTTTTTTTATGTGCTTTTTTATGGTGAATGTTTTCTTCTTAGTAAATTTATTTGAATTGGTTGTTTTCTAATATTTCGATAAGTTTAAATGTTTTAGAATCTTCTTTGTTGTCTTCTAATATTTGAATAAGATTAAATGTTTCAGAATTCTTCCTTGGTTTGGTTTGATGCTATGTCTCATATATTCAAAGTATTTTCACTTTTTTCCTTTAAAGATACTTTATAATTCATCTTTATTTGATGCTTTATTGTAGTGGATTGTCATCTACATTCAACTTTCAGCTACAATAATAATTTAAGTGTCAAATAAAGTGTCATCAATCTTGCCTTTGACAACCATAACCATGTATCAGAGAACCCATCATATTTCTTATTATTATTCAAACAATCTTGACTCCATGCCCATGGTACATATACTCCAACCTTACAAACCACATTATAAACCTTCCCCTTATCTACCAATATAGACATCATACCAAATAAGATAGATTGTTGTTGTAGTGGTTACCTTGGGGTTTCTTTGATGCAACCCAAAGAAATTCTGAGTGATAACATTTTGGCACAATCTCCAGGGAATGAAAGTTGAACCTTTCTTTGGAGAAATGGAAAATACTAGATCTAATTTCTAAAGGTGGACAGAGGTTAGGCACATGAAGGATGTATATCATTCACAAGATGACTCCACTATCAACAAGATCCAGAAATCAAAGTTTCACTGGTGACTCCACTGTCTCAACATTGATTCACAATCTGCAAGGTATGCTCCTATGAATAATGCTCATATTCCTGGCTTTCCAAATCACCTTCCCCATATAGAATGGTAGTCATACTTTCCAGAATTCAGAGATTAGGAAGGAGATGATGTTGCTCTACATTTAGTTAAGTTTCATATGCACATACTTAAACTAAGAGTTGAATTTCATGAAGAATTTGAAGATGTTTATGGTTACTTTGGAAGGATAAGCAAGATCATGGTACGAAAGATTAAGACTTGCTAGTTTTTATTCCCTTGAACATTTCTATTCAGTATTTTGCAAAAATTATAAAGAAAGATACCCTTCTTTACTGTTGGTTGAAAACTTCAATGGAAATATTGAAAATATTTTTTCAACATGTGGGAATTAATATTGACCATGATGAACTAATGGAGGGAGAAATCAAGGAATGCCTATCCGATTTATATAATAATCAAGAGGAAATAGGAGAGACTAGTTTCCATCGTACTCAAGAAAATATTCAGCAAACAGTAGAGCTCCCTTTGGCTGAAAGTGAAACTTGTCATGATCCTGATGTAAATACTCATGTTCCCTCTCCTTAGATAGATGAAGGTCTGCAGCAAGTTTGCCATATTTTGCATGATCAAAATACAATTTAGGACAAAAAATTAAAGGTTGCTTTGTCTCATTTTATTCACTGAAATCTTGTCTCATCAAGAAGTATATGAAAATCAGATCTCTGAAATTGTTTGCATGTAAATTCTAGGCAGTGAATTAGTTTAGGTTGATGAATTTTCACATTTGCAAGAGGATCAGGTGGTAGGAAATGTTTCCCTTCATTCTTTTGAAAATTAAAATAATAGTCTTCAAACAAAGCTACCAAAATTTAATGAGACCAAATAAGAATTGTTTGATGAACAAGAGGATAGTCTCGATCCACATAATACAGCTATTATATTTGAATATGTTAAAAAATGTTTGGATATTTTTATCGATAAATATATTGTTTCCATTTTCTTTGAGGATGATCTTAACCATAACAAAATGGACTAAGGAGCAGTTATAAAGGATAATTTTCCTTTTCCTTTGGATCATCAAGACAAGGTGATTTTTCATGTTTTCCAAGATCTTGTGGCAAGTCTGTTGCAATCTTGAGTGAAGGAATATCTTGTGTTTTACACATGATATGGATTCCAAATTCATTATAAGTTGTCATCCTTTACATTTTTCTATCTGGTTAAGGAAGGTGTGAGCATAATTCAAGCGACTAACCATCTCATTTCATGGTTGCAATGGATATTTTGTATCTCCTAATTGGGAAGATTCTCCCAGCTTCTTAGGGTAGGATGGATTTTACATAATTGTGTGTCAAATGCAAGTTGTGGAAGACATTATTTACACCAAATGTAAAGGAGGAAGAGCTCATGAAGAGTGTTGACAACACTCACACATGAGATGCTTGTGGACCAGTTAATAGATGTAGGCTCGTATAGAGTTTATTTTGCATAAAGAACCCAAGTATTTGATCACCGAGAGTGGAAAAAACAAATGGATGAATACCATTGCTATGCTCAAACATTGATAAAGAGATGGTGCTAAGTGTTGAATTATCTTGAAGTATCCACATGTTAAAGTTGTGCTTTGGAAACAATCACACTCATTATTTTTTTTAAGCTTCCAAAGCACTAATCAAGGTATCAATCCAATGATCACAAGTCGACATTAAATCACTGACAAAGACTTCTCTAGTTTAGATCTACACCTCGATGAGATCAACAATTCAAAATCATTCCACTATAATTCCACTGGGAAAAAGTGATATAAGGTTAAAATTAAATGAGAAGAGCGTAATTTTCTTGCTAGTATTTAGATATGTACATGTGTTAGCGTTAGATTCATTTCCCTAGATAAGGAGGCAGGGATCCAACTCACTTATGATCCATTGTGGAATAAACTACATTATTTAAAGGTTTCAAGTTTTCTATTAGAATTTATTATAGGGAAATGATCACAAACTGCATAACCTGATTTGTCCACATGGAGAACTATGGATTATGAGGCTACTGGTAATAAATCTAGAGAAGCCAAAAGATCTAGTGGAGTTTTTTCAACACCTTCTTGATATGAAGAATAATATGTCTTGGAGAAGTACTATAAGCAATATGTGGCTAAGCATCTCCTGTCATAAGCAATTGTTTTAAATGATACTGAGAGGAGCGTGTGTTGGATTTTATCCCTCCTCCAAGGATCTTGACCTAGGTTCAGTCCTTTCTTCTTAGCGCAACAAATCCCAAGATATTGGCTCGGTAGATCAGATCTCAGTCGGCAGCACTTGTGATGCAAATGCAGCCTCACCCGATATATCTCTCTCAATGGGTAACTGCTAGAACCAGGTTTCCACAATTGGGTGGGGGATTGATAGTACCTCGGTCCCTTACTAAGGAGCTCAAAAAAGCATGCAGATGGATTATCTATGCTTAATTTGAACAATTATACTGTGACCTAACTTATCTTATGCAACTTTTTATAACAATAACCTTTATGAAACATACTTGTATTCAACTGATACAATGTGATTGATATACATCTATTCATTCATAAGCAAATCTGTAATCATATATACAATGCAACATTTAAACAAGTAACTCAAACATATTCAACATTCACACATATACACAAGATATATTGTGGAAACCCATTCAGACAAAAACCACAAAGGTGCTCTTCATCTGGCATGAGAAATATATGTACCTTTCATCTATGCACTAAGCTGCAGACTCTGTTCTCGATCTTCTTCTCTATAATTAAAGAATCTTTGTTCCTCTCATGCTCTCTGATCTTCTCTCTGCTTTCTTTCTACTCATATTTACTAATGATCCACACACAACTTGGATCGATTCAACCTCTCCTATACTTCTACGCACTTAGATGTATATTCTTCAACTCATATGCACTCAGCAACGCTAACAAACAACAAAATACAGAGCAACTAAAAATCTAACAATACAGAGCTAAAAACAGAGAAGCTAACCCTCATATAAATTGGGTTTCTTCTTTTATAGACTCTTTTACTGTTTCTTTCTCAGCCAATGTCCTATACTTATCCAATAGGTTGTCTTTCCTATTCTAGTAACACCTAACGGTAGGCACTAACATCCTTCCTTACAAAGATACCTGCATACATTTGGTTTCCACCAGATCTAGCCAAAAGCGTACCCACAATCATTATGGCCCGCCACTTTCTAACAGTCACACCTTACTGTCGTTTTCTAGCCATTATGCCACTTGCACGCCTTTGCGTGCCTTCTGATACTGTTATTCCATTGCATATTCCCTTGTCACACTCCTTCATTCTGTCACAACTTCCTCTTTTGTTGTGCATATTCCTTCTTCTTCCATCATGTCACTGCTTCTGTCATATCTCCTTTCTCTTTTTCTTTCCTGTCGCTACAGCTGTCACATCTCCTTTCTCTTCTTCTTTATCCCTTCTCCATACTCAGGTATAATTCTAAGCGAATTCTTCCTTCCTTTCCCTAGGCCCAATAGGCCCCCAACACTCACCCTTGGCTCATCCCAAGCCACTCAAAGCTATTCCTCCATGTCCTTCCTTGTGCTGAATTTACTATGAAAATATTCCAATATTTTTGCCACTTTCTTGGCTTCCAACCCCACTTCTTCTTCTATTTTCTGCAATTGTCCCACAAGGTTAGAGCTGACATATTCTAGCATTATCTTCTCTAGTGATGTCATTGCTTCATACACCTTCTAATGTATGGGTTGAATTATGCCTGTAACTCTTTTTGCTTCATCCTGCATCTCTTCCACGTTTTCCACACAGTGTTGATGTTGTGTGCACAACACTGTTACTTACTACTATAATTTCCTCATCTCCGTTTCCTTAGCCATTTTCTGCACTAAGGGTAGCTCCTTCATGTCATTCATTATCTGAGTAATATTTGCTTTAAGGGAAGTCATCTCATTTGCAATTTTATTTGATTGCTCATCATCCATTAGTGGTTCCCAAGTCTGAGAGACTTTGTCGACAACCTTGGCACATATCGTTTCTGCTTCTTCTATCTTCTTTGCAGCTTCGATTGCTACTTCTCTTCTTTCCTCTATTACCTGTGGGGGTGTTCTTGGTTTTACTTGCTCTTCAAGCTGTGTGGCCTTCTTCCTAAGGTCTTCGACTATTTCACCAAGTCGAGCGACATTCGTGTCTAGTGCCATTTCTTTTGTTATTCCATCTTCTTCAAAGTTTTTACAAGCTATAGCTACTTCCTTGTCAATTCTCTGGTAGTTTTGTTTCCATTCCTTCATCCTCTGCTAAGTTTCCTATACTACTAATTTCTTTTTCTTGATATTTTTGTTTGCAACCTTCACTTGCTTAACCAAGGAATGTTCTCACACTTTTATTTTTGTAGCTGCAACACTTTGTATTGCGTATACTTCAGTCATATCCATTAACAAGAAATCTATGGTTATCTATCTAATGTCCTTGCCAACATCGTTAAACTCTGGAGTTCCTAGATCAAGAAATCCTCCCGACACTTTAAATTTTATTGGTGGGACTAGAATTGGTATTGCAGTTGGTTCTACTTTTGAAGTCTCTAGTGGATCCTACGACTCAATGGTTGGGACTAAACAATTGAAAGCAATTTTAACATCTTCAACTGCTTTACACAAAGATTTGAGTAGATAGTAACCGTAACTAGATTCTCTTCTTGTCCATCCTTTGTGGTTTTGAAGCTTGTATGCATAACTTCAACTATTTCCCTAGTCGTCATTTTCAAGTCTTCACTATCCAAGCTAATGAAATTTTCATTTTTGTTAGCCTTCATATTATTGTTCTTCCTTTGGGACTCTACTTATTCTTTCTGAGGTTCTTCCTCTTCCTTTTCTATTTCTGGGTCTTTCGGGGTTAAATTGGAATGACTCTCTACTGAGTCCGAGTCCTCCAATGGATTTTCTTCCTCATTCCCCTCATCTCGCAATGTGTTGAAATATTGTAACTTCAAAGGATATTCTAAATGTATTTGACTGATGTACTCCAAGGGAGATGCTATTATTCCTCCCTCTGGATGTTATTATTGTCATTTGTCATCACAGAGTCATGATTTAAAACCTCCATTGTAAGTCAGGTAAATAGTACCCCAATAAATATAATATAATACTGTTTTGAGTCTTCCTAGGTGAAGTCGACCCAAATAGTTTAGTGGGGCTGACTTGATTAGGGTAAATGTAAGTTGATTTAAAGTGTATAAATAGAGGAGCCGGGTTCCTTATTAGAATACAGACTCAATCACTTGAATAACGCATATGAGAGAGAGAGAGATAAATCAACAAGGAGGATAATACCTATTTTGGGGTTTTATCTTATACATATTATACAGAGGAATTTTTCATGGGTTTTCTTCCCCTTGAGGGTTTCCCAAGATAAATACCATGTATATCTTGTGAGTGTGTTTCTTTTAGTGATTCTACATATTAGCATATGGAATTTTAACATGGTATCAGAGCTAGTCTGAATATAACAACTTTCATAAGGTGAAACTCTCTCTCCTCTCCCTTCCGAATAAATTAGGGTTTCTGCAAAGTTTGGAATTTGGAATATATTCTTGCATAGAAAGTTGCACCTCCCTAGAGCGCATCTATTCATCCTAGGATTGAATTTTTTGGGTGGTTGAATCTTCGATAAAGTCAAACCCTAATTTGGACTAGAATGAGAAAACTATAGAAAACCAAAACTAGAAATTATGCAGAAGCTGCAACCTCGCAAGAAAGATTTGAAGAGTGAAGATTTGGGATCTCCAAAAACCAAGTTAACCAACCAATGCGCCTTAGACCAGCGCATCTCCTAGTAAGTTCATCTTTTCATTTTGAGAAATTTCAATTTTTAGTGACCTCCTAGATAGGATGGCCCCAAGCACTAGGATTAAGGACAAACTGGAAGGCATATAAAACTTCCTAGCATGGAAGTCTAGGATTGGTCTCATTCTTAAAGTGAATGGCCTTGAGAAGTACATCAAGGATGAAGTTGTAGAACCAAAAGAAGATGAATCTAAGGAGAAGCATTAACAAGCCGTAATCATGGAAATGAGGATCATTGTAGATTCTATCAAAGATCACTTGACCCCTCAAGTGTCATATAAGAAGACAACAAAGAAAATGTATGATGCACTTTCTAGAATGTATGAGGGAAGGAACATCAATAGAGAGATGAATTAGAGATCTCAACTGAAGGGAACCAAGATGAGTAAAGGAGAATCAATTCAAGATTACTTCATAAGGGTCTCCCAATTCAAGGAATAACTAAGTGTTATTGGAGACACCCTTGATGAGGATGAACTAATTATGACTTCTCTCAATGGTATCACTAGACCTTGGCAGTCATTCATACAAACTCTGTGTGCCAAGAAATAAAGTATGAAGTTTGACATTGTATGGGAATATTTCATTCAAGAAGAAGCTAGAGTAGCTAACAAATAAGCTCTACTTAGAGAACAGGATCAAGCTCTAGCCATCCATACTAAAGGAAGAAAAAAATCAAACTTCAAGAATGGTAGTCATAAACCTTCAAAGGAGAAGTTTCAAAATAAAAGAATAAACAATCAGAATAAAGATTACTCAAATTATCAATGCTATAACTGTCATAAGATAGAACACCTTGCCAGAGAGTGTCCATCACCAAAGAAGAATAACAACAAAAGACATCATGCTCATCTAGCTAAATATGAGGAAGAAGATGAAAGACCTAGAAATAGACTAACAAAAGAAGAATATGTACTATTCTCTGCACTCTCTAGGTCTGTAACACCTAGAGAAGATACATGGCTTATTGATGGTGGTGATTCAAAGCACATGACAGGGAAGAAGCAAACTCTGTTAAGAATTTAAGAAAAGATCTCTCCTAAAAAAGTATCATTAGGATATGACTATCAATATCCCATCAAAGGTATTGGTGAATGAAGCTACAAGATTGACTCTAGGACTTCCATGAAGATGAAGGAAGTACTATATGTACCAGGTTTGAAAAATAACCTACTTTCCATCTCAACACTAGATAAGAAAGGATATAGAGTTTCTTTTATAGATGGACAAGTACTTATGTAGTCCAAAGGAAAGACACTTGAATATGCTATGGTTATTGGTGAAGAAGAAGGAGGACAGTACAAACTCAAAGGACATGCAGAGACATCCCTTTTCCATGAGACTACTAGCTCAAGTGAACTATGGAATATGGGGATTACTCACATAAAATACAAAGCATTTCCCTATGTGAGCAAGGTGGTAACCGAGTTACCATATCTAAATATTGATCATGAGGGAACTTGCAAAGGATGTCAAGAGGAAAGAACATCAAGAATCCATTTTTGAAAAGTGAAACAAATACTAAAGGTATGCTTGAATCAATTCATTATGATGTATGTGGTCCTATTCCCTCCATATCATTAAGTGGATATGAATATTATGTCAAATTTATTGATGACTATTCAAGAAAGACATGGATATAATTATTGAAGAACAAGAGTGAAGTGTTTGGGAAATTCAAGAAATTCAAATCCTTTATAGAGAACCCTTCAAAAATAAGAATCAAGACACTGATATTAGATAATGGTGGAGAATATACTTCAAAAGAATTTGAAGCATTCTGCAAGGAGGCTAGAATCAAGAGGGAGCTAACCACTCCCTACAATCCTCAATATAATGGCATTGTAGAAATAAAAGAATAGAATCATTACGGAAGCAATGAAGACAATGATTCATGACCAAAGACCTCCCCATGCACCTATGGGATGAAGCAACAAGAACAACCATATATGTTCAAATTAGATTGTCTCATAGTGCTCTTGGATTCAAGACTCCTAAATAAATGTATACATGAAATAAACCTGAAGTGAGCCCTCTTAAGATATTTTCCTATCCAGTTGATGTACATATTTCGAAAGAGAAAAGAACCAAGTTGGATCCTTTTGGAAAGAAGGGCATATTTGTTGGATACTATGAAGTCTCCAAATCCTTCAGGATATACATTTTAAGATTCCATCATATCGATATTAGTAGGGATGAAACATTTTATGAAGAGACAACTCTTAAGAAATACATAAGGTGTTAGCTTGAATAAGTACATGAAGAGGATGTACCTTCTAGAATGATAGAAGCTGAAATCCTCCTAAAATAGTAGCATCTGAATATCATGATATGATAAACCTAAAGAATTCCCTAATATGTATATATATCAAAAGAGAAAACCTGCTTGGGTAAGAGAAATCATACAATAAGCAGAGAAATATGGATCTCCAAGAGGATCCAAAAGAACAAGCAAAAGATCAAAACCATACTCTAGTTATGTAGCTTTGATGTGTGACCTTGCAGATCAATAACCCACTAGCTATGAGGAAGATACACAGAAGAAAGAGTGGGTGGGAGCAATTACGAAATAATACCTGTCAATAATGAAGAATGATGTTTGGGACATAGTACCCAAACCATAAAACAAGAGTGTGGTATTTTCAAAATGATTCCACAATATAAAACGTGATGCTGATGGAAGTATTGAAAAATACAAAGCAATATTTGTGGCTAGAGGGTTCTCTCAGAAAGAGGGGATTGATTATGAAGAGACATTTGCTCCAGTAGCAAGGTACACTTCCATCAGAACCATCATGGCACTTACTTCCATGATGAAGTGGGATATACACCAAATGGATGTAAAGACAAACTTCTTGAATGATATGATTGAGGAAGAGGTTTACATAAAAAAACCACAAGGATTTGAGGTCAAAGACATAGTGAGTCATGTATGTAAGTTGAAAAATGATCTGTATGGACTGAAGCAAGCTCCTGAAGATTTATATGGTAGAATAGATATATTCTTGACAAGATTGATATTTACCAAAAGTAAAGCTGATACTAACCTTTAGATGAAGATTATGGATGACGAACATGTCATACTATTACTATATGTGGATGATATATTTCTGACTAGAAATGGGAAACATATCGCATAAAGAAAGAAGAATCTAGCCAAATAATTCGAGATGAAAGATCTTGGATGATGCATTATATCCTCAGACTAGAAATGTGGAAAAGCCTAGAAGGAATCTTTCTGAACCAAGGAAAGTATGCAGTAGAAATCTTAAAAATATTTGATATGTTGGACTGTAAATCCATGGCCACACCTATGGAAATTAACATGAATTTGTTCTCTGGTGAATCATCCAAGTTAGTGGATATGACTCAGTACAAATAGATTATTGGGTCATTGATGTATCTGACAAATAGAAGGCTAGATATATGCTTTGTGTGGACACCTTAAGTTAGTATCTAGTTAAACCTAGATGGGTTCACCTGATAGCTGCAAAGTATGTGATGAAGTAGCTAAAAGGTATAGTAGATTTGGGACTTTACTATGGCAGAGATCATGGCTATAGATCGTATGGATATACAGATTTAGATTGGGCAAGAAGTGTTATAGATAGAAAGAGCACCTCAAGTGGATTCTATTGTCTGGGATTTGCCATGATCTCATGGTTTAGTAAGAAACAATCCAGTGTTTCTCTCAGCACAGGTGAAGCAAAGTGCATAACAACTTTCTTTAATAGTTGTGAAGTGATATGGCTTCAGAAATTGATGTCAGGTCTATTTGACATGGATTTGGATACCACAGTGATTCTTTATGACAACCAAAGTTACATAAAGATAACATAGAATCCAGTGTCCCATGATAAATCAAAGCACATAGAAATCTGATACTTCTATATAAGGCATATGGTACAAAAGAGAGCTATAAAGCTCTAGTATGTGACTACCAATGAGAAAGTTGTTGATGTGCTAACCAAGCATTTATCTCAAGTAAAGTTTGAATATTTTCATGACAAGTTTGGTGTAGTTCAAAAATACTTTCCTTGCAAGGAGGAACAATGATGATACTGCAAAAATTCCTTACAAGAAGGAATGATGAATATATGGACTCTCTTCAGAAAGGAAGAAACAGTTGAAGATATGGACTCTCCTTGGAAAGGAAGAACAAGTTAAAGATATGAACCCTCCTTGGACAAAGGGGGAGCAGGTTGATGATATGGATCCTCCCTAAAAAGGGGGAGTGATGATAATTTTGTCATAGATGACAGTGAAGCTCTAGTATGAAATAGGCCAAGTACGCCTAAATATGCTGACAAGGTTTGACATTCAATTGTGGATGATAGTATCCTACCTTGAGGATGGTATTGTAGGAAATATCACTCTATTCCTGAGAGTGGTCCTTACTAGATAAGGATGGACCTCCAGATGTTACTCTCACATGGAGAGTACCCACATTCATTTGTAGATATCATAGAATAACACTCAATTAGGAGTGGTCCTAACTTTGAAGTTGAGATTCTCTACGACGAGTCCTTACATACGACATGGCCTGCATTGAAGTGCAGTTGAGATCTTCCTTGCAAATGTTAAACTCGCATGGAGACTGTAGCTACATTTATATGTAGATGCCATAGAATAACACTCTCTTGGTAGTGGTACTAGATTTAGTGCTAAGGATTCTATATAATGATTCCTCATGGACGTTGTAGTATAACACTTGCATGGAGTGCTCCTCGATTTCATTCTAAGGATGTATTATGATGAGGGTATGCATCTAGGTTCAGTCAAGATCTATAGCTATAGATAATACTCTTGTATGGAGAGTATGCCTACATGTACATGTAGATTTTGTAGTGTAACACTCACTCGAAGTGGTCCTAGCTCTATCAGGATGTGTATGATATACGATGAGTCCTTATGGATGATAGGTCTTGCATTCACATGCGGATGAGATCTACATTTAGTTGTAGACTATTCAACTAGTCGATACAATGGACCCTCCTCATTAAGGGGGAGTAGGTTGATGGAGGATTGCATCATCCTTGGACCTATTTCCTAAAGTGATAGGGATTGATCATCTCATAAAGAAATTATGTGCAATGAAGGTAGTGTGGTGAAAAAAGATCGCGAAGATAGAAGTCCTGCTTCAAAGGATCGAAAATATCAAAGCACTTCTTTAAAGGATCGAGAAGATCGAAGTGTTGCTGCAAAGGATTGAGAAGACAGAAGTGTTGTTGCAAAGGATCAAGAATATTGAAGTGCTACAGCAAAGGATTGAGAATATCGGAGTGTTGATGCAAAGGATCAAGAAGATCGAAGTGTCGTTGCAAATGAACATGAAGATCAAAGTGCTACTACAAAGGATCAAGAAGATTGAAGTGTTTTTGTAAAGGGCCGGGAAGATCAAAGTACTGCTGCAAAGGATCGAGAAGATCGAAGTGCTGCTACGAAGGATTGTAAGATCGAAGTGTTGCTGCAAAAAGGATTAAGTGTCATGTGCTGCAAAAGATGAAGACATTGAAGAGTAACTATTCCAGTTATTGATGAATTTCAAAAAATTCCTATGCTGTATCGATGTATTACCTTGATGCCATGGAAGATTTTCTCTTGTTACTCCTATAGTTGTTGATGATGTTGTTAGTAGAATAACCTTCTCATTAAGGGGGAGTGTTGAAATATTGTAACTTCAAAGGACATTCTAAATGTATTTTACTGATGTACCCCAAGGGAGAACTTATTATTCCTCCATTGAGATGTTATTATTGTAATTGGACATCATAGATTCATGACGTAAAGCCTCCATCATAATTTGGGTCAATAGTACCCCAATGAATATAATATAATACTGGTTTGAGTCTTCCCAGGTGAAGTCGGCACATACAGTTTAGTGGGGCCGACTTGATTAGGGTAAAATTCAATTGACTTAAAGTGTATAAATACAGGATTTGGGTTCCTCATTAGAACACATACTCACTCACTTGAGTAGTGCATAGGAGAGAGATAGAGAGATATATCAACAAGGAGGAGAATACATGTTTTGGGTTTTATCTTATACATCTTATACAGAGGAATTTTTAATGGGTTTTCTTCCCCTTGAGGGTTTCCTAGGACAAATACTGTGTCTATCTTGTTATTGTGTTTCTTTCGATGATTATGCATATGCTACTATTATGAATTTGGATTAAACACTAATGATATCTAGCTTAGCATATGAAATATTAACAAAATGGTGGTCTCTCCTTTTGTAGTTGTTCTTCCTCTTACGTCATTTGATATTCTAACATCGAAACGTGCCATTCTTGCGACCAGTCCTCAACAATTTATTCAATGTATTTCTCTGTCATTATGGATTTCATCGGTAAAATTCGACACTGCTGGTCCTGGCATGATTGCATTTTGACATGGTGTGCGCTAATCTCAAATATAACAATTTGATGAAATCGTCGAACAATGTTGTCATCTAACCTACACATGTTCTTTTCCTAGTTCCTTATAGCTTCACCATGCATAAATAATTCAATGTTATTTTCTGTCTCTCGTGGCCTTTTTTCTTGTCGAACCAAAGGTTCTAGTATCTGTCTCCTCTGCAGTCCACCGAAATATCTACCCCTTGGTTGTTTGGTGGGTCGGACGATGCTATAAATGAAATTAAAATTAACATCTAGGAGTAGTGAAATGACCTACCCTTTTCCTGTAGTAGCTCATTTAGCATGAATTGACACCAGTTAATATGAACTCCCTCTACATAGAGTTCATTGAGCATAATTAATCCCACAGTGCATTGCTCTGGATGCATCTTGTGTAGTAACTTTGAGACCAACACCTTTGAAACAAAGCATATGGTATACTTATTAATGGAGTCGATCAGAAATCCTCTTTTATTTCTTACTACATCATATTTTTCCTCCATCCATTCACCTATTGTTGCTTCTTGATCCTTTTTGAGAAGTGGCGTTGGGTCCATTCCTACAAATGGTAGGCATGTGATGATTGCAATAAGTTCAATATCTGCAGGTACAGTATTTCCCAGGCATAAGAACCCGCCATTAAAGAATACCAACAACTGCTTAACACAGGTCTTTATTGGTATGTTGCGGCTAAAATGTGGCATATATAACAACAATAGTATTCTAGAGTGTTCCAATCCTCTATCCCATTCCTTTGAAACAAATAATTTGGGCACCTCGGGTGTGTCCTGTACAATATCCATGTAGTTTTTTCGGTCCAGGTCTCTGCGATTCTTCATATCATGATCAACAAAAGATTGTTTTCTCAAGTTCGGCATAATATCCATCAACACCTTCACTCCTTTGGGAATCAATGGTGCTATCAGTGGGGCCCCTTTTTGCTTTGGTATTTTAACTTGAAGTGGTTGACCAAGCCCATCTGTCGTCGTCAAAAGAGATGACACTCCTCGTTTCTGTTGATGTATCAACACACGTTTTTGTAATGGCCGACCGTCCACTGGTTAAAAGTGGCCCACAACCTATAACTTTAACTTGGGTACACTTTACAAAGAAATATATGTGGAATGGGGTAAAATCATAAATTCCATATTTTGTATCTTTGGTACACTTTAGAATGGAATAGAAATGCAACGAGAGTAAAATCATAAATTCCATAATTTAATGTTTAAAACAAGTAATATAAAGATGATGAGATGACTTGTTTTAAATTTTAAAAAATTTAAATCTTAAATATATGTTGAGATTGTATAATTATAATAAAATAATGATAATTAGAGCAATCTATTTTTATAATAAAAAATAGATTTTAAATAATAAAATTTATGATATGGTCAAACATTAAATTAGATAACAATTCCACCAATAACAATGGTAAATTAGATTAACAATTCCACCAATAATAATGGTAAATTAGATTAACAATTCCACCAATAATAATGGTAAATTAGATTAACAATTCCACCACTAATAATGGTAATAATATTTAGATAACTCCATTTTAAATTACAATCCCACGAGAGTAATGTTATAAAATTTCAATATAAAGGTGTATTAGAGTGCAAAGGAAATATACATTAGGATGTGAAGGACCAAAGGAAATATACATTAGGATGTGAAGGACCAACCCTTTATCAAATAACAATTAAAAAGTTGATTTTAATATTCACTTTAATAACAAGACTCCAACCATTTGTCAAACATTAATATTGGAAAATTACAATGAAATACACATTATGTTGAAGTAATTTTGGTATGTGTAATGCTTTTTGCACCAAATGTTAAAGAGACTTGAAGGCACTATCTTTGAACGCCACAAGGAAAGGAAAGTGTCCTACAATACCTTTTTTTACCATGGAAAATTGGTAATTTCCAGATCACATAATGTCTCCACAATCTCATTAATCAAGTGTAATGGAAACCTATCAAAAACAAAATTATTTTAATTATTATTATTTTTAAATACAATACATATTTTACTTGTATCTTTTTTGTTTAAATAGCATGTGGTCAGTATTAACTAAAATATCTTATTTTTAACATTTAATTATTTTTTTTAAAGTACTTTTATATCAATATATTAAACATTCAATTCAAACATATAATTTTAAAAACCTCTAAAAACATTAACTATGCTTGAAGCACTAAATGTCTAGACTATAGTCAAAGGAGATGAATCCAAGCCCACAGGTGCTACTCTTGCAGACTGGGAGAAATGAGAAATGAATGCAAAAGTATTGTTGCGGATGTCTATCAAAGACAACATAATCCCGCAGATCATAGATTGTAAAACTTCCAAGGAGACATGGGACATCTTGAAAGGTTTGTATGAAACTACAAACTCCAATAGAATTCTGTTTCTAAAGACTAAGTTATTGTCCATGAAAATGGCTACAAATGAGAATATCACCAACTATGTTTCTCGTATTAAGGATTTATGTGATCAGTTAAGTGCAATTGGTGATACTGTTTCAAATACCGACATGGTAACTATTACATTAAAAGGTTTAATTAGAGATTATCATGTCTTTATTTCAAGTCTAGTAGGTAGAGCAACGCCACCTACATTTAATGCGTTAACGGGGATTCTTCTACAAGAAGAAGAGAGGATGAAAGTGTTTGAGATGGACTCTCAATATTCAGAAGTGGCATTAATGGAAAAAGGGAAACAACCATACAGGGGCAAGACATGGGATAGAAACAGAACATGCAAGTTTCAGCCAAGAAACAAAGGTATGACTCACTTAAAATCTTATTCTCATGATAAGAAAAATGATGGTTGTTTTTACTGTGGGAAACCTGGTCATCATGCTAAAGACTATTATAAAAGGAAATCTGATGAATCCAAATAGAAGTTTAGAAAACATAATGGAAATTATGTGACAACTGAAACATCCACCAATGAAAGTTTTCAGAATTTAAAGTCGTTTATTTCAGAAGCTGCATTGTCTGTAGAAACTAATGATGAAAATGCATGGTTCATAGATTCAGGTGCCTTAGCCCATATGTCTTGTGTGAAAGAGTGGTTTGATGAATATCATGAGAGTAAAGATGAAACACACATATATTGAGGAGATAATAAATCTCATAAGATTCAGGGATATGGAAATGTGTGTGTGAAATTACCTAATGGCAAAAACAGACAGATTCATGATGTGTTGTATGTTCTAGGCATCAAAAAGAATTTGATTTCTATTTCCGCAATAGCTGATAAAAATCTAAAAGTAGAATTTATGCAGTATCATTGTCTTGTGAAGGATATTCAGAATCATTACAAAATCATAGCCACGGGGACAAGAATTGGAACACTTTATAAGCTTGATGTCACAAAGTCCAATCATCATGCATTGACATCTACTACAATGACAACTAAAGAGCTATGGCATCGTAGGTATGGATGTCTTTATCAAAATGACTTAGTGCTACTTCAAAATAAATTAATGGTTGAAGGGCTTCCTGTTTTGAAACATCAGCATATAGAATGTGAAGTTTGTGCAGTAGGTAAGCAGCATAGGGAAGAATTTCCAGTGCATAAAGAGAAGAAACAGAGAGAGATAATTGAATTAATACATACTAATGTCTATGGTCCCATGCAAACCTTATCACTTGGTGGTACGAGGTATTTTCTTATATTTGTTGATGATAAGTAAAGGTTTACTTGGATTTATTTTACAACGAAAAAGAGTGATGTATTTGAATATTTTAAAGAATTCAAAAATATGGTGGAAAATCAAACAGGTAAATGCATCAAGATACTCAGATCTGATCAAGGTGGAGAATACACCTCAGGAGCCTTTGGAAGCTACTGCAAGAGCAATGGGATCATTCAGCAATTCACAGTGCCTTCTACACCACAGCAAAACGGTGTAGTGAAAAGGAAGAATAGGACATTAGTGGAATGTGCTCGCAAAATGTTAAAAGGTAAAAATATCTCTAATGGCTTTTGGGCAGAAGCCATTAACACTGCTGTTTACTTAAAGAATAGAAGTCCAACTAAGATTCTAGATTCAAAAACACCTTTTGAAGTTCTTTATGGTTATAAACCTGAAGTTGGTCATTTAAAAATATTTGGTTCAAAGGCATTTTCTCATATTCCCAAAGATGAGAGAAGAAAATTGGATGCAAAATCTGTAAATTGTACTTTTCTTCATTATTATGATGATCATAAGGCATACAAACTGTTTGATATTAATTCACATAAGCTTATAGCAAGTAGAGATGTGATTTTTCATGAGACTACAGATGAAGAAGTAAGTAAGTATGATGTCTGGCATACTCCTTATGACAATGATGTTCATGTGAAAATTGATATAGATGATGGATAGGAACACGAAATGGAACAGGTACAACAACAAGGTGAAAGCAGTATAGATACTTAAAACACTCCTACACCTCAGAAAAGAAGAAATGAAAGTGAAGATAGCGGTGGACGACTGAGGAAGTCTACGAGAACAATTCATATACTCTCCAGGTATAAAGACTATGCTTTGATGACACAAGTAATGAATGTTGTAGAACCTACTTATTATGAACAAGCCAAATCTCATAAGGACTGGAATACTGCAATGAATGAAGAATATGAATCAATAATGAAGAATGAGACTTAGGAATTAACAGAACTACCTGAAAACAAAGTTCCCATAGGATGCAAATGGCTGTATAAAACCAAATTTAATGCAGATGGAACTGTTGACAAATATAAGGCCATATTAGTTGCAAAAGGGTGTTCACAAACGGAAGGAGTTGATTATGAAGATACTTTTGCACCTGTAGCTAAGTTAAATACAATTAGACTCATGATTGCATTAGCTACACAACACAAATGGAAAGCTCATCAATTAGATGTTAAGAGTCTACATTTTTGAATGGTGATTTAAAAGAAGAAGTCTATTTGGTTCAACCTAAAGGATTTATCAAGAAAGGACAAGAGGATCTTGTTTGTAAGGTTAAGAAATCTTTATTTAAAACAAGCACCTAGATCTTGGTATATCAAAATTGATTCATTCCTTGCTCAGAAAGGTTTTGAGAAAAGCAAAAATGATCCTAACTTGTATGTCAAAAAGGATGAAAATGGGAATGTTGCGTTGGTATCCTTATATGTAGATGATTTGATTATCACAGGCCGTGCTTCTCATTTAATTGAAGATATTAAAATTCAATTAGCTCAGTCATTTGAAATGAAGGATCTCGGTGAAATACATTATTGTTTGGGTCTGGAAATATGGAGAGAAGGCAGCAAAACAATGGTCACTCAAAGTAAGTACACAAGGGAGATTTTGGAAAGATTCAATATGAGAGAAAGTAAGGCAGTGTCAACACCTTTAGATCAGAATGCTAAGTTATCCAGCCTTGATGAAACTAGAGCAGCAGATGGTATTCTGTATCACCAGTTGGTGGGAAGTTTAAACTATCTTACCACTACCAGATCAGACATAGCATACTCTATCAGCATCCTTAGTCAATTCATGGCTAAACCACTGGAAATCCACTGGATAGCTGCTAAGAGAGTCCTTCGATATCTGAAAGGAACTGTTAATTTTGGTATAATGTATACTGATAATTGTGATGTTGAGTTGACAGGTTACTCTAATTCAAATTGGGATGGAAATCTTGATGACAAGAAATCAACTTCAGGATATGCATTCAACATAGGTACAGGGGTCATATCATGGAGCAGTAAGAAACAACCAATTGTTTCTTTATCATCAACAAAAGCTGAATACAAAGCTCTATGTAATGCTACTTGTGAAGTTGTTTGGTTAAGGAGAATTCTTGAAGACATTGGCCACAAGCAAATGAAGCCAACTGTTCTCAAATGTGACAATCAAAGCTCTATTAAATTGGCATACAATCCAATTTATCTAGAACCAAGCATATTTAAATTCAACATCATTTTGTAAGAGAAAAGATACAAGAGAAGGAAATTGTCTTGACCTACTGTACTACCACTGAAAATGTGGCTGACATATTTACCAAGCCTCTTGGAAAGATGAGTTTTGAAGTATGTAGGAAATAGTTAGGTGTGGTAGAGAATCCATTTCTCCATTAAGGGGAAGTGTTAGATAAAAATGTAGAAATGCTTAAAATAGATTATGTTCTATTAATTAGGATACATGTAGGATGAGATCTGTTAAGATCCACTTTTCTAGCAGTCTGTTAACAGCTCTCATGAACTTATATAATGTAACCGCATTTCAGAATAATCGATCAAGATGAGTTCTGTTTTACATTTGTGTTGTTTGTTAATTGTTTCTGCTGATATATCAACACGCATTTTCATAATGGCCAACCGTCCACCGGTTAAAAGTGGCCCACAACCTGTAACTTTAACTTGGGTACACTTTACAATGAAATATATGTGGAATGGGGTAAAATCATAAATTCCATATTTTGTAACTTGCGTACACTTTAGAATGGAATAGAAATGCAATGAGAGTAAAATCATAAATTCCATAATTTAATGCTTAAATCAAGTAATATAAAGATGATGAGATGATTTGGATTTTTTTTTTTAAATTTTAAAATTTTAAAAGATTTAAATCTTAAATATATGTTGAGATTGTATAATTATAATAAAATAATGATAATTAGAGAAATCTATTTTTATAATAAAAAATAGATTTTAAATAATAAAATTTATGATATGGTCAAACATTAAATTAGATAACAATTCCACCAATAATAATGGTAAATTAGATTAACAATTCCACCAATAATAATGGTAAAAATCTTTAGATAACTCCATTTTAAATTACAATCCCACGAGAGTAATGTTATAAAATTTCAATATGAAGGTGTATTAGAGTGCAAAGGAAATATACATTAGGATGTGAAGGACCAACCCTTGATCAAATAACAATTAAAAAGTTGATTTTAATATTCATTTTAATACCAAGACTCCAACAGTTTGTCAAACATTAATATTGGAAAATTACAATGAAATACACATTATGTTGAAGTAATTTTGGTATGCGTAATGCTTTTTGCACCAAATGTTAAAGGGACTTGAAGGCACTATCTTTGAATGCCACAAGGAAAGGAAAGTGTCCTACAATACAATACTTTTTTTTACCATGGAAAATTGGTAATTCCAAGATCACATAATGTCTCCACAATCTCATTAATCAAGTGTAATAGAAACCTATCAAAAACAACATTATTTTAATTTTTTTTTTAAATACAATACATATTTTACTTGTATATTCTTTGTTTAAATAGCATGTGGCCACTATTAACTAAAATATCTTTTTTTTATAACATTTCTTTTTTTAAGTATTTTTATATCAATATATTAAACATTCAATTCAAACGTATAATTTTAAAAACCTCTAAAATATGAGAATCAATTTAAAATATCAAAATTACAATCCCAATAAAATATCATTAAAATAAATAAATAAATTCAATAAAAATCAAATAATTAATTAATACATATACACCACCTATATAAATTACTAACAAACATTATAAATGTTCAAACTATATGTTCAACTACAATTTCATGAGCATTAACTTTATTGTAAAAATTATAAAAAACAAATCAAATAATATATATATATATATATATCAATTAATATTTAAATATATTTAGTAGTTATTCAAGCCAATAATTGTATTTATGGGAATGAAGGCACCTTAAAACAAGGATATGGAGACATAATCTACAATTCAATCCCATCAACATCCCCATTCGAAATTTGAGGCATCGCACTACTTACAAGTGAAAGCGCATGCTAGCCAAAAACATAAGGGAAATACATTTCACACATTCAATACCAATTAGTGTACCATCTTTTGATATCATAAAGGCTTGAGATATGATCCATTTGTATGCATGTGGGTTGTCACTCTACTGGTTGGAAGTGAGCCTATGGTTTTAGTTAGAAGCTAAGTCTTCTTGTTATTTAGTTTGAAGGACAAGCCTAGTTGATTATCCAAGGATCCTACATATCTCCCTAATTAATGGATCCTAGAATATAAACACACTAGTAGTTACCATTGCATTCATAGTTGTTATGTAACCTACATCTTTCTCTAGGTTAAAAGAGGGATCAAGAGATGTGAGATTGAACTAGAAGAACTAAAGAAGTTGTAAGGATTTTGTCTATGAAATGCTAGCATTGGCTAGATGATCGGTATAAGAATTGGATGATAGAGCATCAGGAAAAGAACAAAGCCATGACATAATCAAGGTATTTATTCATTCACACCCACAAATACATTTCAAACTAGGGGTCGAACCTCTACAACGTATTGGCACTAGGGTCGACAAGCTCTTGACACATTTCGATATTCCTATCAAGGAAGCCTCTCCTCCACCCTTATCTTGCATGCTCATTGGGCTCACCCTTGTGGTCTTTGACTAAGTCAAGGAATGCACTAAAGAAGCAATCTACCTTCCAAGTAAGGAAGTCAAGGTCAAGGGAGAAAGCACAACAATAAATAGAAGCAATTAAAAAACAAACAAACAAACAAAAAACTATAGTAAAAACTACCCCAAAGGTCATGCTATTATAATTTCTTAATGGTAATTATTTATGTTTTGTAACTTCTAGTTCTTATATAGTAGTTTGTTAAGCTATATACTTCCATATAGGAAATAACAACTTTAGAATATATTGGACATGAATAGTAAGAAGGAAAGAATACTTTTAGTGGAATGTATATATCCAAAACACTTGCAATTTTGTATTAAATAGTTGTTAAATATAATTATAACTAATTTTATAATACTAATTTAATTGTTTATTTTGAAATAAATAAATCAAAATGGAAATCACTAAATCAATATTAACACATGTGAGGCAATGCACCAAATATCTATAGCTATACATTTCAAAATTATTTTGATAAATAATAATTCACGTTAAATTCTATAAACTATATTATTTTATGCAATAAATTATATTATTATTACTCATATTAATTTCTCAAAAAAATGCTACAATATTATGAAGAAACTTCAACATATATATACAAATTCTCATTATTTCACCCATATCATGTTGTGTTCTCAAATTCTATACTGTAATACAACTTTAAAAGAATTGTATGCTTCATATTTTTAATTGAACAAGCTTAATTAATATTTTATTTAGATTTTTATTTTCAAAAAAAATAAAAATAACGCAATTGGCATTGGTGCACCCAACGAACGATGTTTCACATGTGTCTATCATGTGAATTGTAAACTATACACAATATTTAAATGTGCATGCAAACTAAAGGAATTGGCATGCATAGTGCTTATGGACACATAAAATCTCTTTATTTCACCTATGTTGTTGTGTTCTCAAAGTTCTATACAATAATACAACTTTAAAAAGTTATGCTTCATATCTGTAATTGGAAAAAAGTTAATTAATCCTTTAGTTAGATATTTGTATTTTCAAAAATCTTAATAATAATGTAACTTTCTTTGGTGCACCCATCCAAGGGTGTTGTAGATGTGTGTGTCATGTAAGTTGTAAACTACACACAATGTTGAAAGGTGCATACAAACTAACAGACTTGGCATGTATAATTCTTTTTCACCAAATGTTGTATATGTTTCAAGGAATCTCCTTGAAGGCCACACGGGAACTATCCAACAACCTCAATTATGAACTATGACCCAATCAACAGTGATGACAAACACCCACCAAGAACATTGTGCCATGGAATTTATAAGGGGTTTTGCTTGTTGACTACATAAGAGAAATTAGGGACCAATTATGCCTTGGTCAGAGGACGAAATTCATGATGAGCACCCCTTAACATACTTGAGGCAATGTGTCATGATTTTGGCATTAACAGATTTTCTCTCAACAAGGGGGTGATACACATTCTAATGTTAACTCAACTACAAATGGTATACAAAAAAACAATAATTCTAGTAAATAGAAAAAATGTGCATTGCAAAAGAGCCTTTAGTTGTAACTTTAACTAGTGTACAACTATACAATGTATGTGGTGTAATACCACCATTTTGACCCCTAGAATGTATTGGATTGATATGTAAATATTGTACATATGTGATGTATGATTCCAAGTGTGGAGCTCAAGGCCAAGGCCCCGCTAGTGAATGTCTAGATTATAAAGAAAATTATTTTATATTTTGTGGACATGTTCTAGTCATCGATGGAAAAATGTAAAAATAATGTAAATATTCATAATGCAAATAGAAGTCTAAGAGCTGGCTATGGAAGCAACTAAAATGAGGGGTTATGTTTATCCACTAGGGAGAGGAGAGGGGTTGTGTGGGATTAAATTTAATTCCAAGTGTCATCTTGAGAACCCATGTGCCATAAATGGTAAGCAAACACCCAAGTGGACTTCATTGTTGATCTTTAATTATGTTGTAAGAAGACTATTGGGAAATCAACTCATAAATTTAATGGAGCATGGGATGAACCCAAAAATTTGTATGGTTGACTATGGGCTCAATTTTATACACCCAGAATTCAATTTCATTCATGGGAATCTATTTTCACTCCATTCCCATTCCATGGTTGGGCAAGTTAACTCATAATTGTTTAGGAAGCTATGCATTCCCAACAGTGAAAAAGAACAAAATTTGTAGCCATACAAAATCCATGTTTTAAAGTGTCCAAAGTGCTCAAAATTTCATGTGGGTTGTGAAATTTAGTGGGGGATCCATACACATCAACCTTGGGGAGAATTTGAGGGTGCCAAAAGTCCAAAAATATGTAGAGTCATAGTTTGTGAGCCTAGGAAATTGAATTTTGTGGGGAAATTCATAATCAATAGATCAGAGAATGAATAGGAAGTGAAGTGAGATAAGGAACTTTGGAATTATTGATAAATCCAGTGTAATGGTAGATATTTATGTGGTATGGCAGCTTGGTCATTTCCATGCTCATCCTAAATATAACTGGAGGGAATGGACGGCCGAGGGATTATATAACAGAGAAGGGGGCCTTCCTTGTGTTGGGTATGGTAGGTATTGTGAGTGCGAAGGCTAGATAAGATCAATTGAGATTCCTGAAGCTCAATGGGAGCTCATTGACTTAGCATTGTAAGGCTTATGTCTTTGCTCATGCTTGATAAACCCATTTGGTATGTTGGCTTAGCCAGATTATTGACTAGGTGTGCTTGTGAGTGAGCCTGGATTATTCCTCCTAAGTGGATACATATGCCAACTCAGGGGTGGCCTCTTGGTAGAGAGATAAAGTATTGTATAGAGTACCTACGATTGGGTGGAACATTGCTCTTCCATATTTGGTTGCTTGGGAAACTTCAATGGAAAGATACATGTTTACGTGTTAATTTTGTTGATTGTATGTCATGTCCCCTCAAATTGACCATTAAAAAGTGTTGACCATGCTAAGTTCCTAGGGGCTCAAAATTGATATTAATTATTTCTCATAGGATAAATTTTGCTAATAATTGTTTTAAGGCATGTATTTAATTTTATCCCAGCAATTTTATTTATTATGCACAATAATGATGTGGAATTAAGGCTGCCATGTCAGGAGGGCACAATGGGGAAAGCTAGTCAACTTGCCTTGGTAAAAATAAGAAAGTCCATGACAAAAGCAAACAGGAGAATAAATGGAAGTTTCCTAAAAGAAGTAAAAGGCAAACAGAGGGAAAAGCATGAAATTTTTTGAAGGAAAGAAAAAATTTCCTTATGACCGAGGAAAAGCAAAAAGTTGTCATAACTCAAAAGAGGCATCTTTTGACTAAGGGAGGGCGTAGTTTCTAATTGTGAAGGATGATTTGGACTTGGAAACAATTCCACATGGTCCTACTTTCCTAATTTCCTAAAGGAGTCGCTTTTGTGGCTAGGGTTAGGTCACCCATGGGGTTGACTTTCTCTCACAGGTCACCATTGGCCTCAACTTACTCAGCAGATCATCCAAAATTCTATAAAAGGTGAATTCAAGCCCATTGATTCAGTTTGGATGATTTGATATTGTGTTTATTCTATGTGAGCATACTCTCTGAGTGTTGTGCCTCAGACCATTGGGTGATGATCCCCAAACCCCTCCTCCCTTCTCTTCCATCTCGCTTTCTCTTCTATCGCAGGTATGGAGTGCTACATTGCAGCCATTGAAGCATGATAAAAGTTATTTTCAGCCTAAATCATGTTCAGGTCGAGATCCAGTGAAACCTATGCTTCACCTATGCTCACAGCCGCTTTTACCGATCATGTTCTGGGCCTCCTGCCCCTTTATTTTGGAGTCTCCCTGTAATGGTCAATTTAGTATATGATTTATGATCTGTAGTAGCTTATTACTCTATAATTTATATATATCAGGTCGAAACATATCTTTCCATAAAGAATTATGTCTTCAGTTTCCTCAAAAAAGCTTATTTTATCAATGTATGGGGGGAAATTGATGAATCTGAGTGCTATGAGAAATATGCAAGGTTGGGGGACTGTATGAAGAGATTTTATATGTTCTGTGGAATTTTATTTATTTCTGTCATAATTCATATGTATCTCAGAAATTAATTTTACATGAATTAACTGCTTAAATTTAGACCCTAGCTAGATTGCTAGCTTTCAATGACTACTCTTGCCAAATTTGATGTAAAATGAGTTCTGCTAACTCAAACTGAGCCCTGTTAGTTCCTGTGGGTCACTTACAGACCCACCTTCCATTAAATACATCCAGAACCATTTTTAATTTGGATCATACCACTTTTTTGGATCCTCCTCTGCGCAGGGTTTCTCTTGACCAAAATTGCCAGAAATCCCCAAATTCACCCAAAACACCTCAAACTTTCCAGAACCTTAGAAAAATATTTAAATAAATTTTATATATTAAATTAAGGCTATAACAAACCTCTGCAAGTTTCCCTAAGCCTCTGGTTGAAACAGACAGAACTACTCTCCTTAGTTGCACGGTTTGGCTGCCCAGAAGCATGGTAGTAGGTTTCTGCGGCACAGATTCTAAAACCTAAATGGAACCATATATAAATGTGTTAGGGGAGAGTAAATTGAATGTCTGAAATCTCTTTTTATTCTTCCCACTAATCACTGTTGTCCTCTGCAAAATATCCCAGAAGAAACCCTTGTTTTTGCCAATCCGAGAAGGGTCTGTGTGAACCCTTTAAAGTTCAGAATTATTTAAGAAAAAATATAGAATTAAATTGTTTAGGTATATACACTAGAATTAGGACATTAAATTGGTATCAAATCTCTTTCCTTGGATCATACCGTGGAAAGAAATCTCTCATTGAAGAAATTTGCAGCCATGTCATACAATGGGGATGACTATGATGAGTAGTATGAAGAATACTGCAGAAGATATGAAGAAGAAGAAATCCTCTATATTGATGGAGGTCTACCAAAAAATGAATATGATGAAAACTATTGGACATCAGAAGGGGAAGATATCAGAACGTATTCTCCAATGGTTAAGAAAAACTTGACAAAGATTATTGAAGCATGTGAGAACATGTCTCACTGATACGAGGACTATCTAGATTTGGGTAGGAATATTTGTGCAAACCTTTATTTTAGAGATTATATTTATTTCAATAATGGATTCTGGACTAAGCATGATTATGAGAATTCTTTCAAGAGTAGCAAGCTATTGAGAGAGGAACCAAGTTGTTCCAACTCTCTGAGAAAAGAAGAAGAAGACATAACCAAAGGTGAAGATTCCTCCAAGCCATCGGCATGTTCAAGATTTAAGAGTTTGTTTGGTTTTTATTCAAATAGATCTTCTAAATATTGTGACATGAGTACCAATAAAGAGGACGTATATTTAATTTCCTTGAATAAGAAGAGAAACAAAGTGGATACCAAGATCCAAGAGGTGAAGTACAAATCAACACAAGGTGGTTGCATAAGAGAAGAGGTTCAAGAGGAATGCAATTCAAGTTTCTTGGTGGGTGATCTCCCGATCACTGCACAAGGTTCTGGCTCATGTATGGGTGGTGAGAAATATTTTGGATCAGATCCAAAAGAGGTACACAAATCAGATTTACAGTCACCTTCTGAGCCACATAATGAAAATGAAAACAAGGCCACACCGCTTGGGTGTGAGGCAGAAATTTTGGTGGAAGAGCAGGCCACCATAGTATCCGTATAGGAATATGGTAATGTTAAGAACATGGATAATAAAATTTCTGATTTTTGTAGCATCCCTGTACACCTGCAACCATCTGATCCATGTAAAGATAAAAATTCTTCATTTGCATTTGAGGACTGCAAAAGGAAATCCAATTGTGAGGGAGATAAATTCAGTCCTATTTTCCATGTTGGTGGTCACACAATCAGTGCAAAGAAGGGTGATATTGTCAATGATGATAATATGGTGAAGGAATATTTTGGATTAGATCCAAAAGAAGAGGTAATATCAGATCTGAATTCATTATTTGAATTTCCCAATGAAGTGGAAGACCAACCCCCACCAGCTAGGTGTGAACTAGGAAATTTGAAGGAGAAAAATCTGGTGCAAAGGGATGTAAAACGTTATGAATTTTGGACTCTCTTGCAGCATGATGAAGTTGCATCCACATCAGAGGAGAGGCTTGAACTCATTGAGAATCCCAATCCCACTATCACCATTGTGGAGATCTATGAGCCATCTATTCTTGCAAGTGGGAAAGCAAAAAGAAAGATTCATAAAGAGAAGTACAAGTCATAGCAATAAAATTGCAGGAAAGAAGAAGGGGGTGATTTTCCTCAATAGCCCCACTCATTTCCTTGGCCTTTGAAAATGGATGAAAAGAATATTCGAAAGGCTTTACACCTTATCCAAGACACACATTCTTCAGTGGCACACCAGTGTTGGATAGCTGTTGTATTGGAAGATCAATATTTTCTTGAATCCAAGGAGGAGATGCAGAAGGCATTGTCTACAATACAAGGAGAATTCTTAAAATTGCTTTCTGATAGAGATGATTTGATTGAGGTTGCTGATGTGTTGCATGGAGCATCCTTGAAGGATGGAGAAGAAATTTGCAAGCTCACACAAAATTTATTGACCACCCAAGATTCCTTGAAGAGCACTCAATGTGCACTCCAAGAATCCAAGATGGAGATAGAGAAACTTCATGAGAAGTTGAAAAGGTATTACCTACCCTACTACACACCATTCAGCCATATTCACAAGGATGATTGCATTCTTGAACAGAGGGAGGAATCTCATGAGATGGTGGATCATGAGATGCACTTAGATTTGTAGGTGCTTATAAAAAGCTACAAGGAAGAGCATATTAGCCAAGCACTCATTAAGGTTGAGAGGAAGGATGAAGTGTTCTTATCTACCATAAAGATAGCTGATCACATTACTTATGGATCAGAAAATAAAATTCCTTGTTCATCCATTGATTGGATGGATAGAGACACCTTTAAAGTGAAGAAGGTGGGAGATGAAGAACTTAATTTCTATAATAAATTTTTTGTTGTGACTGACATTTCCTTGGCATGTGGGCAGCCACAAGTATTTAATTTTCAGCAATTGGATACATTCCATACACATGCACATGAGGTGAATTCTGATTTTTTTGTGCTTGAGGACTGTACAGACAAGTTTGATGAGAACCAAGCACTTGGTCTTTTACAGAAAAAAATTGGAATTGTTTCCTGAAAAGAATCTCTTCCCCATGGGAGATTCATATGAGGATGAAGATGGGGTAGCCATAAGTTGGGTGGATAAGTATTGCATAGATTTGATTCACGGTTCTACCCACACTTCTATTTCAGCCTCATCAAGAGAGAATGAAATTTGGGAGAAGGAATTTTCCTTGGTGGTGCAACAAGAAGAGCTAGAGGCTTTCCTAGTTGTTTGTGATGACTTGTGGAATACACCATCACCCTCACATCAGCCACATAGGAACATATTGTTGTCACTTGCTGCCATTCAAACACATGTGGATTGGGTGGAAGATTACATGTCACACATGGAGTCTTCTTGCAGAAAAATTTCTGCTTATGAGCAGTGGAAGGTAATTGAGCAATCAAGCCGCCAAGAGGAATTGATGAGAAAAACATCTTGCATCAAGTGGTCTTGGTGGAGGAAATAAACATAGTTGGATGGATTATTGTACCCTATGACTAGTGGTAGAGAGTTGAGCCATTGGAAGTGTTCACATGGAACTTTTGGTTGGAGTGTCAGTACCCTCTCAGATTGGATGATGGGACATTATTTATTTTTCCTGCTTGCATTTGTGGAGATAATTATGATGCATCATCTTATTGTGAGCAGTTTGGGAATCCTTGTTGTTTGAATGATGCCTATACTCATCAGGGTTGGAAATGGGACTCACACCTATCTATTTTTAGCAACATAATTGTGAGATTCAATGCTGATGTGCATCAAGCACATAAGGAACTTTATGTTGGGCAGTAAAGTCTGATAGATTTCCAACTTTGCATTGAGAATTTCTAGTTTTCAGTGCAGTGGTATGATTTCCACGGCATGAATGTCATTTCCTGTGATGATAAATTTGTATGGTGGATTCTAATGCTTAGATACTTACAGTTGAGGAAATGGGATCCAGGAATAAATTCACCTAATAAGTTGTGTGGGAAGGCATTCTCACTGAAGGGGGTGCAATGCAAGCAATGGGTGTGGAAATTAAACCCAGTGATAGAACAATTTTACTCACAACAATTATCAATTGTACATGCAAAATCACTCACAAAAGAGACTGAATATGGAGCTGAACACTAAAATGTATTGAAACAGTGTACAATAGCCAACCGTGTAACATAATAGGCTACCACAATAAATAATTACATAAGGGATTCAAATGAATGAGGAGGCAATTCGAATCTAGTCAAAAGCAGGCTTACTAAATCTAAGAAAATCCCCCATAGGTGCATAAAGTAGTTTCCAAAACTGTCAAGGAGCTCACGAATTGGAAAAAGCACTTAGGCAAGCTAAAAGGTAATGGAAGGACAACTCATACATGCTTTTAATAGGAGAAAAGAGTGGAGGATGTGTAGGACAAGAAACTAGTTAACCTCACCTAGTCAAACTTTCCCAATTGCCTTAAAGCACTGAAAAAGCAGGCAATAAAGCAGAAAAAGCAGAAGGGCGCTAGGAAGGTTAGGAATAAAGTAGATTTGATTCCTTGAGGTTTCCCAAGTGCTCCATGAGTCAAAATTAGCAAATTTGACCACTATAGATGTGTAGATGACAACTTGCATAAGGTGGGACATAGAAACTGGGTAAATAAGACAAAAATGATTAATTAATGTCTAAAATGGCTAACTATGGGTTGATTATTCTAACACCCCCCGTTAAGCCTGACTTATGAGTAGTATATTAGAAAATTATAGGGCCTAGCAACAATGTTTAGTCACCCTTTACATACTGCATGTCCATTTAACCAAGGAAAGAGACAAAAACCCAGTGGGAAAATCCTCCCTTGAACATGGACTGTAAAACAAAATTTGGAAATATTGTCTTCACTCATGCTTCACAGCATGATCAGCAATCCCCAGTAGTGATTTGAGATTGCTGAAGGTCTTCTCACAAAATGCTTTGGTGAAGATATCAGCTACTTGTTTTGAAGATGAACAGAAGAGTAGGTGAATGGTGCCATCATGCACAAGCTCTCTGATGTAGTGCATATGGATCTCAATGTGTTTGGTTCTCTACTTCTGAACTGGATCATTGCAGATTCGAATGGTAATTGGTTATCACAATAGATAGTAGTTGAGTATTCTGATTTGAAGCCACACTCTCCAAGTAACCCCTGCAACCATAAACATTGAGTTGCTGCATTTACAACTCGTCTGTACTCTGCTTCTGTAGATGAGAGTGTAATGGCACTCTGTTTCTTGCTTGACCAGCTAATTGGCCCTTCTGCAAGCATGAACACATATCCTAATGTGGACTTTCTGTCTATGCTATCACCTGCCCAATCATTGTCAGTAAACCCAATCAAATCAAGATCAAATTTAGCTTTATAGAAGATCCCATGTGTCCTTGTTCCCTGAACAAAGTTAAGGATCCTTTTGGATGCTTTCCAATGGATCTCATGAGGCTGATACATGTATCTAGAAGCCACACTTACTGCATAAGAAATATCAGGTCTATTATGTGTAAGATACAAAAAACATCCAATCAATTGCCTATACAGAGTATTTTTTACCATAGGTGAAGAATCAGCTTCTTCAAGCTTCACTCCTGAAAGGAAAGGAGTCTTGCTTGGCTTGCAATCCTTCATTTTGAATTTGTTCAGCAAATCCAAGGAATACTTGGAATGGTTCACCTTGATTCCAGCTTTGGTTTGAGCAATCTCAAGCCCCAAGAATTGGCTTAAGAGCCCCAAATCTGTAATGGAGAAGGCTTGGTTCATTGCACCCTTCAAGGAAGCAATCTCATCCTTTGAGCTTCCTGTAATGAGAAGGTCATCAAAATATAACACAATTATCATTAATGAACCATTAATCAACTTCAAATAGACATTTGGATCTGATTTGCATTGAACAAAATTCAGTGATAGCAGAAAGCTATCAATCTTGGCATACCAAGCCCTGGGGGCTTGCTTTAGCCCATACAATGACTTCTTTAGCATGCACACAAGAGATGGGTTAGTAGCAAATCCTTTAGGCTGCTGCATGTATATCTCTTTAGTGAGATCTCCATTTAGGAAGGCACACTTTACATCCATGTGATGTACCTCCCGTTGCTTTGAAGCTACAATGGCTAAGGCTAGCCTGATGGAGTCCATCTTTGCCACTGGTGCAAAGGTCTCATTGTAGTATATGCCATGAACCTGTGAGTAGACCTTGGCTACCAATCTGGCCTTGTACTTCAGAGGTGAACCATCAGTATCAAATTTGGTCTTGTACACCCACTTACACTGAAATAGCTTCCTCCCTGGGGGAAGATCAACCAGCTCCCAAGTGTTGCTCTTCTGGAGTGAGCTGAAATATTCCTTCATGGCTGCTTGCCATATTGGATTGCCTGCTGCATCTTCATATGTCTGAGGATCTGATTCCACCATCAGATAGCATTTCTCAGCAAACATAGGATCCTTCATGCACAGAGCACTCTCAAATTGAGATCTAGTCCTCCTAGGGTCATTAGGATTCCTAGCTAGCTCTCCAGCTGCATGAATGGTCTTGGCTGCCCATTTTGGCCTTGTAGGGCTGTTAGGATCTGCAATAAACTCATCACTATCAGACATATCAGAAACAGCATGTTCAACTATCTCTTCACTTACATTTAGAGGTTCTGGTGGTGAAGAGGCTTCTCCAACTTCCACTGCTGCTAGGGGTTCTTCTTGAAACTGAACACACCTTTCAATGAAGGATTTGTTTGAGCTCAAATTTATCAGCTTGTACCCTTTTGAATCTTCAGAGTATCCAACAAATAGACACTCTTGGCTTTGGGGTTGCAAAGCCTTTCTCTTTTCTGTTGGAATTCTAGCCCAAGCCTTTGAGCCAAAAATCCTGAAATGGGTCACATCTAGCTTGTGCCCACTCCATGCTTTGAAAGGAGTCATACCATCAAGCTGTTTATGAGGCACCCTATTTTGGATATAGGCTGCACATTTTATAGCTTTGACCTAGTACTTTTGTGGCAAAGTCTTGGCCTCCATCATGCATGTTGCCATCTCTTTCAGTCATATGTTCTTCCTCTCAGCAACACCATTCTGCCGTGGTGTGTAAGGGATAGAATGCTGCATTTGAATACTTGCATCTGCACAATATTGAATAAAATTAGACTTGACATACTCACCACCATTTTCAGATCTGAGGACCTTGATTTTCCTCCCAGACTGGTTTTCAACGAAAGCCTTAAAGACTTTGAAGAGGCCAAAAACTTCAGACTTGTGTTTCAGGAAGTAAACCCAGCAATACCTGGAAAAGTCATCTATGAAAGTCAATGAATATTTGGCCTAACTCATGGACATGTGAGGGAATGGACCAGCAACATCACTTTGGATCAACTCAAGAGGTGTAGAGGTTCTCTCATGACTAGCTCTCTCAAATTTATGCTCTGGGTGTTTTCCTAGGATGCAACCTTGACAAACTCCTTTGGAAAATTTTATTTTGGGTAACCCTATGACCATCTCTTTTTCACTAATATCAGAAAGATACTTGTAATTTAGGTGGCCAAATATTTCATGCCAAATCTTGCTTGCCTCATTAGCACGAATCAGAAGAGTAGAGGGGTTTGAGTAGGTTAGGAAGTGTGAGAAAATGTATACCTTCGAAGTATGATTTGCAACTCCTTTCGCAATGAATTTACCACTTGAGATATCTGTGATCTCAACTTCATCAGGGGAGAATATGACCTTCTTTGGATACTCAGTGTGGGTCATCTGATACACTGATAAGAGGTTAGAGGCAAGACCTAGTACATACAACACATTGCTGAACTGACCATGATCAAGATCAATCCTCCCTTTGCCCAAACTTTCAGTGAGAGATTCATCTCCTAGTACAATTGGTGGACCTTTCGACATGTCAAGTGAGGTGAATGCCTCCTTGGTCGAAACCATATGTCTTGAAGCTCCAGAATCAATGATGAAACTAGGTGACCTTGATGTGACATCAACCAATGCATGAACTCTCTCTCTATCTTCTGAACTTGATCCTCCTTCCCTCTTCTTTGAGCTGTCTGGAAGGGAGATGCCATTCTTCTCCAGGAGTTGGATCAACATGTCTATTTGCTTCTTCATGCAGGAGCTCTCAGTATGATTGCACTTACTACAGTATGCGCACTTGCTCATTTCTCCTTTGTTCTTCTTCTTCTGGTGGTTCTTCTTGGAACCTTGTGGCTCCTCTGAAGACTTGTTCTTGTCTCTCTTTTACTCAGGTGGATTTTTAGATTTCTTTTTGCTTTTTGAATCCACCTTCGAATCTCCAACAACCAGAGCTTGGTCTTTGGATGGTTTGATGGTGCCCGTCATCGCCAACTTATCTTGTTCTTGTGTGAGAGATTCCATGAAATCTTCAAGGCTAGGCATCTTCTAGGTTTGAGCTGTCAAATTTTTGGCATAGAAGGTCAAAACAAACACTGAATAGTTAGGGCCAAGCTTCGAGAGTATGGCCAAGACCAGCTAATCATCCTTCTTTTCGATCCCATGTTGTTTTAGCTACAAAACAAGTGCTTTGAACTTGGAGAAATAGAGTTGCAAGGATTCAAAACTACTGGGACTCAAGGAGATCAGTTCATTTTCGATTTGATGTCCCCTCATCTCATCTGTCTTTCCAAAAATATTAGTAAGTTTCTCCCATACTTCATTCGGTGATGTCAATCCATCAAGATGGAAGAGCAGGTCTCTGGATATGCTCAGACATAGGAGACCATAGGCCTCATCCCTCCTGTTGTGCCATTTTATCTTCTCTGCAGCTACATTGGGCTCTGCTTCTGTTTCCATAGTCACCCTATAGAGGTCTTTCAATATCAACAGTATCTCCATCTCTGCTTTCCATTCAAAGAAGTTAAATGGAGTCAAGATGATCTTCTGACACTACTACATTTTGACCAAAAATCCGACGGCCGTCATGTCGGATTTTCGACACTTTCCTGTCGCATGTACGACACTTTGATTTTTTTTTAAGCGTCGAAAACTTGTCATCGGTTATCCGACACCTGAATAACCGTCAGTTAAGCGACACCTGACTAACCGTCGGTTAAATTTCAAGCGTCGGTTAAGCGACAACGTGTTTTCGACGGTAGTGAAATTTTTTTGAGAAATTAAACCTCATGCCGTCGGTTAAGCGACAACACGGCCGTCGGATAAGCGACGGTATTAAGAAGAAACGTCAGAAAAGAGACATTTATAAGCGTCGTATAAGCGACGAAGATTAAAATAAGCGTCGTTTAAGCGACGGATATCCCAAATAAGCGTCGGAAAAGCAACATTTGGGAGCCGTCGCTTAAGCGACGCTTGTGACTATTTTTTTTAAAAAAATATAAAAAAATGAAACCAGATTACCTTAACCTCGAACCATGCATGTCCTGGAACCAATTCCTCGATACAATCAACGTATATTACTGATCCAATCACCACGATTCACCCATTACTACCGCTTTTGGGTTTACCTACAGGCTGCTCATCCACGTAGCGGCAAATTGAGAAACTGGATCTATATAAATCTGGACCTGCCCATGTTGATACCACCCATCCGGTCCGATCCATCGAGAATAAGAAGCATGTCGCCCACTGCTTATGTGCTTATCCACTTTCTTACCCAATCACCAGGATTCATTACACCGCTGGTTCACTCACATGCTACTAAAAACCGAGTCATTTATTACTCATCAGAGGAGAGCAATTCACATGTTGCTCGTCCTGCTAAATTGTAAACTGCTGCTTATATCAGATATAACCCACCTATGCTTTTGGGTTTCTAACGGGATATGCTATTAGATTTTCTCTTTCCTTTGATGATGCTGCTTTTGCTTGTTGAGCAACGAAGTAAACTAGCTCTGGATCTTAGGGATAGGAACTGCCTACACTCGCTGCTACTCTTGCGTCTGGATCGAATTCAACCACCTACCTCTGCTACTGGATCTGTTCATGAATGAGTTCCTTGCCCGAACCTTTCAGTTGAGGAAGGGAGATGTCCGATGGAAGGAGGTTCTGCCTTAGGTAGTAAGAATGAGAGTAATGGCTAGTGTTCTAGAGGGTAGATAAATGCGATAAAGCTTTATAAGTCCCTGCAAATTCCCTACTGAAAGCGGGAGGGACGGAGTCGTGAGTACTCTTAGAAGTAGGAGGGAAAGGTACCCCCCATATGCAGTAGTGGAACTTCTCCTATCGAGTGGTAGTGCTTTGTGCATAATATTATCTCTTCATATTCTCCTAGATTTAGCTAGCATTTTACTTGAGGATAATCTCATCCCCTGTCCTGCCATTTGGAGCCCGACATTTCTGCAGATAATATGGTAATTTTGTGTAGCTTCTTAAAACAGATAAATCATCACAATCGACCATAGAAAGAAAACCTTCTGTATAGATTAAGTCAGTCAAAGGTATCTACATATTCTATATGATTATTTTCACTCAAAAATATATCTAAATATAGTATGAATTAGCTATGGGAGACATGCCATATGTCACAGCTTGAGATGTTTCTGATCTACCATTTGTATAGTTTCCAAATTAACATTTAAACTAGGTCTAAAAATAGAAACTTAATAGAAAGATACATGCCAACCTGCAAAAACATCTGCAGTTTTAAATGTAACAAGGTGCCATCCCTTCATGTCAAGCTTGCTTGTAGACTGATTCCACAAAGTGTAGGTGAGGGTTCGGCGTTCAAGTTCTT
>LPNX010625413.1:126578-141132 GCA_001517045.1 Pseudotsuga menziesii
AGAATAAAGTCCTCCCACTATAGCTTCTTAATTTTATCCTTTAAGACTCCACTGAAAATCATTTTAATGAGGAAATGGTGGGCTAATTCCTCTGTTTTTCCAGTCTAGAATTGAAAACTCATCTCCATCAGTGAAGCCAACAGAAAATGAGGGATACTAAGTCTGTTCTACTGCTTTTACCAGTGTTTCTTCTTAATTGGTCTAAGAATCTGAAGTGGTAGGCATAGATTAAACTCATTTCCTCCTCACAGTTTATGATGAAATATGCTATTTCATCTCAAGGTTCAGTAAGTGACTCTCGTTTTACCCCATTCTTTTCTTCTTCAATTGTCTCATAGTTTATGAAGACTTTTTTCTTTTCTTTTTAAAAGCTTATTCTCTATTGTCCTTGTCCCATGCTTTGCCTTTAGGTAATCCTATAATTATGTTGTTTTACAGTGATTATCCATGCTTGAACAAGGGTGTTCATCAAATGAATTAGTGGCTTCTTAATAGCTTCACATGAAATTATGTTTCATTTGCATTCCAGGATTAATAGATTCTCACTATGCATTCTGTGAACTGATCTTCCCCTATCTCTCAAATCCTTCTTAAAATACAAATAAGTGTATTTTAAGAAGGATTTGACAGATAGGAGAAGATCAGTTCACAGAATGCATAGTGAGAATGCTGGAAATAATTGTCATTGTAACGTTCAAAGTTATTGTAAATAAATAAATAGTGGATGTATGTGTATCATGGACTATCATTACACATGGTTATTATTACATAAGATCTCATGGACTATCATTACACATGGTTATTAGTTCTACAAACTGGTTATATGGTTCCAGATTCATTTGATAAATTTCAGTGATACTGCTTAAGGGGAAATGACATAGATAGCTCCATTTTAATTCATGAAAAGTAAATGAAATAGTTCAAAACAGAGAATAATGAATGGGGACCATATACAGCATAAAAATATCTTCCTCAACAGCATTTTACATCATAGAAATTCCTTAATGTAGATCAGTTACATATCTCCTTCGAAATGGAAGCCAACACATGAAAACTAATCAAACAATAGCTTGGAAATGTGGGCATTTTTGCACATGTATTTCTGATAATTTGATGTACAGAGTGTAGGGACACCATATTAAAGAGCCAAACATCATGTACCCAATCTTGGTCATCAACAAAGCTCAAGCAATCGCAAGCATCATTCTCACAAGTGTGTCATCATATGAAAACATGGGGAATAGTGAGATGGGGATGAAAGAAAGGGGAAATAGATGAGTTGCGAACTATATCAGCCTTCAATATGCAACTAGAACACTCACCATGCAATGGACAAGCAGGAGCTTTCCAAAATGCCAAAGGAAAATTATCAAAATGATCAAAAGAAATTCTCCTTCCTCGTGACATATTTTTATAATCCTCATTAGGTCCCCTAAGGTCGAATTTCCCTCCAAAGGCTTTCTCCAACTCATCCTAGTAGTTTAGTAACTCCTATGACACGTGTCCTCTACCTCGTGCTTCAATTCTTTCCAAAATTTGAATGGATGCCTCTAGCCCCGAATGTGCTCTCTTGGTGGCTATTTTATCATTTTACATAGGGGCCAAAACGAAGGCTTTGCTTCTCTGCCTTTGTTCTCAATGCATGGTTCCTTGATTTGCATCAAGGAAGAATGTTCTATCACTGGAACTGCAGAGCATTCTGAGGTTTGCCTATTAGTGACATGGAGGTGGTTGCTATATGCTTTGATGACAGACCTGATTCTTCAATTTGGTCCTTGGGAGATCCATGATCAATATATCGATCCGGGAGCACCATTGGTCTCCACTGCAAAAGAAAAATGATAATACAAGAATTAGCATGATGATTTAGCCTTACAATTCAAGTTTAATGAAGGAGAGGGAGTTTGATGCAAAGAGCCTACCTTGAGCTTTCCATCAAGAAGCCCATGCAATGCAAGAAAGTGGGAAACATGAGATCCAAACCCTCCAACGGAACCTTCTTCCACAGTAACAAGGATTTCATGTTCCTTCACCAATCTCCGAATCAGGTCCCCATCCAGAGGCTTGCAGAAATGAGCATCAGCAACAGTAACTGATATGCCCTGCTCAGCTAGCACCGCCCTAGCTGCAAGGCAATTTTGGACTATTGAACCATAGCCAAGAATGGAAATATGAGTACCCTCTGCAAGAATAATCCTGCCTTTGCCAATCTGTTTCACACAAACCAAAAAATGTCAGCGGAATTCAGGAGGAGGGAGACTAATAATATCGAGCGAAATCACATCATATGGATAATTCCACTTAAACTCATAAGCTGTCCTGTAATGAAATTTAGACTTTACAAGCTGTCCTATAATGCATATATATCTCTCAGTTATATAAGCTCTAAAGATTTGCTAACTACATCAAATATTTCATTACTTCGAAATTTCCTGGCATAGAAGGATATGCAGAGTGAGGCTTATATTCTTGCACTGAATAGTAACCCAAAAGTGTGAGCTTCAGGGAAAAACCTTCAGAGGGGTTCCTTTGTTGTTTGGAGGCAGAGACACACCAACTCCATTGCCTCTGGGGAATCTAAAACAGCTTGGACGATCATCGATTGCTGCAGAGGTTGCCACCATGTGCATGAGCTCTACCTCGTCGGAAGGAGCCATTACAACCATGTTGGGTAAACAAGCCATATAGGTGAAATCAAAAGCACCACAGTGTGTTGGACCATCTGCCCCCACTAACCCTGCTCTATCAAGGGCAAATCTCACAGGGAGTTTCTGCAAATCAACATCATGAACCACCTGCAAATACCACAACCAACCTAACAAGTCTTAGCAATTCCAGCTCTCTAAATTTCATTATAATATAACCTAATTAATCTCATGCGTCGAGAGAGGTAGTGATTATCCAGGCTAAGCTACAGTTGGATTTTCGTGCCTGGGCATCTACTTTCAGCCATGTTCTTAACTTGTAATCAATCCCAAATGTGCCTGCTACTAAATACTGTTGTAACTGCAGCTAGTTGTACAAATCCATAAATGAACATAAAATTAAAAAGAACATAACCTGATGAACGTATAATTCAAAGCTTTCCATTAAAGATTTGCGCAGTTCACTTTATTTCCATTTCCATGTCAATGTACTGAATTCATTACCTGATCGTAGCCTCTTTGTAAGAAGGATGAATAGATTGCACAGAATGGTTTCAATCCTTCTGTTGCAAGCCCTGCCGCAAAGGTGACTGCATGCTGCTCTGCAATGCCCACATCGAAATAGCGTTCGGGAAACCTCTTCTGAAAGTAATTCAGCCCTGTTCCCCCACCCATAGCAGCATGGATGGCCACAATTTTCTCATCTCGCTCTGCTTCTGCAATCAAGCCCTCCGCAAAGTATTGGGTGTAGCTGAGTGTTGAGATTTTGGATTTGAATTGCTTGCCAGTAGCCGGATCGAATTTCACCACACCTAGACAATAATTGGTTTGAATTTTAGACAGTCAGAGAGAGACAAGCAGAGTAATGTTAATGGAAAAACTCAAGACAATTGATGCACAGTTCCATGAGTTTCATAAAATGCTATAAAAATTGAAAGAGGAACAACAGATTTTAATTCTACGGTGTCTGAAAATGTCATGAGGCAATACATAGATCAAAAAAATCAGGGAAATTGCAAAGGTATATACAATTGCATATAGTAGGTGGAGATAAGCATACCATGTAGTTTATCAGTTGCTTTCTCTGCAGGTGGATAACCCTTCCCCTTATCTGTGACTACATGTATGAGGACAGGCCCTGGAGCAGGCATGCTTTTCACATTCTCAAGAATAGCTACCAAATCCTGAACGTTATGTCCATCGACAGGGCCAATGTAGTAGAGTCCGAGGTCTTCAAAGAGGGCAGAACCAGGAGAACTAAACATTCCTCTAGCATATCCATCCACTAAAAAATAACATAGAAGGCAGAGTGCGGAGATCAAAAGCCCTCGTTTTTGCCTACAGAATAAATCATGTTCCCATTCTAAAACACACATTACTGAGTGTTGTATAGCAGTGTACGTTTCTGAGTGTGTGAGAGCACTTTGGGGTAAAATAAATTTGGAGAGAACATTAGTTTTTAATCTGCAAATGAAACCAATATCAAACACAGTTAATAATCTACAACCATTTCAGTAGATCAAAAATGATATCTTGTAGCTATGTACCCAAAGAAAAGAGGGACTTTCTCATTAATTATAAATGCTTACATTCACAACGTTAGCATAAAACAAAACAGTGCACATGAAAGGGGCAACACCAAAGCATGAAATTACAGTATACATCTCATTATAGGCCATGACTGATAACAATGCAGCTGTAAAAGAAGAAATCATATCCTCACATCTTAAATAAAATATACTTAATAAGCCAGTTTTGAAATCGAATAAAAAGGGTGAATATCCCTAATCTTAACCAACCCATTAAACCCATTAGATGCTGGGATGGGCATACCTGAAGTAACTCCATGGAGTTGTTGTTCATTAATGCCCAGGAAGGGTTTCCTTATTTGCATGATAGAAAAGTAGTATTATTTAGTATGCCCAAAATAATTTGGCTATAAAACCAATATTCACATTCAGACCAACTCCGAATCAAGTAAACTTACCGAGAGGCCAATGAAATGGCTCATCCAAAGCCATAAGTCGCCAAGGATATGGCCTCAAAACATCTCAAATACTGCGAAGACTGTATAAAAAAGAGATACCCAGATTAGCTCTCAAGGCGTCAAAGATGCAGGACCATCAAATAATAATTAAAAATCTCCTCATACTACAAGTTCATTCTTCAAGAGTAAATGTGTGCAATGACCTAATCTACTATATTGTTAACAAGAGAAATGTAAAGTCCTTTATTACACTACCTGTCTTCATTGTCCACCTTGACATGAAAACTTGAATATCTGAGTGACTTGTTAGGCACGTAAATAATATTTGTTGGCAGACTTACATCATCCTCTGTAACTGTTCTGGGTACAGATCCCACAAATAGTTTAGCGAAATTCCCACCATCTGCCGAATCTGTCAAATTGAAAATAAATATATGATTTTCTTGCAAAAATGCCAAAAATAACAAAGACCAGGTGCGCACCATATGACAACAGTAATAAATGAGATCCTGAAAAATTGTGGAAGCCAAGTCATCTCAAAGGCATGCAACAAATCAACTCTTATAATAACGATGGAAGACCACAAGCCTCAGCCAATAATAGTTAATCTCCTTGGAGTTGGATTCCAGAACTACATAATGATGTCTATCAAATCAACATGACTCCATCAGAGCCAAAGTTGTACATCACCACCCTATGACAACCCAATTTCCAAATAACGCTGCACTTCAAATTCAAGCCTCATAACTAATATGTACAGAAACAACCAAAGAATCTATACATCAAACCCATGGCCTGATAGTTCTCGAAACCACAGGATCAACATTCCTTATTCACTAAAACTGTTATAATAAAATATCAAAACTGCTAGAGTCAGATCCCATTATAGATTGAGAAAGTTGCGCTGCCAAGCTCTTCTTGGGGATATATATAATGTTCAAACTTCAGACACTGCTTTTCTTGGAAATGGAAATGTGTACACTGGTGAAGGGCTCAAGCCTCAAAGTATTAAGGCACCCAGTTATAAAATTTGTTGGGTATGCTAAGAATTGAAGATTAGTTAAATTATTGTGTTCAACATAAAAGAGAGAAATTTCATGTAGCTGCACATCAGCTCAAAATAACCACATTAAATAGTTTTAATTTCATATGTTGTCAGCCTCGTTTTTCTGTCTGTTATAGTTGAAGGTTTGAATCCCAGTCAAATAGTAGAAAACTCTTTGAACATGCCAAAAGGGTTTTTGTAGATTTCTAATTGTAGGATGACCAGATACATACGGTGCTAAGCCCTATGTTTTGGTCTTCAGTCTAATGTATTTTCAGTTCTGAAATAGGGTACCTGGTTATGGAAGGCTGATTATATATAAATAGAAACCTTTATTTTACTAGACCAAAAAAAACCATAAAAAACTAAAATCTTAACAACGCGGCAACAAATTTCAATCACGGCAACAACTAAAAATACACAACTACATAAATTAAAAGATGCATGCTCCCTATATTAAACCCTAACAAATGTGCATAGGGCTCAAAGATTTTATAACCTGGAGAAGCTGCTGCTTGACGAGGGCTTCCGTGATGAAAATTAGGGCCTCCACCACTGCCTCCCATTACAGAGAACCCACTGCTGTCCCTTTTATTCCCTATGGTAGGCGATGCACTCCCCATACTTAAAAGCCTCTGCCCCATGGACCGATTGCCAGGTCCATGAAATCCCCCGGAAGAATGCATCTACGCATTACTATTATTATTATTACTGTTATGAGTATTATTATTATTAGATCCCTGCTGTTGGTTCCCTCCTCCTCCGATGGGACCACGCATCATAGAATACCTCGAACTAGACGAGACGTCCAGTTTCGCCGCTGGTAACTGCGGCTTATTACTGAACCTACTAACTTGCTGGTCTCCGCGTACCCTCTCCAGCTTTGAAATCTTGGTAAAACCTTGGTATTGAAAAAAAATTACCTTGTACAAACCCTATCGTCGAGGGTCTAAAGGTGAAATTGTGGCCAAATCCAGCAAAACGAAGATCAAGAAGTCGCGGAGAAGAAGTCGAGCTTAAAGCTGTGAACGGATCTGAAAGGCTTGAATGAATTTCCTTAGAATTAAGTTACATGGTTTTTCTTTCCAGCAAGGGGAACACTTAATCTTAGGATTATGTAGAGTGGTATGCGCCGTCGCTTAAGCGACGCTTGCTAGGCTAGCCGTCGCTTAAGCGACGCTTATGAGCCTAGCCGTCGCTTAAGAGACGCTTGTGACCACAATTTAAAAAAAAAAATTTGACTATATGATTTTTTGTAGGTTTAAAAGAAAAAATCCACGCGCCGTCGGAAGTAACCGTTGGATTTTGGATCGAAATGTAGTAGTGTGAGAATGATCCATAGCTCAGAAATTGTCCCGGCTGTCAATAGAAGGTTCCCAGTCACTGATGTCGAACCTGCAAAACAAATTTGAAGGAGAGAAATCAATCTACAATGGCTCTGATACCATGTGAAAATTAAACCTAGTGATAGAACAATTTTACTCACAACAATTATCAATTGTACATGCAAAATCACTCACAAAAGAGACTGAATATGGAGCTTAACACTAAACTGTATTGAATCAGTGTATAATAGCCAACCCTGTAACATAATAGGTTGCCACAATAAATAATTACATAAGGGATTCGAATGCATGAGGAGGCAATTCGAATCTAGTCAAAAGCAGGCTTACTAAATCTAAGCAAATCCCCCATAGGTGCATAAAGTAGTTTCCAAAACTGTCAAGGAGCTCACGAATTGGAAAAAGCACTTAGGCAAGATAAAAGGTAATGGAAGGACAACTCATACATGCTTTTCATAGGATACAAGAGTGGAGGATGTGTAGGACAAGAAACTAGTTAACCTCACCTAGTCAAACTTTCCCAATTGCCTTAAAGCACTGAAAAAGCAGGCAATAAAGCAGAAAAAGCAGAAGGGCACTAGGAAGGCCAGGAATAAAGTAGATTTGATTCCTTGAGGTTTCCCAAGCGCTCCATGAGTCAAAATTATCAATTTTGACCACTATAGATGTGTAGATGACAACTTGCATAAGGTGGGACATAGAAACTAGGCAAATAAGACAAAAATGATTAATTAATGTCTAAAATGGCTAACTATGGGTTGATTATTCTAACAATGGGACCCTAGCATTACTTGTTTTGAAGTAACTTTACAAGATGGATTGACGGAGAAATTCAACCTTTTTTGTAAAATGGATTCATGCTCCATTTCTCCTACACGATGAACACATTTGCAGCACTTTGGAGTGATTTTGCTTGAGGACAAGTAGATTTGGGAGGGGAGGACTATCATGTCCCCTCAAATTGACCATTAAAAAGTGTTGACCATGCTAAGTTACTAGGGGCTGAAAATTGATATTAATTAGTCCTCATAGGATAAATTTTGCTAATAATTGTTTTAAGGCATGTATTTAATTTTATCTCAACAATTTTATTTATTATGCACAATAATGATGTGGAATTAAGGCTACCATGTCAGGAGGGCACAATGGGGAAAGATAGTCAAATTGCCTTGGTAAAAATAAGAAAGTCCATGACAAAAGAAAACAGGAGAATAAATGGAATTTTCCCAAAAGAAGTAAAAAGCAGACAGAGGGAAAAACAGGAAAGATTTTGAAGGAAAGAAAAAGTTTCCTTATGATCGAGGAAAAGCAAAAAGCTGTCATAACTCAAAAGATGCATCTTCAGACTAAGGGAGGGTGTAGTTTCTAATTGTGAAGGATGTATTGGACTTGGAAACAATTCCACATGGTCCTACTTTCCTAATTGCCTAAAGGGGGTTCTTTTGTGGCTAGGGTTAGGTCACCCATGGGGTTGCCTTGCTCTCACAAGTCACCATTGGCCTCAACTTACTAAGCATGTCATCCAGAATTCTATAAAAGGTGAATTTGATCCCATTGATTCAGTTTGGATGATTTGATATTATGGTTATGCTATGTGAGCATACTCTCTGAGTGTTGTGCCTCAGACGATTGGGTGATGATCCCCAAACCCCTCCTCCCTTCTCTTCCATCTCCCTTTCTCTTCTATTGCAGGTATGGAGCGTTACATTGCAGCCATTGAATTATCATAAGAGTTATTTTCAGCCTCCATCACATTCAGTTCGAGATCTAGTGAAGCCTATTCTTCACCTATGCTCAGAGCCACTTTTGTCGGTCATGTTCTCGGCCTCTTGCCCCTTTATTTTGGAGTCTCCCTGTAATGGTCAGTTTAGTACATGATTTATGATCTATAGAAGATTATTACTTTGTAATTTATATATATCAGGTCGAAACATATCTGTACATAAATAATTATGTCTTCAGTTTCCTCAAAAAAGATTATTTTATCAATGTATGGGGGAAAATTGATGAATCTGAGTGTTATGAGAAATATGCAAGGTTGGGGGACTGTATGAAGAGATTTTATATGTTCAGTGGAATTTTATTTATCTCTTTCATAATTCATATGTATCTTATAAATTAATTTTACATGAATTAACTACTTAAATTTAGACCCTAGCTAGATTGCTAGCTTTCAATGACTACTCTTGCCAAATTTGATGTAAAATGAGTTCTGCTAACTCAAAATGAGCCCCGTTAGTTCCTGTGGGTCACTAAAAGACCCATATTCCCTTAAATACCTCTAGAAACATTTTTAATTTGGATCATACCACTTTTTTGGATCCTCCTCTGTGCAGGGTTTCTCTTGACCAAAATTGCCAGAAATCCCCAAATTCACCCAAAACACCTCAAACTTTCTAGAACCTTAGAAAAATATTTAAATACCTTTTATATATTAAATTAAGGTTTTAACAAACCTCTACAAGTTTCCCTAAGCCTCTGGTTGAAACAGGCAAAACTACTCTCCTCGGTTGCACGGTTTGGCTGCCCAGAAGCGTGGTAGTAAGTTTCCGCGACGCGGATTCTGAAACCTAAATGGAACCAGATATAAATGTGTTAGGGGAGATTAAATTAAATGTATGACATCTCTTTTTTTTCTTCCCACTGATCGCTCTTGTCCTCTGCAAAATCTCCCAGAAGAAACCCTTGTTTTTGCCAATCTGCGAAGGCTCTGTGTGAACCCGTTAAATTTCAGAATTATTTAAGAAAAATTACAGAATTAAAGTGTTCAGGTCTGTACACCAAACTTAGGAAATTACATTGTATAACATCAAGAGTCATTCTCCGGACTTGTGAGTAATATCAAGTTGTACTTGTGAGTCATACCAAGTTGGGCATGTGAGTTATACCAAGTCCTAAGTATCCTCATATGATTGAGGTGGCGATATTGTATTGTAGAGATTTTGAGTAATATCAAGTTGAGTCTTATGAGTAATATCAAGACTAGACTTGTGAGTAATATCAAGTCAAGTATTCTCATACAAGATACCCTATTAGATGTACCTCTAGTTATGGAGATGAGCTTGTGAGTAATATAAAGATTGTAGACTTTTGAGTAATATCATGTCCTACAAATATCCTTATTTATTGAGGTTGAAAAATTTACTTGGTAAAGTGGAAATACTATGTTATATATCGCTAGTCATGGTCACTGAGTGTTATAAGTCTCCTTTAGGGCTTAACTATCCCTAGAGTGAATTACTTTAGCATATGACTATATGGCCCAAGGTAATGTATATGATCATCTGTGTCTATGGAATAATTTTTCTGAGTATGATATGATAATATGGACAAATAATACACATATGAACCATGCATTAATTATTTAATGATAATTAGATAAATCATAAAAAAAGAGAATTCAAATTGCCCATGCAAATTTCTGAGTGAACTCAAGTTATAAAGCTTCAGTACAATATGAATGCCTAAATCAATGCATTAGTCAAAGTACCAATTGAACTATTAATGAATGTAATCAGTTAAGTAAAGAAGAGCTTAATATTCATTAATCAACATGCATTAGTTAACTAATGAGATCCATGCAAAATTCAATAATATAAATTGTGCATGAATGCCACTAAGAGTGAAGCACTGATGACACTTAAGTTATCTTGTTAACTAAGTGATCAGTATGTTAAGAACCTGTGTCAACCCTCCTCTTTATTTCGTTAGTATATTTTGTTGGATGCATATGCTTTGTAATTCATCCCATTAGTATGTTGTATTATCCCAAATTTATGGGAGTATGGTTGTTTATATTAGACTTAGTATATAAGTGAGTGTTGAGGCAAATGAAGGTATCCAAGAGTTATTTGTATTGAGCTTGCTCAAAGGAGATTGCCCCCTAGAAGTGTCCTGTGATCAATAAAATATCTCTCATGCTCTGTTATTTCTATTATATCATGCATTCTCATTGTTATTGTAGTAGGTTCCTCACATCTAGTATCAGAGCACTTTCCTTGGCACAAGTGGGAATTTTCTCTCTCTCTCTCTCTCTCTCTCTCTCTCTCTCTCTCTCTCTCTCTCTCTCTTATTTTTTCCCAAAAAAAAGAGGGCAAAAATGGGCAGAAACTTTCAGATCAATTTCTGAAAATTCTTGTGTAGATTCAGAAGAAACAAATTGCATATCTAAATTCCTCTTGAAAAAATACGTATTTAAAAAAAAAATCATCTCATTGGAGTTCCAAAAGTGGAGATATCGCTGATTTAAAATCAGTTATTTTTCAGAATTTCGATGATGACCACGGAAATTGCACATCAAAAAACATTTGACTGGGTGCCCGGATTTTTGTTCCGATCATATAGATTGATCCAAAGTGGCTATTCCAGTTCCTAAACCACGTTAAAATGGAGAATCTCAGCATTATTGATTGGGTTATACTCATTTTAAAATTTTCGTCTCAAAACCCTAACTCTATTTATGGGTTTTTTGGGTGTTGATGGAATTTGTGCTAATTTTTTTTTCTAACACTATGATTATTGCAATATTTATTCTTCTTTGCATCATTATTATTCATTCAAATCAGGGAATAAACCCTATCCACTTAACTGTGGGAAGTACTTGGGCATAGCCCTCAAACTCATTGTGAGGAGTACCACAGGAACCGTGAAGTAGCTGGCCATTAAGAGGATATGCCAAGTGAAAATGGCAAGGACCCCTACCTGATTAACTAGTTCCACCCATGAGGTAAACCAAGAGCTATCATTTTTGGCAAAGGAGGCTATCAATTTTACCTAAGTCATGGAGTGAGGGGTACTGCCCCAATATGCAATTCATAAGACATCATTGGTAACCGAGTGAATCCCTTGAACCTTTAGGAAGACGAACATACCTAGGGTCCACATCCATTTCCCATTGATAAAGAACTTATTTCTAGAACCGTCAGAAATCATTTCCTCCATTTCAAGTTGATAAAGCGCAGATTTCCAGAACCGCTACAGATCATTTCCACTGAACCGAAAAAAAAATACCTTGATTTAGATCCATATATTCTTTGATTTAGCTCCATTTACCTTGAAAATTCACCGTAACTCCCATAATCCCATTCTTCATATTTCCTGCCTTGAGGACCTTATCCCAAATTCCACTTCTTGAAGCTTGAAATTCCACAATTGTCTATTTTTAGGGTTTTCCATAACTTTTCCGATTGTCACCCAATTGCCTTCAAATTTTGCCATTGTGTTCGTTTCCCATTTACGATTCCTTTTCCCTCTTTGACAAATTTTATCATTCTTTCACCCCGCTTCTGAAATTCACATTTTTTGCTTCCTTGTCCCTTAGAAAGTGTCCAAAACCCAGTCAAACTCCAATTACCCACCCGCATTTTTCCCAACTCAAAATTTTCCTTTTCTAAAACCCTTTTCATTTTCATTTTTCTACCCATTTCCCTAAAAAGAAAATACTTATGGTTGTCACCCGCGCAAGAGCAAATAAACAAATGAAAGAAGAACTTACTGCCATCAAGACCAAACTCAAAGATCTAGATCAAAAAAATTCTCAGCCTCCATCTTCAGCATTCACCCATGAGCAACCACCGACAGCCTAAGTCTTTTGCAGACACCGAGTTCTCTTCCTCTAGAGAATTTTGTGGGTCGAAGCTTGATTTTCCTCGCTTCAATGGTGATGATCTGACTGGATGGATTTACAGGGAAGAACAATATTTCAATCTGCATAACACTTTTGATGTCAATAAATTCCCACTTGCTTCCTTTCATTTGTAACATGAAGCCCTTCAATGGTTTCGTTGGTACATCAAGGATCATGAAGAGCCACATTGGACATATTTTTGCCAACTCCTTTTGCAATGATTTGGCCCTAGTGGTTTTGATGACTTCACAAGAGAACTCACTAATCTTCACCAGATTGGCACTGTAACAGAGTATCAGATAGAATTTGAGAAATTAGCCAATCACACAGAAGGATTGTCTGATGCATTCTACAGGAGTTGTTTTATCAATGGTTTGATGGATACAATCCGATATAAGGTTAACATGATCTGTCCCAACACAATGATGGAAGCCCTAGGGTTGGCTAAGTTGGCGGAGGACAAGATCAGGGCTCAACAACGCTCCCAATCCACTTTTGTTCCATTCAGAAATATGGTTCCCCAAAGACTTCCAATCCCTCCAACACCTAGAACCACTCCTATCAAGCATTTGTCTGAATTCGAGATGTGGGAAAGTAGGGAAAAATGGATTTGTTATAATTGTGATGAGAAATTCACTCGAGGACATCAATGTGTTGAGAAAAATATTCTCTTAGATGTAGCTTGTGTTAGAATAATCAAACCCATAGTATTTACCCACTTAGACATTATTTCATTTATTTTGTCTTATTTGCCTAGTTCATGGGTCCCACCATGTGCAAGTTGTCAATTGCCTATCCATAGAGGTCAAACCTGCCATATTTGACTCATGGAGCGCTTGGGAAAGCCTTAGGAATCAAATCTGCTTTATTCCTGGCCTCCTAGGCGCCCTTCTGCTTTTTCTGCTTTGTTGACTGCTTTTTCAGTTTTTAAAGCACATAAGGAAAGCTAGACTAGGTGAGGTGAACTTGTTTTATTCCCCTTTCATCCTCCACTCTTTCCTCCATGCAAAAGCATGTATGAGCTGCCATTTGACCACTCTTTAGCTTGCCCATGCGCCCTTGCTAATTCGTGGGGTCCTTGATAGATTTGGGATCAGCTTTTTACACCTATGGGGGATTTGCCTATTTTGGGTAAGCCTGCTTTATGCTAGATTTGGATGCTTCCTTATGCATTCGATTTGCTCATGTATTCTATATATTCAGCAGCCTATGTTATTACAGGGTTGGCTATTGTACACTCAGTTAATATAATTTTGAGTTACAGCTCCATATTCAGTCTCCATTGTTGATAATTTTGCATGATCAATTGTTAATTGTTGTGGGTGAAATTAATCTACTGCAGGCCTGAATTTCTACAGCTTGTCCTCCTACACTTGAAATTTGTGAAGCTATTCAGGATCTAGTAGATGATTAGGTCGACATTCAACAGTCGCTTATTAACCCTCCTTCTCATGACGACTGCCCAAATATATCTCTCCATGCATTATCCGGAGTCACCAGCCAACAAACCATGTGGGTCAAGGGTTTCTTCAAGAAGATCCCTCTTACAATACTCATTGATTTTGGTAGCACCCATATCTTCATTGACCCTCAGATCTCCAAACAAGCTGACTGTTTTTTCATCCTTGCTCCATCTTTCAAGTCATGATTACCAATGGGGGCACCTTACATTGCAAAGGAAACTGTCAAAATGTGTGTATCTCTATTCGAGATTATGTAATGAAATATTAGGCTAGTGAGCCGTTTATCAGGATTAATGATGCCCAAGTTCATGTATACTTGCCTAGAGAGTATAAGATATTTTCCCAAGTGGACGTAGCCATGGTGTAAAATCAGGTTTCCGTGGTGAACCACTTTAAAAATATATATTTTTGGAAATATATATATATATATATATATATATATATA
>LPNX010625442.1:1662-50982 GCA_001517045.1 Pseudotsuga menziesii
TTGTGCATCATCCCATGAGTTGTACAATAAATCCATAAAGAATAGGAGAACCTATCCAAATATCCCAATACATCCATATATCAAGTTCATCTCTTCCTCTAATAATGACTACATGTCTTCTATATATACATATCCCAACTCATTCCACATGTGGCCCATTTATTAGGTATGTACCCTATTACATATACATTTACATACATTTCCCCCCCTATATGCTCCCTTTGAGATCCTATCGTATACATTTACTCCTATATATGCCCCCCTTTGGTTATATCACATATGTAGAGCTCAAAACATTCAAATGGAATCCAACCAAAGATCTTGTTCATGATATCTTATAAGTATTTAAATATTATATACCTAAGTATAGTATTCTAGGAGACTATTTCAGTTTGAAAAAATCATACATATAGATATGTAGGTGAATATTCAAAGAAAGACATATAGTTTACTATTGAAACTTGTAATTTAATTTGATATTTTTATTTAATCAATATTTATATAAAATGATAATTTTTTAAAAGGGAAAATTAGTTAATTGGTGAATATATTTCTTTAAAAATTGACCTTGAAATTAACCAATTGGGAAACAATCACTCCTAAATATAACACTAATATCGCTAGGGGGACATGTGTTATGGTTTGGGATGTCATTTAGGGTTGTAAATTCCTATAATCCTAATATAGGGAATAAGACCTAAATTTTTTTTCCTTGGCCTTTTTTAAGGCCTTTAGACTCATACCTAGTGTTCAAAATATCCACAAGACACCCATATCCCCTATCAAAGGCTAAAGATTCCCTTGAGAGGTCACGCATGGTGGTTTGAGGCATATTTATTATCTTTGGATGCCTAGAAGCCTCCTTTAGGGATTAAGACTTAGGTTTCCTCCATCGACCATGGCCAAGGCCTTGAGACCCATACCTAGTGCTTAAATCATCGTCGCGACATTGTTATCGGTGGTCATATGTCAAGGAAAACATATGGATGTATTATGTGATGGTTTGGGGCATTGTTTTCGGACCTAATTACCTACACGTTATTTTTAGGGAAGAAGTTTCAGTTTCATCGTGACAATTTCTAGTGCCACCTAGTGCTCAAAATATCTAAATGGCATCCATATCACTACTCAAAGGGTAAGGATTTCCTCAAGAGGTTATGTATGGTGGTTTGAGGTGGTGTTCTTGTCGTTTGATGCCTAAAATACTCTTTTAGAAAGTAAATCTTATGTTTCCTAGCTTGACCATGCACACGGCCCCAATACCTATACCTAGTGCTCAAAACTACTAGTCGAGGGCGGTTAAAGGATAAAATGAACTTTTCCATTAACAGAAAGATGGATTAAGGATCATGTTTCCTAGCTCGACCAAGCCTATATTTATACCTAGTGCTCAAAATTACCATTGAGGGTAGCTAAAGGATACAATGAGCTCGATTGGTGAAGAGATGGATTGAGGATTACATTTTTATGGTCGTGAACATTATTATTTTGAAATTTTCTTGCAAGAGGCAAGCTATCCAATGTGAAAGAGTTATAGGTGGAGAGAGAAAGTTCTTGTAAATAACTTGATATAGCAAAATTATTGCTTTGAACAATACAAAATGATGTGAGTGGATATCTTGCTGAACAATATTTGAACAATACAAAATGATGTGAGTAGATATCTTGCAATTTTTTTTTTTAAAATTTTATAAAATATATGAAGTAAACTTAGTTTAAACAAAATATGGTGAGATCAACCTTGGTCTATTAAACCTTAAGAAAAAAAATCGCTTAAAATTAATTAGTTTTCTCTAAAATTTATAAAATTTAAAATATTAAATATCACTGTAATAATAATAAAGAATTTTAAGTTAAAAAAAAAACAAATTTATATCTAATGTGATTTTTAATATAAATAAAAACATCATACATTATTGTGCACTAATGCACTAAAATATACACACTTTAATTTGAATTTCATAAAAAAAAACATTCTTATTTCATAACACTTTTTTCTCATGAGTGTCCTCTGTATGCTTTGGACTTTGGTTTTGAATAACCAAACCACTCTTATGAAGTGCATAAACAATAACCATTTCAATCTTTTTTCATCTTTTCAATATTTTTTTTCATAAACAATAACCATTTCAATGTTTTATCATCTTTCAATTGTTGAATTAGTTGATTCATTGAATTAGGTTACCCATACTCATAGTTTAGTTTATGAAAAATTATACACACATAAACCTATCTTCATAAAAGCTTAATATCTATAAATAAAATATTATTATTTATTAAATAATTCATTATAAATAATCTTATTTAAAATATTATTATTTATTCAATAATTTAGTATAACATATCTTATTAATACTACGAATTTCTTCTCTAAATTTTTATTACTTCAACAACTTAATTTTCTATTTCAATAGTACACCGTGACTATTTATCTCAATTGTGATTGTCACAGATAATCTGCTCTAAACTTGAACCCCAAATTTGATTGTGACACAATCTGCGCCACATTGTATTATCATGCATAAATTTCAGTCTATTTCCATTTTAATGCTCTATTTTAAATACTGTAAACAAGAATCATATAAAAAATAGTAAATAAAATGAGTTTTCATAAAAGCTTAAAAACATTAATACATTTTCATAAAGATCAGTAATACATTGTCATAAAGATTTTGGTAATGGAGAATAACTTAAAATTGTTTTTAATTGATTAAAAATGTTTGTCAGTTATTTTAAGTAGCATAATTATTATTGAATAACCATAATAAATATATAATCTAAACACTTATTTGCTATAAGAACCTTGACCATACTTGTCATTATTATCATACTTCTCATTTTTATCAGTTTAAGAACTGTCATTATTAACAGTTTAAGGACTGAGTTTTAAATTAATTTTGTTGTCATTAATACCCATTTAAGAACTGAGTTTTGATTAATTTTTTCATTTAAGAGAAGAAGAAAAGAAAAACTTGATAAGCGTTATTAGATTTCACAGCTTTTGCTCTCTATTTTAGCAGTGAGGTAAAGCTTGAACTAAAAGTCATTATGAAGTTCTTTAAAAGTCTGCAAATCCTTTTTTTTTTATGAAACATCTTGCAAACTTTTAAGGGCCGTTAATGGTCATATGAAAGAGATTTTGTGTGTTCACTGTTTGTGCATGGATTTTCTGTCATTCTGTTTATCTAAAATTGTTCATCAAGCTTAAGACGAAAACATCAAGACTCAGACCATCATGGTGATGAAGATCTCATTTTTTTTCTATGCTTTAATAAACATATTGTATGGTAGATCTTTATGGGAACTGTAATACAGGCACTCAACAGAGGATCTAGTCAAGTCCTAGACCTTAATCCTTTTTTTTACACAACTCATCTTTCTTCAAAGCTATTATATTCACACACACTATAGTCAAATAGTTTGTGTACTCCGTCCTTAGAAAATACTAGCGTCCATTCATAGATATAAAGAAGAAACTAGGGATGCATACATCTAAATATAATCTCTTACATAGAGTCTTGGAAGCCTGTTTGATATATCAAAAGTCTCCAAATCACCACAACCAGAAATATGCAAGATTCAACAAATTTGAAAATCTTGTTTAGTCTCCAAATCACCACAACCAGAAATATGCAAGATTCAACCAATTTGAAAATCTTATTTAATGGAGTCTAGACTGGTAAGCAATTGATTACCTTCAGCAAAATTCTTCCATGTAGTCTTTAAAATTTTACTTTAAGATAAAGGCAAGCAAGCCACTGTGTTGAAAATTGGTGATTCAGAATCCTTCATTCACAAAGACCAAGACAAGCTTAATCATGGATTATAGAAGTAGTTTACATAATATAGATATGGATCTTCAAATCTAAAGACTGAACTAAACTATATTTGTTCAACAGTCAGATCTCCTACTAAGCACCCACTTTAATTAGAAAAACATAGAGACAACTTTGTTGGACTGAACTAAATTATATTTGTTCAGCAGTCAGATCTCCTACTAAGCACCCACTTTAATTAGAAAAACATAGAGACAACTTTGGAACAGGTGACACAGATACAGACGTTTATTTATTACATCTAACTATATATGGATATATGCATATATATGGAGTGGTAAATCTAACAACGGTGGCCTCCATGGCCACCTGGGCCGGGAGGAGGCGGTGGTCCTCCGGGGCCGGGAGGGCCTGGCGGGCCGGGTGGAGGCGGATGAGGATGCCCATGCGTAGGGCCGCCCGGAGGATGAGGGCCACCGGGTGGAGGAGGACCGCCGGGACGCATTTTTCTTCTTCTTATTAGGCTTCTCACCCGCTTGCTCCTTCACAAACTGCACCGCACTCTGCTTCACTAACTACTCCGCAGTGCCGCTTGCTGCTTCCTTTTTCTCTATACTTTCGTTCGCTTCAGGATAGGGGATGGGTTATCTCTGTATGTCATCGCCTCCCATTCCCATGATATTTATAAGGTTTTTTAAAGGGGCATCAGAGATTCGTGTCATGTGTCCAGAATCTTCCGTGGCTTTTCAAGCAATCACAGAGCCTTGTCTCGGCCACACCGAAACACGTATCAATAGTTGATATCTGTATTAGGTTAATAAGTATTTACCTTACGTTCTTAATATTTTTATAATATTTTTATGGTTGTATTTTTAGGTTTAGATTTGTTTGGATTTAGGTTAGAAATCTTAAAACAATTTTAGAGTTACATGTGGAAGAAGCTTTTTCAGCATGGGATTTAAAGTAAACCAAGTATTATCTTTCGAGTATTATTTTTCTAAAGGTTGGATAAATCAAAATTGGTTTTACTGAAAGTTAATTATCATCATAATGGAAATTGCATAATCTGAGTGCTATGTAAGTATTTGTAGGTGTTGAACCCATTTATTTATTAGAAACCAAATGTTAAATTATAGGCTAAAAAATTACCACATTCAAACCACAAATTCCAACTAAAAATAAATAGAATTGCATAATCTTTTTAACTGTTCAACCTTATTTAAAATAATTAACTTCCTCTTGGATTACTTTGCTTACATCTATATAAGATCTACGTTTCAAATTTTTTTATTACAAATGAACCTACTCAACCTTCTACCTTATCAAAGCTATAAAGTTTTGCTCAAAGACCAACTTGTCCAACTTTTTATCTGATCAAAATTATAGTAAATTAAGAATGAGTTTTTCTTAAATAGACACTTAACTAGTATTTATAACTTAAGTCACATTACAAAATATACTTATCTAATTGATGTTATTAATATTTTAAAAAGTAAATCATTATTGATTTCTTATTTATTTTTATTTTTACTTATATTTATATCATACAAGTTTTTTAATAAAATTTAATTATCTAAGATCCATCTTAGCTATGTGGCTCTACCAAGGGCTGAGAGGGATCAAGTTCTTTTGATGTGCAAAATGTTTTTAAGTGTAATGTGCCAAAGTAAGTGAGGAAGAGAGATGCTCTTAGCCTTGGCGAACCAATAATAAATCTAAAGTTTTTTAAGGTAAATCTAGTGTTGATAGTGTAATCGTTATTATTTTGTAAAGCCAACTAAATTTTAAATTGAAATTTGATATATAATTACATAATTGTGGTTTACAATTTAGCTAATTTAAAATTAAATTTTATATGTTTTTGGTTTTATAATTTTTCTGTTTATTACTCAAGTCAATTGAATTTTACTAGTAATATTTTTACTACTCAGTTTGTAAAATTGTAAGTATTGTCATAATATGGTTGTATACTTGTATGAGTAAAATATTTTTATTTTTTATTTTTTTTATTATAAGCCGATATGTTATAGATTTTTTTATGTTTTACTTTTTATTATATCACTTCAACCGGACACATCTCTCCCATTTAAGCTAGTAAAAAGCGTCTCTCAACACAATGTTATCATATCCATCTCTTTAATGTCTAATAACATATCAAAATAATTAATATTTTACCTAAGCCCATTTAAAACATCTTAAGAAGTAATTAATTAGGCAGTTAAAATTTTGTACCCCTTGTATAGTTTAATGCTTTGCCAAAGCTCGTGTCGTACGCACAGAACAAATCTTATCCCCGATAAAGTTGTAAACCATTAAATTTCATGATGATATTTAGCATCGCCACTCAAATGTGTCGGGCATGTGGACCTGCAAAAGCAAAAGATAAACTCAAATGCGTGGGGCATGTGGACCTGAAAAAAGCAAAAAGTAGGTGTCATCAATGGGACGAGTTACATAAAGTGTTGTTATACCGTGTCATTTTGTAATTGGTTAGATCTTAGGCAGATTTTTTTAATGATATTGTTTATATGGGGAGATGCATACACTAACGTAATTCATACGATATTTAATGATATAAGTAAATAATAATATTTATATGATAGTAAATTTATTGGAATTTTCATATCAAGTAATTAGATTTGTTTTTCCTTATTTAGAAAATAATAATATTTTTATGTAAATATTATATTATAATATACGATATTTGTTATCTAGAAAAAAATATTTTTTTGTGATTGTATTATGATGTACGAAGAGTCGGAGATGCTTTATAGTTCATTATTGTCACACATTTCAAAAATCGTAAAAAAAAAATTATACATGCATTTAACTAGTAATATTCATAGAACTCTTAATAAGTAATATTACTTATGAGTTAATTAATGATGCTTATGTAAGTTACTTATATTATTTCGTTGTCTATGTCAGGTTTTGTTAGCTGTGGTAATGACAAAGTCTAATTACTGCGTACAACCACGCCCAAAGGTGATGTTTTAGAGTTTCTTGCTTTGGTTTTTGTTATAAAATACTACGGCTATACTAGTCCAAGGTTTGGGAGACTAGATCCTAGTCTTGATCCCACTTTGCAATGTAATAAAGGTTACAAGCCTTAGCCTACTGTAATGTAATATGGTAAGTGTGTAGAGGACCTTGGTCCTAAGGTGCAAAGGGTGTCAAGCTTGAACATATGGGTAATGACATGGTTTTAAACCATGGTTTGCAATGTTAATATAATACATTGCTTGGTTTAACATGTTATGTTGTATGGAAATGGTTTACGATTTTGTTATATGGTACTTACCATAGTGTTAATGGTTCGATGCAAATAATAAAAAAAACATCATTAGATATGGCCGAGGTTTAATGTGTCGTACTTGAGTTGACTTGAGTCTTAAGAAGGTGTCTAGGCTACGAGTTGACAACGCATTCAGGTTTCCACGTCGACCTCGAGATCTTATCTCGTTTGTCCTCTTGTATGGTTATGCAGTTCGAGGTTTGCAAGAGTTTAATGTGTTGTCTTCGTTGTCTGAACCCTGCATTCTTGGTTTTCTTGGTCTTTGGGAGAGAGAGAGTCGAGCTCTGCTCTGTTAATGGTGATTTGTTGGGTTTTTTGGTGTAATCGCTACTATGGTGTTTGATAGCAATGTAATTGGTTTCTTGCCAAGATATTCTTGCGTTTGTTCATGGCTTCCATGGTCTTTTGCAACTCGTTGCTTTGCTCAGTGATCAATTCCAGTTCGTCTCTGCCCTTCACCAGGTAAACTTGATTTAATGCTGCAAGTTTTTAAATGAAGTTTTCTTTTACTGGTTTAACTGTAATTGACGCTGGAATATCTGTTTGTATAGGCATAGGAGGAATAAGGGTCTCCTCGAAGGAGCCGACCCCTAGCCTCATTGCAACTCACACAAGGTAAAGAGTATTAGCGTTTATCTTTAACGTTGAATCTTGTTTATAGGGTTTAATAAGTTGTTTTGACTGCAACTGATGCCTTTTTTGCAGGTGGGAGCATTGGCGAGGAAGGAGACAGGGTCACCTCCTCCCAGGCCTGGGTCTTAGAATTCCCACGTAACAATTCCCAAACCCTTACTTGGGTTTTCTTTCTATAATTCAAAGAACTTCAACTACTGTCGCTGAAATATGTTGTTGTTTGATGCTGGTACTAGAGCCTGAGCGAAAGAAGCCGAGCAAAGGAAAACCACTCCATATCTGTGTAAGATAAGTGTTGTGTGTTTGTTCGAAACCCATGGGGTTTAAACTCTATTTTTACAGAGGGATTTACAGTCTCTCTGGTTCACATTTTTTAAGCGCTTTATGGTTTGTTTTAGTGCATGCATTAGTGTTGCAGGTACCATCACGGATGGGCTTACCACCACTTCGATTACTCTATAGTTGGAAGTTGTTAGGGTTTAAAACAATGGTGGATGCAATCACAGATGGTATTACAACCACACCTTGTATGTGTACATTTGCATTGATAATTTTACTGTATAATGAATTGAAACGACCCTTAGGGTCTCTGTTGTGAGTTACTCTATGGTTATACTTGCATATTCCTTTGTGTTAAATATTGTCTGCCATCCTTCGATGGTATTACAACCATGAATATGTTTTGATAATACTGGTTAAAGATATCTCAATTCGATTTACAATGGAAGTCTATAGTATTAAAATATGGTTAACCCATATGAGGGTTTAACATTTTTGAACAAAACTTGTTAGCTACTGTATATTTGATTTATAGAGATTATTTGTGTTTATCTTCTGTGTAAGCAATGGTAGCCATTAAATGGGCTTATGACCATAATCCTTTAACTTGGTGGTTGTTTAATAAATATGACCCATAGGGTCTTGCGATTTCTGTGGAGTAGTTTATTTTCAAATTGTGGTTAAAAGATACCATGCATGCATGTATTTGGTTTGGATTTGTTATTGATTTGCTTACTGTGTTTCATTAATGCTTGGATGCCATCATATATGGGCTTAATACCGGTCTTTGGAAATGGAAATATTCGCTTTTGCGATTTGTTTACAGTTGTAATATGGATTACTTTGGATTCCTTGAGTATGGTTAATGACTGTTAGCATTAGATCTGTAAAGGATTTAGTTGGTTATGTTAGGTATATCTATCTTAAATGTGACTGTTTGTTGATAATTCGTATAATTTCTACACTATACATAAATATCTATATTGATATGCAGCTGTATATACTTATGATTCTTTAACTAAATAATTATGTAAGTTATAAATCATGGATGTATGGTGTATCTATCTTGATAGTCTATAAATCATTTAATCCTAGTTTATTTAATTACATTTCATTGATTTCAAATTTTCGATATGACTATAAATTGTTTAGTATTTAAAAATGTTAACTATAACTACTATAATCATAAATTAACTAGATCTACGACATAAGCAAGAACAAATATAAATAATCAATATATAATTGTTTAAGGAAAGAAATCGAATCTGCAGTATATAAAATCCTTTAGAAATACCTAACTCGGGTATGGATGTTCGATCTAAGAAGCCTTACTAGTAAGAATTAATCATTCATAGATATAAACAAAATCATAAACAGATTTATGATTGATACATAAATAAGATCTGAATCGATACATGTTAGAGAATTGTGCAATAATATTTAATAAAACATTCCTTCTTATTAATGTAGTTGCAAATCCATATCTACAATAAAAACCTATTGTAATTAGAACTTAGAGTAAGAACCTGGCACCACTGCTAGGAAAAAAAAAATGGAATAGCCATTTCTCCCAACCAACTCCTAGAGCAACCAAGTTACTTGCTCCAGAACCCTTGAGGCTGTTTCCTGAACCACAAGAGAAAAATCCACTTAATGCGCCATCTATTGCATTATCATATTCAATCCTCATCCAATGCTAGCCTCCTGCTTTCTAATGGACATACTATTATATAGTATTTTTCCTAGGACTTGGTCATTTATCAACTTCCTGCTCTTTAGCACTTAACTAGGAATCATGACTTGATTTTGGGGAAGAAGTCTCCTGCACCTTGAGTTCTCACTCACTAGCTTCAGCCACTTGTATTTTACTCTTGTGGGCCCGCAAACACTCTTCAACAACTACTCCACTTATGTCCCCTTCAGTATCTTTTATTAATAAAATAATAATTCATTTTGTTTTATTTTTTATTTTTTGTAAAAAATATTTAAAATAATAAATAAAATATCTCAGCAGAAATTAATAATAAATTATTAATTTTAGGTGCATTACATACGCCTCCCCTTAGAGGATATCACCATCCTCAGTGTTACTAACTTTCTACTTTATTCTTCCATTTCTACATCTTGGAATAGGATTGGATATGCCTCCCACATAACACTTTGCAATTACCATGTAGATTCTTCTGGACTAAGGTGCTTCCATTGCACCTTGACTTATGATCTGATGGTACAGTTCCAGAGTAAAAATTATCTCCTGTCGAGAATACGCTCCGGTCCCACCTGGAACTCCCCTTCAGGTTCTACCTAGATAACATTCCAATCGATCACATGAGTAGCATCATGAATATATATTTTTAAAATAGAAACATGAAAAACATTATGCACTTTAACAGTGGGTGGTAGGGCTAACTGGTATGACACTGGCCCCACTTTAGCCAAAATTTCAAATGGACCACAATACCTGTATGCCAACTTTGAATACTTTCCCAATCTCAAAGAGATTTTCTTGGGATTTACCTTTATGTACACATGTTCACCCACCAGGAACTCTCTAGGAGTTATTTTTAGTCCAACATAACTTTTCTGCTTGTCTTAGGCATTCTTCAAGTTTTGTTGTACCTGTTTCATGGTTAGTTCCATATCCTTTAATAAATTAGGTCCTAACATTAAGCTAGCAATTGGAATTCTCCATGAAGTTGGAGTATTACATTTGCGTCCATACAGAATTTCAAAAGGACTCATACCTGTTGATACTTGAAAATTATTATTATAAGAAATTTCTACTAAGTGTAGGTAGTCTTCCCACTTACTTGGTTTGTCCATTACATACATTATTAGCATGTCTTCTAGGAATTGGTTTACCCTTTCAGTTTTCCCATTCGTTTGTGTATGATACGCAGTACTGAAGTTCAACTGTGTACCTAACCCTTTAAACAAAGCTTTCCAGAAATTTTGTGTAAAATTATCATATCTATCTTAGACTATTACTTTTGGTACACCATGTAACCTGAAAATATCTTTCATAAAAATATCTGCAATGTTAACACTCTTATAGGTAGATTTTATAGGAATAAAATGAGTTGCTTTACTTAACTTATCGCTTACGCCCATGATTGAATCATGTTGCTTGAAATTTTTAGGTAGGCATGGTTATAAAATCCATGCTAATTATTTCCCACTTTCATTATGGAATGGGTAGAGGTTTCAATAACCCTGCTGGATGTTTGTGTTCTGCCTTGACTTGCTAACATTCGATACATCGAGCTAAGTACTATGCTACCTCTTTCTTCATGTTAGGTCAAAATAATTCCTTTCTGATCATGGTGATCATATTCTAGTATCGAGGATGTCCTGAATAAGGTCGTTTATGTAACTCATTCATGACTGTTAATTTGATTTTTGTTGTATTTGGTATGTATATCTTGTTTTTATGTAGCAACAATCCTCTTCTATTTAGGATGAAACCTGTTTTTATCTGTTTTTTTTTTCATTTTCAGCAGTCTTTTCTTTTAATATTTGGCATTCCTTATCATAATTTTCTGCACTTAAGTTCTGATTTTCTAGATCTGATTCATAATTGTTGCATTCAATTAGTAAATTTGTGTGACGACTCAAAGCATTTGTAAATTTATTTTCTTTTCTCTTGATGTGTTTTATTTTGAAGTCATATTCACTTAATAAAGACATCCATCTTGCCTGTCTAGCATTTAAATTTTGTTGTTCAAATAAATATTTTAAACTTATGTTATATCTGACATTAGCAGAAATTTCCTTCTGATGAGGTAATGTCACCACATCTTTAATGCGTGAATGACTGCAACAAATTCTAAGTCGTGTGTTGCATAATTCTTTTAATGTTCCTTTAATTTTCTAGAGTCATAAGCCACAATGTAATTTTCTTGTATTAATACCCAACCTAATCCTTCTTTACAAGTGTCGGTACATATGGTGAAATCCTTAAAAGATCAACAATTTTTAGAATTGGGGCAATAGTTAACAGATGTTTTAATTTCTTAAAGCTTTCCATACACTTTTCAGTCCACTCAAACTTTTTACCTTTCTTCTGCAATGAAGTTATGGGGTAGGCTATCTTAGAAAATTCTTCAATGAATTTTTGATAATAACCAGTAATCCCCATGAATTATCTTATGTTAGCTACATTTGTAGGAATTGTCCATTCCGTGATAGCCTTAATTTTTTCGGGGTCGACAGAGATTCCATCCTTAGACATCACATGTCCTAGATATTGAATCTTGTCTTTAAAGAAGTCACATATACTGAACTTAGTATACAGTTGTTGTTCTCTTGATACTTGTAGAATTATCTTTAAATGTTCTTCATGTTCTTGTTCATTTTTCGAGTAAATCAGTATGTTGTCGATGAAGACAACTACAAATTTATCCAGATAGTTACTTAGAATACTATTCATTAAGCACATGAATGCTGTAGGTGCATTTTTCAACCCAAAAGGCATTACAACAAATTTGTAGTGACCATAATAGGTCCTAAAAGCAGTTTTAAAGATGTCTTCATCTTTGACTCACACCTGATGGTATCCAGACCTTAAATCTATTTTAGAAAAGATTGTTTCCCCACGGAATTTATCGAATAGATCGTCTATCCGGGGTAGTCGGTATCGATTTTTAATAGTCATTTTATTTAGTTATCTATAATCTATGCATAATCTTAAGGTTTTGTTTTTCTTATTTACAAATAAGTCTGGTACTCCCGAAGGGGAAACACTAGGTTGAATTTCATTTTTGTCAATCAATTCATGTAATTGTGGTTTGAGTTTTGTAAGCTCTATTATGTTCATTCGGTAAGGATATTTCGATGCTGGTACCGCTTCGGTATCAGATCGATTGTGAAGTCTATGTCTCTTTTCGGAGGTAGTCTAGGGACTTCTTCCAGAAAGAAGTCTTTAAACTCCTTTAAGATAGGTATGTATTCTATTTTAAGTGTTTTTTCATTATCTTTATCATCCATTACATAAACCACAAATTCTTTACATCTCTTACATACTGATATTTTCATTTGTAGAACATAGATCTCTCTGATTCTAAGTTTTCTGGGAATTCCTTTTACCTTAATTGTGTTTCCAGTATCATCTATGCATGTAAAGGTTTTGCCAAAAAAAATAGCATTACTCTATGTTTTTCTAGCCAATCCATTCCTATTAACAGATCATAGAAACCTAAAGGTAAAATTTTCATATCTGCATGCGTAATGAAATCATTCATTAATAATTCACAGTCTTTAACATAAATAGTGACTTTACGTTTAGTACATGTGGCTAATTGTACCAGCCATGACTTAATTTTTTTTTTCTAGTACTAATTTACATAATTCAACTATTCTAGGTGATATATAACTCAAACTTGCACCTGGATCAATAAAGATTGAAATAGGTTGACTTTTTATCATAACTTTGATCTCGACCATTGGATTTTGATGGTCTGCTTACTAGTTCTCCAACACAACGTTGATTATGGGCATGCTTCTTGCCATGTCTCCAACTGTAACAACTTCTTGAATGGAGTGAACATTAAAGTTTTTCTTTATTATTGGACATTCTTTAAAATGATGTGGCATGCCACATTCCCAACATTTTAAAGGTTCCCTCTATGCAATGTTCTTATTAAAAGTAGTGGGAGGTTCTCTTTCTTTTACTGCAGAATTTTGTGGTTTAACATTTTTATAGTTATTGCCTTGATACCCTTTATAATTATTACCTGTGTTTTTCTAGAATTTATTATTTCTCTTTCTTGGATCAAATTTATCTTGTATTTTAATGATCCAAATTGGTACACTTTATCTTTTATTTTTATCATGGTCGTAACAGAAATTTGCCTTTCTCATTGCTTCCTCCATCGTCTTCAGATTGTCATACTAAATCCATGCTTTAAACATGATAGGACAATAACTGAGAAAACATTGTATATTTGGTTTTTCATCAATTATATAAGGTACATAATGACGCAGTAAAAAATTTACTACAAAGCTCTTTCATAGTCATAGCTCCTAGTCTTAACTCGTAAAACTCTTTAGCCTTCTCTTTGTAATACTGTTCTGATAGGTATTTTCTTTCTAAATGATTTTTAAAGGTTTTCCAAGTTACATTACTTTCCTTTATCCCCTTTAATTTATTTATATCCTGCCACTTTATATCCACTTTTCTAGTAAAATTATATATGGCCATTTTAACTTTTAAATTATAGATTTGGAAATATTTCTTCAACCCTAACAACCAGAATTTCGCTTCTTCTCCTTTTTCAATTTCACCACTAAATATTAGTGGTTTAATATTTTTAAACTCACCATATATTTATTCATATGGTTTGTACTTCTTTTTCTTTTTATTATCATCACTACTTTCACCGAATTCTTGTTGTTTTTCTGTGTGATGTTTGAATGATTCCTCAGTAGAAGTTTTAGCCATATGACTAGAAAATTCTAGTTTCTTTCCCTTATGTTTGTAAGGTGTAGTTCTTGGTATGTTATGTTATGGTTCCTTGTCTTTCTCTTTTTCATCATTATGTATTTTATCTAGTAAAATATTATTCAGTTCTTCATGAGCTTTCAGGATTTGTTCATTATCCTCCTTAACTCTTTTTAGCTCTGATCTTAGTTCTTTAACAGTTATTTGCAGTTCAGATTTATTATCTTGACTTTCATTCAGGTTTACCCAGATCTCCCCATCCCTTAAAAATTACCATCTTTGATATTTTTAGGATTTCTAGTGTGAGACTCTTCTTCTACAGACATCCCTACTTTTGCGATGCTTTTCCTACAAAAATAAAGTTATACTTCTCTTTCTATTTTGTAAGAGAATCAAACCAAAAAATAAAGTAAAATTAGTTTTCTAGTTTATTTAGCACTCTTAGTGTTAAGTCGGTTCAGTCCTAATGCTGTAACCATGCTCTGATACCATTCTATCACACACCTAAAAAATCGTAAATAAAAAAATGTACTCTATGCATTTAACTTGCAATATTCATACAACTCTTAACAATAATTATTACTTATGAGTTAATTAATGATGCTTATGTAAGTTACTTATATCATTTCACTTCCTATGTCAGGTTTTTCCATCTATGGTAATGGCAGAGTGTAACCGTTGCATACAACCATGCCTGAATCTGATATTTTACAGATTCTTTCTTTAGTCTTTGTTATAAAATACTAGGGCCATACTAGCCGAAGGTTTGGGATACTTTACCCTAGTATTGATCCCACATTTCAATGTAATAAGGGTTACAAGCCTTACCCTAGTGTGATGTAATATGATAAGTGTGTAGAGGACCATGGTCCTAAGGCACGAAGGGTGTAAAGCTTGAACATATGGATAATGATATGGTTTTAAACCATGGTTTTCAATGTTAATATAATACATCGTTTGGTTTAACATGTTATGTTGTATGACAATGGTTTACGGTTATGCTATATGGTTTTTACAATAGTGTTAATGGTTTGATGCAAATGATTGAAAAAACATCATTAGATCTAGTCGAGAGTTTAACGTGTCATACTTGAGTTGAATTGAGTCTTAAAAGCATGTCCTAGCTGCAAGTTGACAATGCATACAAGATTCTACGTTGGCATCAGGATATTTATCTCGACCGTCCACTTTTATGGTTATGCAGTTAAGGTTTTGCAAGAGTTTAATGTGTTGTATGAAAACTGCATTCTTGGTTTGTTTAGTCTATGGGAGAGAGAGAGTCAAGCTCTACTATGTTAATGGCGATTTATTGGGTTTTCTGGTGTAACCGCTACTATGGTGTTTAATGGAAATGTAATTGGTTTCTTGACAAGGTATTCTTGCACTTGTTAATGGATTCCATGGTCGTTTGCAACTTGTTTCTTCGCTCAACCATCAATTTCAGTTCATCGTTTCCCTTCACAAGGTAAATTTGATTTAATGCTGCAAGTTTTTAAATGAAGTTTTCTTTTACTAGTTTAAGTGTAACTAATGCTGTAATGTTTGTTTGTGCATGCAGAGGAGGAATAAGGGTCTCCCTGGACGAGCCGAGCCCCGGAATCACTGCAAATTGCATAAGGTAAAGAGTATTAGCGTTTATCTTTAATGTTCAATCTTGCTTACAAGGTTTAATAAGTCTTTTTTATTGTAACTAATGCCTTTGTTGCATGTTGGGAGCACTGGCGAGGAAGGCGGAAAGGTCACTTCCTCTCATGCCTACATCTTAGAATGCTCAAGTAACAATTCCCAAACCCTTACTATGGGTTTCTTTCTATAATTAAAAGAACTTCAACTAACGTTGCTGAAATACACTCTGGTTTGATGCAGGTACTAGAGCCCGAGTGAAAGGATCCAAGCGAAGGAAAACCACTCCATCTCTGTGAAAGATAATTTTTGTGTGTTTGTTCAAAACCCCTAGGGTTTAAACTCAATTTTTATAGATGGATTTACAGCCTCTCTGCTTCACATTGTTTTTAAGTTCTTTATGGTTTGTTTTAGTGCATGCATTAGTGTTGTGGGTTCCATCACAAATGGACTTACCACCACTTCACTTACTCTATAGTTGGAAATTGTTTAGGGTCTAAAACAATGGTAGAATCCATCACATATGGTCTTACAGCCACACCCTGTATGCGTACACCATGTATGCGTACATTTGTTTTGATAATTTTTATTGTATAATTAATTGAAATGACCCTTAGAGTCTCTGTTGCAAGTTACTCTTGTTGGAGTAATTTACCCAACATGCACACTTAATTTGGTCAATTTGGCCTTGTTAAACCACTTACCTAAGTTTAAATGACTTAATCGGCATCAGATGAGCACTCTATGACATCATGATGAGCACACCCATGCCTACCTTCAATCATGGAGGTTAATTGGGCCTCCTCCTTCAATTAGGGAGCCTAACTGGGCTTCCTCCTTTGATCGAGGAGCCATTCGGGGGTGATCTGAGTGTCATAAATGCACCTAATTGCTAACTGATTGTTAAAATCAATTAATTCAAGTGGTGAAGACACCTCCATTAATTTATTTGATTATTTTTATTATTATTTATGAACTGGAGACAACTAGGGCACCTTCAACCACTTTTGATGACCAGTTTGACTTCAGTTAACCTCATCATGGTTCATTGGAGTTTCTACCACTTGTTGATTGGCTGCAGTGACATGTGTCTGAGCTACTTTTAGTTAGACTCAGTCATCCATTGCACTTGGATACAATTAGGGCTTAGTTGAGTTAGTCACGGCTTGATCAATGGGTTAACTAGGTGTGTTTATTGTGGCTGCCATTCAGTTAATCTACACCCATTCATTCAATTCGAAAGACCTCCTTGGGAATTCGAATTGTCTTGGAATTCATGCATCTTGCATGATCATTGTGTTGTATTACTCATTCTTTATTTATTATACAGAGTTGCTACTCCTATTACAGCACCATTATGCCATTTTTCATGCTGAATTGTCTGAAATCTCTTATGAGACTATGTTTTAGTCCCTAGATTAATCTGACTGATTAATATGGTATCAGAGCTCATGGTGCAACGAAGCTCAAATCTCTTAAAAACATGGGTTTTGACAGATCTTGCATGAAAAATTGAGCAAAAATCTCAAAATTCTAGCACTGCACCAGAAGCAAAGGCTTACCACTTAATACCCCAAGTTAAGGAATTTTTTATCAAGCTTGCTTGATCAACTATGCTGGGTGTGATGAAAGCCTAAAATGTGCAGGCTATTCGACCTTATGATGCCCCTTTCATTGTGATTTGCAGGTTTTAACAAGTGAAAAGCATTCGCTACAGCAATTTGAGATGGCTTCTTCTGTTGAACTCTTAACTTCGTTCAATTTCCATTCATAGAAAGGAGATATGGAAATCCAGCTACGTACCAGAGGAGTCTACCGGATCACTATGGACACTAAAGAAGATCCTACTCATGTGATAGACAAAGCTAGATTCTTGAACTAGAAAGATGAAGCATTTGGATTCTTGTGTCTCTCTATTTCTAGGGATCTTCTTTTCCATCTCTTGGGATTGAAGACTCCAAAGAAAATGTGGGACAAATTGGACACCCTGTATGCAAAGTAGGATGATTTGAGAGTTTATCATCTTGAAAACAAGTTGATGTCTCTCCAACCTTCCAATTTCAAGACCTTAAATGATTTTTTCACAAAGTTCAAGCACATTATCTTACTGTTGAAGCAGTGTAAGGTGGAGAAGGAGGACGATCAGCTCATCCTCACCATTCTCTCCAAAATTGGAGCTGATTATTCGGTGTTTGTTTCTACGTTCCATGCGGGGAAGCTCACAACCCCTGGATGGAAGATTCCTTCACTCAATGCCTTCATTGAGTCCCTAACAAGTGAACACGATAAGCTTGTCTAGATGGAGATCATCATATCCTCCCGTGATCAAGCCCTCTATGCTTTGGGGCCCAAAGATTTGAAGGGTAAAGGAAAGAAGCAGAAGAACCCAAAAACCAAATTCAAAGCTCCTAAGTCTAAAGTTGAAAACCAGCAGCATGAAGAGCCTTCCGGCTCGAAGAAGAAAAAAAGCAAAGGGCATCATGGAAAGGAAAAAGTCAAGTGTTCATACTGCGGGAAGGGCTTCCACCCTAAACATGCCTGCATGAAAAATAAACTTGATGAAGCTACTTCTCTTCTTGTGAAAAATCACATCAATCTTCCATAAATATTTCAAAGGAGAGATCAGCAAGATCGAGAACCACATCATGAAAGAGGTCACCCTGTCATGGCAAGCTCTTCGAAGTCCAAATCTCTCTTGATAGATTCTGGAGCTTCGAATCACATGATGGCTGAAAGAGACTCTTTCTCATCTTTGGATACTGGAAAATCCATTCCCATCCACATGGGAGATGACTCCACAATCATATCCGAACGACAAGGTACTGTAAATCTTGAACATGGTTATTTTTCCAATGTTCTATATGTACCATCTCTTGCATCAAACCTACTCAGTGTTTATCAAATGAAACATATGGGAGTGCCCAAGAGAGTTTCCTTTATCCCAAATGATGTAGAGATCACAGAACTTGCATTTGAAAAACTTGTAGCAAAAGGCCTTGCAAACCATCATGCAAAATCCTACGAGTTGTCCCATTTTGTGGCAGATGCAAAGCCCACCACATTGCTGACACATGGAAATGAGGTTATTAGACTATGGCATGAGAGGCTTGGACACCTGAAATTTAAGTACTTTCAGCAATTACAGAATAATTCCATGGTTGAAGGCCTCCCGGTCATCAAAGCTACCACTGGAATTTGCAAGGGTTGTGTTGTTGGAAAGCATCCTGAGCATAAGTTTGATCGGGGGAAGGAAAGCCGAGCATCTTGCATCTTGGGGATGATACATTTTGATATCAATGGAACCATTCCTACCACCTAATGAATGGATCAAGGTACATTCTCACTTTCATTGATGAATTTTCTAGATACACATGGGTCTTTTTTATCAAAAAGAAGTCGGAAGTCTTGGAAAAATTCACTGAATTGAAGGCTTTGATTGAGAATGCATTTGACAAAAAAATCAAGATTTTGAGATCTGATAATGGAGGGGAGTATATCAGTAATGAGTTACTACATATATGTTCCCAAAGTGGTATTTATATCCAACATTCAGTCTCATACACTCCCCAGCAGAATGGTGTAGCGAAGAGGAAGAATCGGTCTCTCAAGGAGATGACCACTTCTATGCTGAAATCAAAGAAGTTGAATGCAAATTTGTGGGCTGAAGCCATGAATGCTATAGTATATATTCATAATGGAGTGCCACACTCATCTGTGAAATGGAATACCCCTTTCGAAGCATATTTCGGACACATACTAGATGTGCCAAATTTGAGTGTGTTTGGGTGCATTGCATGGGCCCAAATTCCGCTTGATAAAAGGAGGGCTTTGCAACCGGAAAGCATCGAATGTATATTTATTGGATATCCTGATGAATCTAAAGGTTTCAAGCTACTAGATATTAGAACAAAATAGATCATCATGGAAAGGAGTGTCATGTTCAATGAGCCTCTTCAGGAGGTAGAACTAGTGAAGGAGAAAACTATTCAATTTCCTTCCTATTCTATTGAATATTTGGATGATGGAATTGGGGGTGATGACCATGATTTGGATCCTCTAGATTTTGATATTAGTGAAAAGAAAACATCAGATTCTAAATTAGAAACTGAAGTACAAAATCATCTCCCAACTTGGGCCAGACAGACACTCTCCTCCGCAGGTGATAACATTGGAAATATGGATGATCCAAGGAGAACTCGGTCTGATTTCCAGAGAGTAGGTATTGTGCTCTCTTGTCTTGATTATTTGCTGTCTGAATCTTGTCATTTAATGATAAGTTCAGATCCTAAGTCTTAATACCATACTCAGAAGGATCCGAGATGGAAATCTGCCATGGACGAAGAGATGAATTCTCTTCAGAAAAACACTACTTGGGAACTAGTTTCTCTTCCTCCAGGGAGGAAATTGGTTCAATGCAAGCAGGTGTTTCAGACTAAGGTTGATGCTGATGGAACAACCTACTAATATAAGGAAAGGCTGGTAGAAAAATGTTTCTCCCAGGTCTAATGTGTGGACTACCATGAGAATTTTGCACTGGTTGCAGAAATGGACTCCATTTGCCTAGTTTTGGCAATTTCTGCATCTAAGCACTGGGAAGTGCATCATATGGATGTTAAGTATGCCTTTCTACATGGAGATATTCTCATCTTGATATCTATTATGCCATGAATTCTATGTCAAGATACATGCAGCATCCTCATGATCTTCATTGGAAGGCAACCAAGAGGATTCTCCAGTATATTTAGGGAACCAGGACCTACGGCATTCACTATGATGTAGACTCCGAGATAGAGCTGGTTGGTTACATAGATTCCGATTGGGTGGGTAATTCTATTGATCAGAAGTCTACTTCTGGATATTTATTCATGTTTGGTGGTGGCCCCATTTGCTGGTCTAGCAAAAAGCAGGCCGCCATAGCATTGTCTTCAGTAGAGGTCGAATACCGAGGAGTGATGAATGCTTGCATCCAAGTTGTTTGGTTGCAAGGAATTATTTCAGAGTTTTTTCTTGGTAGTAATTTGTCCACTATCCTCTTTTTTGAAAATCAAAGTGCTATTAAGATATCCACAGATCCAGTTACCAGGAAGAGGACCAAGCATGTAGAGATACACATGCATTATATCAGGGAATTAGTGCATGACAGAACCATCATTCTGCAATATCGCCCTACTGATGAGCAGATTGCAGACATCTTCACCAATATATTTCCAGAAAAGAAGTTCACTTACCTCTGTTCACTATTGGGGGTGAGTTCACTAGGGTGATCAGATTACTTTCAGTGTTCATCTTGAGGGGGGTTTTTTCCCACTAGGTTTTCCCTCTTTCCTCACTTAGATTTATTTTTTAGCATTGTTTGAGTTACATTATTGTACAGGGTGACCTATGGCCTTTGTTTCCAGGGCCCTAGCATTTCATGCATTTTATTTTTACTCCTCCTGAGTATATCTTAAGGGGGGGTGTTGGAGTCATTTACTCAACATGCAAACTTAATTTGGTCAATTTGGCCTTCTTAAAACACTATCCTAAGTTTAATTGACTTAATTGGCATCAGATGAGCACTCTATGACATAATCATGAGCACACCCACACCTACCTTCAATAAGGGAGGTTAATTGGGCCTCATCCTTCAATTGAGGAGGCTAACTGGGCTTCCTCCTTCAATCGGGGAGGCTAACTAGGCTTCCTCCTTCAATCAGGGAGCCATTCAGGGGTGATCTAAGTGTCATAAATGCACCTAATTCATAACTGATTGTTACAATCAATTAATCCAAGTGGTGAAGGCACCTCCATTCATTTATTTGATTATTTTTATTATTATTTATGAACTGGAGACAACTAGGGCACCTCCAACCAATTTTGATGACCAGTTTGACTTCAGTTAACTTCATCGGGGTTCATTGGAGTTAATGATGTGCTACCACTTGTTGATTGGTTGTAGTGACATGTGTCTGAGATATTTTCAGTTAGACTCAGTCATCCATTGCACTCCGATACAGTTAGGACTCAGTTGAGTCAATCACGGCTTGATTCGTGGGTTAACTAGGTGTGTCTACTGTGGCTGACATTCAGTTAAGATACACCCATTCATTCAATTCGAATGAACTCCTTGGGAATTCAAATTATCTTGGAATTCATGCATCTTGCATGATCATTTTATTGTATTACTCATTGGTTATTTATTATACAGATTTGCTACTCCTATTGCAACACCATTATGCCATTTTCATGCTTAATTGTCTGAAATCTCTGATGAGACTGTGTTTTAGTCCCTAGATTACTATGAAAAATTAACAACTCTATGGTTATACTTGTATATTCCTTTGTGTTAAATACTGGATTCCATCCTTCGATGGTCTTACGACCATGAATATGTTTTGATAATAATTCATAAAGATATCTCATTTTGGTTTACAATGGAAGTCTGTGGTATTAAAATATGGTTAACCCGGGTATGAGGGTTTAGCATTTCTAAACAGAACTTGTTAGCTATTTTATATTTTATTTATAGTGATTATTTGTGTTTATCTTCTGCGTAAGAAATTGTAGCCATTAAAATTGGCTTACGACCATAATCCTTTAACTTGGTGGTTGTTTAATAAATATGACCCATAGGGTTTTGCGATTTATGTGGAGCAATTTATTTTGAAATCCTGGTTAAAATATATCATGCATGCATGTATTTGGTTTGGATTTGTTATTGATATTCTTACTGTATTTCATAAATGATTGGTTTCCATCGTAGATGGGATTACCACCAGTCTTTGGAAATGGAAATATTCACTTCTACGATTTGTTTTCAATTGTAATGTGGATTATTTTGGATTCCTAGAGTTTGGTTAATGATTGTTAGCATTAGATTCGTAAAGGATTTAGTTGGTTATGTTAGGTATATCTATCTTAAATGTGACTGTTTGTTGATAATTCATATAATTTCAATACTGTATGTAAATATCTATACTAATATGTGACTATAGATACTTACGATTCTCTAACTAAATAATTAGCTAAGTCATAAATCATGAATGTATGGCATATCTAGATTGATAGTTTATAAATAATTTAATCCTAGTTTATTTAATTGCATTTCCTTGATTTCAATCTCACTGTAAACGGTTTATTATTTAAACATGTTAACTATAACTAGTTTAATCATAAATTAACTAGATCTATGACATAAGCAAGAACATATAGAAATCATCAATATAGAATTGTTCAAGGAAAGAAATTGAATATATAGTATGTAAAATCCTTTAGAAATCCCTAACTAGGGTATGGATGCTCGATCTAAGAATGCTTATAGTAATAATTAATCATCCGTAGAGATAAAAAAAAACATAAATAGATTAAGGGTTGATACATAAATAAGATCTAAATCGATATATGTTAGATAACTGTGCGATAAGATTTATTAAAACATTTTTACTTATGAATGTAGCTACAAATCCAAATTTGCAATAAACAAATTATTGTAATTAGAACATAGAGTGAGAACTTGGTACCAATGCTAGGAAAACAAAAATGGAATAGTTGTTCCTCCCAGCCAACTCCTAGAGCATCCAAGTTACTTGCTCCCAAACCCTTCAGCATGTTCATTGAACCACAAGAGAAAAATCCACTTAATGCGCCATCTCTTGCATTATCAGATTCAATCCATGTCCAATGGTAGCCTCCTACTTGCTAATGGACACACTAATATATAGTATTTTTCCTAGGACTTGGTCATTTATGAGTCTCCTTCTCTTTAGCACTCAACTACTAGTTGTGACCATATTTTGGGGAAGATGTCTTATGCACCTTGTGTTCTCACTCATTAGCTTCATCCACTTGTATTTTCCTCATGTGGGTTACCAAACACTCTTCAAAAACTATTCCACTTTCGTCCCCTTCAGTATTTTTTATTAATAAAAGAATAATGCATTACATTTGTTTTTAATTTTTACCTTCTGCCAAAAATATTTAAAATAATAAACAAAATATCTTAGCATAAATTAATAATAAATTATTGATTTTAGGTGCATTACAATTATGAGAGAGATGCCCACTAGGTTTTAATGTTCACTCTATCCAGGAAGCAGTTACATTTGGAGACATGGCAAGGAGCATACCCAGAATCAGCGCTGCGAGGGAAAACCAGCAAGCAGACCATCAAAATTCCATGGTCGAGATTGAAGGTATGATAAAAGTCAACCTATTTCCATCTTGATTGATCTAGGTACGATTCTGAGTTATATATCACCTAGAATAGTTGAATTATGTAAATTAGTACTAGAAACGTTTGATAAGTCATGGCTGGTATAGTTAGCCATAGGTACTAAACGTAAAGTTACTAGCTATGTTAAGAACTATGAATTATTAATGAATGATTTCATTATGCATGCTGATTTGGATATTCTACCTTTAGGTTCCCACGATATGTTAATAGGAATGTATTGGATAGAAAAACGCATAGTAATGCTAAACCATTTTGGAAAAAACTTTACATGCATAGATGATACTGGAAACACTATAAAAATAAAAGGGATTCCTAGGAAAGCTACAATTAGATAGATTTCTTCTCTACAAATGAAAAGATTCGTAAGAAAAGGATGTAAATTGTTTTTTGTTTAGGTAATGAATGATAAAGATAATGAAAATAAACTCAAAATAGAAGACATATCTCTCTTAAAGTATTAAATTGAGCACATGGATCTGTGGACCAACACACAACTCACAAGATAGATCATACAATTTTACTCAGAAATTGAAGAATGAAACAGTGCAAAAATGGCTTGCAACTGTGAATGCTTTCATTAATCAAAAGTAAGTTTAGATAATTAATTACAATGAAGTACAATGGATAGATATCCCCATGCAATTCAAATCCATGTGAAGAAATTCGAATTGATTTGACTCTACTTGACTGCATTGTTAACCGACCTTGTCTAAATCATTATTGGAGATCAAAATCCCAACTCAAGTGTATAATTCAGTGTTAACTAGTCTAACTAACTGAGGTAGGTGAGTAAATGTTCCTCAACTGTATGAAACCATGCAATCCTAGCGCTAACTGAGTAGAACTAAATGTAAGGGACTAGAATTGAATGTAATTGACTCCTAACTGAGCTTGAATAGTCAACAAATTGAAATCAACTAATGGAGGTTGGTATCGGCACTCCTAGTGGCTCCTAATTTGTAGGGATTGATCTAGGAGGCTCCTAAACTGATGCATGCAAGTGCAATCAGTGGTGGTTGGCCTCAATTAGTGTTCCCCACACTTTAGTAACTGGTACATATTAAATTAAGCACATAGATATGTGGACAAACACACAACTCAAAAAATAGATCACACAATTTACTCAGCAATTGAAGAATGAAACAATGCAAAAATGGCTTGCAGCTGTGAATGGTTTCATTAATAAAAAAAGTAATCAGATAATAATTACAATGGAGTACAATGGCTTTAATAGCCATATGAAATTGGAATCCACATGAGGAAATTTGAATTGATAGACTCTACTTGACTGTAGGTAACTAAGACCTTGTCTAAATCACTATTGGAGGAATCAGTAGTTAATTGACCTTGTCTAAACCATAACCGGAGTTCATCGAAGCTCTAAAACACAACTCAAGTGTTACATTCAGTGTTGACTAAGGCTAACTAACTGTGGTAGGTGAGAAATGCGCCCCTCTTTAGTGCAGTCATGTAAACCTAGCGCTAACTGAATGTAGAGGACTAGAACTGAATGTAACTGACTCCTAACTTAGCTTGACTAGTCATCAACTGAATTGAACTGACCTTGGTTGGTTTCGGCACTCCTAGTGGCTCCTAAATTGTAGGGATTGGTCTAGGAGGCTCCTAAACTGATGCAATCAAGTGAAATCAGTGGTAGTAAGCCTCAATTAGTGTTCCCCACACTTTAGTAACTGAAACATGTGCCCCAATTAGGCCAAGTGGACCCAATGGTTTTAATGACTATAAATAGACTAAATGGACTCCTGATTTAGACATGTCTCCTGATTTAGAAATATGACCAAATTGGACAAGGGAGGATTAATAATCCTAACACCCCCCCTGAATGCTAGCTTGGACAATCTTTGGGCCCTGGTAACTAAGACCATAGGTCACCCATTACATCAAGTAAAATAAAGTAACTACTTAATACAAGGAGCTGGGGCAAAAACCACATGGGAAAAAATCCCCTTCTATCTAAGCAAGTAGAATCAGGTCTCAAGTTTGAAAAACTTGAAAATATGTTGTTGCAATATTGATCTCTATGAGGTAGCAAAGCATCATGCATGGTGTGCTGTGCACAGGTATTCTGGGGCTTGGCATGCAGACTTCTCCTTCTTTTCCAAAAATGATGATGGAAGGAAGGATGAATGTAACCTTTGTCTCTTGCTAAATGAAGAGGTGTATGATCATATCCATTCTTCTGAATGTAGTGAGACTGAGCCCTTGCCATATAACATCTTACAGGGAGTCTATTGCATCTCTCTGAAGGAGGTAAGATTGCATGGCATAACGCAAGGGTCTTTCCTTTCTGAGTGTCAAGTGAGTTTCCAGTCATCTTCCTAGATTCTAGTTTGGAAGTAGGGACTAAATCTAGATCCGAGTCACCCTGAAACTCAATCTCATAAACTGATAAAGATGGATCTACAATACTAGTAGAAGCTATAAAAGAAGTAGATGCAATGATTTTACCTTCCCTTGTAAGTGGCTGCTGAGAGTGCACTGGATCTGAAGGAGGCATGAAATGTGAGAACTCATATGATTTTGAAGCATGGTTTGTAGTACCCTTTGCTATGTTTCTCCGAGTAGAGATATCTGTGATCTCATCTGAGTCAAGACCAAAGATCAATCGCTTTGGAGATCCAGTATGGGTCATCTGATAGATAGATAACAAGTTTGAAGCTAGGGAGGGAACAAATAGCACATCTTTGAACCTTCCATGTTCCAGATTGATAGATCCCTTCCCTTTTATTTAGAATTTACTATTATTTCCCATCTAAATACTAGGACCATCAAAGGATTGAAAAGAAGAGAATGATTCTCTGGATGCAGCCATATGGTTGGAAGCTCCAGAATAAATGAGGAAGACATGTGCTGATGTGAAGCAAGCCTTTAGTGCATGGCCTTTCCTTTGGTATTCTTCATCTTCTTCTTCTTTAGATTCATCCTTCCTTGCACTAGCAGGTACATAAATGTTATGTTTCTTCTCATACAGGAGCTTTCTGAATGAAAGCCCCTTCCACAGTAAGAGCAGAGGACCTTGCCTTTTCCATTCTTCTTGCTTCTCTTCAAACCTGAAGGCTCTTTTGACTGCTCTTTCTTCACAGGAGACTCATCTCTTTGCTTCCCTTTGTCATTCACTACCTTATCTCCTCTTGCAACCAGAGCTAGATCTTTGGAGGATCGAATGATCCCCATTTGGATCAATTTATCATTCTTAGAAATAAGAGATTGGATGAAGGCATTAAGAGTGGGAATCTTTTAATTTGGAGTAGTGAGCCTTCCTATTTGGAAGGTGTATACAAATATTGAGTAGTCTGCATTGAGCTTTGTGAGAATGGCAAGGATTAGCTGATATTCATCCTTCTCCACTTTGCATTGCTTCAATTGATATATCAGGTTCTTGAACTTTGTGAAGAATTCATTTAGTAATTTGAAGTTGGATGGATTAAGAGAGATCAAATTATTTTCTAGCCGATGGATCCTCATCTCATCTTGCTTATCAAATAAGGAGGCAAGCTTGTCCCTAACCTCCTTGGGAGTATTCAATCCTTGAATGTGGAATCGAAGATGTCTAGAGACTGAGGAGAGTAAGTGTCCATGGGCTTCATCAATCATGTTCCAGTACTTTTCTTTGTCATTATCTAAAGATGGCACTGCCTCTATTTATTCTATGAGTCTGAAGAGCTGCTTGGTGCGGAGCATTACCACCATGTATTCCTTCCACTGATGATTGTTGAAGGGAGTGAGAGGCTCTACTGGATGAGCCATTTTGAATGCAGTAAGAAGGATTGAGCTGCTGTAGCAAATACAGTGAGAAGAAAGAGCTGCTTGTAGCAAATGCTGTAAGAAAAGCTAATAACCTGTCACACAATTAAACATACAAAGTGAGTTCGACAGTCTGCACTTTTGGAATTTCCTTCACACCCAGCATAGTTGATCAGCAATCTTGATCAACAATTTCCTAACTTGGGATATTAAGTGGTAAATTCTCCGCTTCTGGTGTAGTACTGGAAGGAGAAATTTGCTCAAAAAAAATGATCCAGCTGGAGATTTGAGGAGGAGAGGTGTCTTGTCCACCAAGGCTCTGATACCATATTAAATTGAGCACATAGATCTGTGGACAAACACAAAAATCACAAAATAGATCACATAATTTACTCAACAATTGAAGAATAAAACAATGCAAAAATGGCTTGCAGCTGTGAATGCTTTCATTAATAAAAAAAGTAATCAGATAATAATTACAATGAAGTACAGTGGCTTTAATAGCCACATGAAATTGGAATCCACATGAGGAAATTCGAATTGTTAGACTCTACTTGACTGTAGGTAACTAAGACCTTGTCTAAATCACTATCGGAGGACTCAGTAGTTAAATGACCTTGTCTAAACCATAACCGAAGTTCATCGAAGCTCTAAAACACAACTCAAGTGTTACATTCAGTGTTGACTAAGGATAACTGACAGTGGTAGGTGAGAAATGCGCCCCTCCTGAGTGCAGTCATGTAAACCTAGCACTAACTGAATGTAGAGGACTAGAACTAAATGTAACTGACTTCTAACTTAGCTTGACTAGTCATCAATTGAACTGAACTGACCTTGGTTGGTTTTGGCACTCCCAGTGGCTCCTAAATTGTAGGGATTGGTTTAGGAGGCTCCTAAACTGAAGCAATCAAGTGCAATCAGTGGCAGTAAGCCTCAATTAGTGTTCCGCTCACTTTAGTAACTAAAACATGTGCCCTAATTAAGCCAAGTGGACCCAATGGTGTTAATGACTATAAATAGACTAGATGGACTCCCGATTTAGACATGACTCCTGATTTAGACATATGACCAAATTGGACAAGGGAGGATTAATAATCCTAATAGTACATGTGCCCCAATTAGGCCAAGTGGACCCAATGATGCTAGTGACTAAAAATAGATTGAAAGGACCTCTGATTTAGACATAATTGACCAAATTAGGAAAGGGAGGATTATAATCCTAACACCACCCTTGAATTCTAACTTGGAAAATTTGTGGGCCCTAGTAAATAATACCATAGGTCACCCATTACAACAAGTAAAGTAACTACTCAATACAAGGAGCTCAGGAAAAAACCACATGGAAAAAATCCCCCCCTCTAACTAAGCAGATAGAATTACAATTCAAGTTTGAAGAACTTGAAAATATGTTGCTGCAACTTTCAACTCTGTGATGTAGCGAAGCAGCATGCATGCTGTTTTGTGCATAGGTATCCTAGGGCCTGGCATGTGGAATTCTCCATCTTCTCCCTAAATTATGATGGAAGGAAGGAGGAATGTAAGCTTTGCATCTTTCTGGATGAAGAGGTGTATGATCCACTCTATTCTTTTGAAAGTAGTGTAGCTGATCAGATCTTGCCATGTAGCATCTCAAATGGAGTTTGTCGCATCTCTCTGAAGGAGGTGAGATTGCATGACATAGTGCAAGGGTCTTTGTCTTTTGTGTGTCATATGGATTTCCAATCATCTTTCTAGCTTCCCTCTTGGGAGTAGGGATTGGATCTGGATCTAAATCACCCTGAATCTCAATATCATAATTTGATATAGTTGCTTCTGTAATACTAGTGGAAACTGTAAAAGAAGTCTATGGAATGTTTTTACCTTCCCTGTTAAGTGGCAGCTGAGAGTGCACTAGTTCTAAAAATGGCATGAAGTGTGAGAACCCATATGCCTTGGAGGCATTATTTGTAGCACCATTCACTATGGTGTTCCTAGTAAAGATATCTATGATCTCCATTGAGTCAGGACCAAATATCACTTGCTTTGGAGAGCCAGTATGAAACACCTAGTATACAAATAACATATTTGCAACTAAGGAGGGCACATAAAGCACATCTTTGAACTTTCCATGTTCAATCTTAATAGAACCCTTCCCTTTGGTTGAAATTTGACCATTATTACCCATATGAATACTAGTACCATCAAAATACTGTAAGTAAGAAAATGATTCTCTGGATCCAACCATGTGATTGGAAGCTCCAGAATTAATGAGGAAGGCATGTGTTGTTGAATAGCTAGCCTTCAGTGCATGGCATGTCTCTTCATGTTCTTCAGTTTCTTCTCTATGGTCAACCTTCCTTGCGCTAGCAGGTATAGTAATGTTATGTTTCTTCAAAATAAGAGCCATCTCATCAATTTTTCTTCTCATATAGGAGCTTTCTGGATGAAAGCCCCTTCCATAGTAATATCAGAGGGTCTTTCCTTTGCCATTTTTCTTGCTTCTCTTCAAACCTAAAGGATCATTTGACTACTCTTTCTCCACACGAGACTCATCCTTTTGCTTCCCTTTATAATTGGCTACCTTAGGTCCTCCTGCAACTTGTCATGCTCCTGAGTGAGAGATTTAATGAAGGAATTAAGAGTAGGAATCCTCCAATTTGGAGTAGTGAGTTTCACTCAATGAAAGGTTGATACAAAGACTGAGTAGTCTGTCCCAAGTTTTGAGAGAATGGCAAGGATGAGTTGATCATCCTCCTTCTCGACCTTGCACAACTTCAACTGGAACACTAGATGCTTGAATTTGGTGAAGAATTCATTCATTGTTTTGAAGTTGGGTGGATGAAGAGAAATTAGGTCATTATCTAGCTGATAGATCCTCAGGTCATCCTGCTTATTAAATAAGGAGAAAGATTATCCCAAACCTACTTAGGAGTCTTCAATCCATTGATGTGGAAGAGAATATATAAAGAGATTGAGAGACACAAGCATCCATATGCTTCATCAAGCCTATTCTAGTACTTTTCTTTGTGAACATAATGCACTAGCTCTGCATCTGTCTCCATTGTGAGTTTGAAGAGTCTTTTGGAGTGAAGCTGCATCTCCATGTCCTCCTTCTATTGGTGGTAGTTTAAAGGAGAGAGAAGCTCCATTGGAGGGGATATTTCGAACGCAATGAAGGAAACTGAGCTGTTGTAACAAATGCAGTGAAGGAGATTGATAAACCTGTAAATCACACAGTCAAATAGACAAAATAAGGTCAACAGCCTGCACTTTTGGAATTTTCATCACACCCAACATAGTTGATTAAGCAAGCTTGATCAACAATTCCTTTACTTGGGATATTAAGTGGTAAATTCTTCGTTTTTGGTGTAGTACTGGAAGGAGCAATTTTGCTCATTTTTTTTTTTGATCCAAGTATGAATCTGTAGTAGGAGAAGTGCCTTGTCTTGCCGAGGTTCTGATACCATATTAAATTGAGCACATAGATCTATGAACCAACACACAACTCACAAGATAGATCATACAATTTTACTCAAAAAATGAAGAATGAAACAGTGCAAAAATGGCTTGCAACTTTGAATGATTTCATTAATAAAAAGTAATTAGATAATTAATTATAATGAAGTACAATAGCTAAATAGCCTCATGCAATTCGAATCCATGTGAAGAAATTTGAATTTGTTTGACTCTACTTGATTGCATTGTTACCTGACCTTGTCTAAATCATTATCGGAGTTCAAAATACCAACTCAAGTGTCTAATTCATTGTTAACTCCTCTAACTCACCGATGTAGGTGAGTAAATGCACCTCACCTCCATGCAACCATGCAATCCTAGTGCTAACTGAGTAGAAATGAATGTAAGGGACTAGAACTGAATGTAACTGACTCCTAACTTTGCTCGACGAGTCACCAACTGAAATCAACTATTGGAGGTTGGTATCGACACTCCTAGTGGCTCGTAATTTGTAGAGATTGATCTAGGAGGATTCTAAACTGATGCATGCAAGTGCAATCAGTGGAATTCGGCCTCAATTAGTGTTCCCCACACTTTAGTAACTGGTACATGTGCCCCAATTAGGCCAAGTGGACCCAATGGAGCTAGTGACTAAAAATAGATTGAAAGGACTCCTGATTTAGACATAATTGACCAAGTTGGGAAAGGGAGGATTATAATCCTAACATAAAGGAGTTTAAATACATATTTCTATAAGAATTCCCTAGACTTCCTTCGAAAAGAGACATTGAATTCATGATCGATCTGATACCTGAAGCGGTACCAATGTCGAAATCTCCTTACCGAATGAACATAATAGAGATTACAGAGATCAAATCTGAATTACAAGAATTGATTGATAAAAAGTATAATCGACCTAGTGTTTCCCCTTGGGGAGCACTGATCTTATTTGTAAAAAAGAAAGAAGGAACTTTAAAGTTGTGCATAGACGATCGATAACTAAATAAAATGACAATTAAGAATCGATACCCGCTACCCTGGATAGACGATCTATTCAATCAATTCCATGAAGAAACTATCTTTTCAACGATAGAATTAAGGTATGGATACCATCAAGTGTGAATCAAAGATGAGGACATATTTAAAACTACATTTAGGACCCGTTATGTTCACTACGAGTTTGTCGTAATGAATTTTGGGTTGAAAAACGTGTTAGAATTTGAATTCCATTTAGATATTCAGGCAGAGACTTCTGATTATGTTGCAGCAATTGAACGGAGAATGAAAGTACAAATCCAACAAGACAAACCACACAGGAAATGGACAAGTATTGCTCAGGAATTTACAGTATATTCATCATAATAGAATTCGAATGCATAAGTAATGAATTTGAATCCTCCAAGTGTATAAGACTGTATCTAACTGAATCTCTAAATCAAGGTCTCCCAATCAATATCGGAGTCCAAATAGACAAATCCTCGATGACCAATAACTCCAACAAGTAGTAACAACTAGTTAACTCAGTGCAACTGAGAGTGAGGTAGGTAGGAAAAGTTCTCCTTCCCATGCAACCATGCATTATCAATGCATTAGTAGTGCTAGCTTAACTGACTATGAAGTAACTGATTGTAACTGAGGGCTAACTAAGACTAACTAGTGCTAATACCAACTGACTGAAGTAGGTTGGTGTCGGGACTCCCAGTGGCTCCTAAAATGTAGGTATTGGTCTAGGAGGCACCCTAACAAATGCATGCACATGTAGTAAGTGGTATTTAACCTCTACTAGTGTTCCCCACACTTCAGTGACTTGTACATGTGGCCCCATTGGGCCATGTGGACCCAATTGCACTAGTGGATCCATTTAATTAATTTAAGGTTCCTAAGTTAGGCAATAATTAATCTAATAGACATATGACCAAGGGAGGATTAATAATACTAACATGGTATCATAGCCTTCTCATGCATGTTTCATGCTTGTTTATCCTCATCAAACATCAGAAGTAGTTGGATTTCCAAAGAAGTCCCCTATGAAAATTTGCTAGCTCTGGATTCTTTCAGAGAAACACAGAGGGCATGACGGACCCTGAAAACATGTTCATTTTTGAAGGAAAAGCATGATTCTAACAATTCTTATGTTTTAGTGTTATTTGTAGTGAAATTGATAGGTGCTACGTAGCTTGAAAGAAGTATTTGCAGTCTCCCTACCAGAGCAATTATGAGTTGTCAAACTCTTGAGCCACATATCCTCACAACTTCCAATTACCTTGATTGGAGGATTGATATGTAGCTGGCCTTGCGTAAGCATGGCTACCACAGGATCGTACATGGATGGGAGGCTGATCCTCATTAGCCGATAGAGCAGAACAAGTTCCTAAATCGTTGTAATGAAGCATTCGGGTACTTATGTACTTATATTTCCAGAGATCTCTTTCATATAGAAGGATTTATGACTCCCAGAGAAGGCTGGAAGAAGCTTGATAGCTTGTTTAACAAATAAGATGAGCTTCGGGGACACATTATGGAGAATGAGTTGGTATCTTTACATCCCAGCAGTTTCGATACTATTGAACAATTCTTCTCCAAATTCAAGTCTCTAGTGCTACAATACAGAAATTGTGGGATAGAGCGAAAGGATGAGCAGAATGTCCTTTCAATACTCAACAAACTAGGTCCTAAGTAATTTGTCTATGCCTCTATGTTTCATTCCAAGCGGGAAATCTTTCTTGATTGGAAACTTCCTTTTTTAGATTCATTCTCTGAGTCCTTAATCAAAGAACAAAACAAATTGATTCGAATGGGAGTCATCCAGACTTCCAAATATCAAGCTCTCTTGGTTACTGACTCTTCCAAAGCGCAAGCAAACGGGAAATGAAAGAAGAAGGAGCCAAAGGTAGTTGATTCGAAGCCTAAACAAAATCAACAAGCTTTTGAAAGGGCCTCCAGCTCTAAGAAGAAGAAATTTGGGAAAACATTATGTCCCTACTGTTAGAAAGGGTATCACCTTGAATATCATTGCATGAGGAAGGAACTTGATGAAATTACTACTCTTCTTAAGAAGAATAACATTCAAAGAGAAAAATAGTCTGATAATGGACATGAAAGATGTCATGCTTTGAAAGAAGGACTACCTCAGTCTACAACCTATTTGATTGATTCTGGAGCCTCTAACCACATGGTTTCCTCCAAGGATCTCTTCTCCTCTCTCAGTATCAAAGAAGGGCTCATTATTCACATTGGAGATGATTCCCAAATCCCAGCAGCAGGGAAGGGAACCATCAGAGTGAAGCATGGCGTGTTCAGAGATGTCCTGTATGTTCCCTCACTTGCAGCTAATCTGTTATCTATTTATCAGATGACCCATACTGGATTTCCAAAGCAAGTATTGTTTGGACCTGAATCAGTAGAGATCACCAATATCTCAACTAGGAATATTGTAGTGAAAGGGATTGCTGATCATGCCTGCAATGCATACTATTTCTCTCACTTCATGCCATTCTCAGTTCCAACATCATCACAGCTTCCATTCGAAGCTGATGAACGTATAAAAATTCCTTCACTTCCTATTGTAGTTTCAGTTTTAAATCCTGACATTTCTGATTCAGATTTAGAAGAGGAGTCATATCATTTTGATCCAGACATTGAGATTACAAATCAAAGGGATCTATATCCAGATCCAGCATCTACCTCATTCCAGCAGCCTAAATGGGCCAAGCAGCTAGAGATGGTGTTGGGGATCCAGATGACAAAAGAAGAATGTGATCCCAGTATCAGAAGGTGAGTGCAACACTATCTCACACAGATCCTCTTCTTGATGAGAGGTGTTTTATGATGCTTGGGTCAGATCCTCAATCCTTCAGGGAGGCTTTCCATGAGCCTAGATGGCAGGAAACCATGGATGAGGAGTTTGATTCACTACATGGAAACCAGACTTGGGAACTTGTCCCCTTACCTCTAGGAAGGAAGCTGGTACAGTACAAATGGATTTACAAAACCAAAACAACTACTGATGGGACCACAACCAAGTACAAGGCTTGGTTGCTAGAAAAAGGGTATTCTTGGGTCCAAGGCTTGGACTACAATGAGACATTCACTCCAGTAGCTAGAATGGACTCTATCAGGCTGGTATTTTCCATTACTGCTTCCAAGAGATGGGAGGTACACCACATGGATGTGAAGAGTGCCTTCCTCCATGAAGATTTGGAGGAGGAGATCTACATGAAACAACTTGAGGGCCCTTATTGATGATCCTTCCTTAGTCTGTAGACTGAGGAAATCACTGCATGGACTCAAACAAGCCCCAAGGGCATGGTACTCCAAGATGGATGCTTTCCTTATCTCTCAGAAGTTTGAAAGGTGCAAATCCAACAAGACAAACCACACAGGAAATGGACAAGTATTGCTCAGGAATTTACAGTATATTCATCATAATAATATTCGGTGTTACAATGTAGTTTACATTGGTATAATGCAAATGCATGAGTAATGAATTCGAATCCTCCAAGTGGATAAGACTGTATCTAACTGAATCTCTAATTCAAGGTCTCCCAATCAATATCGGAGTCCAAATAGACAGCTCCTTGATGACCAATAACTCCAACAAGTAGTAACAACTAGTTAACTCAGTCCAACTAAGAGTGAGCTAGGTAGGAAAAGCGCTCCTCACTGTGTAACCATGCATTATCCATGCATTAGTAGCGCTAGCTTAATTGAATGTTAAGTAACTGATTGTAAATGAGGGTTAACTAAGACTAACTAGTGCTAACAACAACTAACTGAAGTAGGTTGGTGTCGCGACTCCCAGTGGCTCCTAAAATGTAGGGATTAGTATATGAGGCGCCCTAATTGATGCATGCACATGCAGTAAGTGGCAGTTAAGCTCTAGTAGTGTTCCCCACACTTCAATGACTTTTACATGTGGCCCCATTGGGACATGTGGACCCAATTGCACTAGTTGACCCATCTAATTAATTTAAGGTTCCTAAGTTAGGCAATAATTAATCTAATATACATTTTACCAAGGGAGGATTAATAATCTTAACAAAATGCACTTGCTGCATTCATTTTCTTAATGAATAACATTTCAAGTAATTATCTGGATAAGTTTGTAGTTGTCTTCATAGACAACATATTAATCTGCTCAAAGAATGAACAAAAACATAAAGAACATTTAAAGGTAATTATGCAAGTAATAAGAGAACAAAAACTATATGCTAAGTTCAGTAAATGTGATTTCTTTAAGGATAGGATTCAATACCTAGGACACGTAGTGTCAAAGGATGGAATCTCTGTCAACCCCAAAAAAATAAAATCCATCACTGAATGGATGATTCCTAAAAATGTAATCGACATAAGATCATTTACGGGGATTACTGAACACTACCGAAAGTTCATCAAAGACTTTTCTAAGAAATTGCTTACCCCATAACCTCATTGCAGAAGAAAGGTAAAAAGTTTAAGTGGATTGAAAAATTATGGAAATCTTTAATAAACTAAAACATCTGGTAACTACCACCCCTATACTAAAGATTGCTTATCCTTTCAAGGATTTTGTCGTATGTACCAACGCTTGTAAAGAAGGATTAGGTGGGGTATTAATACAAGAAAATTACATTGTTGCTTATGAATTTAGAAATTTAAAGGAACATGAAAAGAATTATTCTACGCATGATTTGGAACTTGCTTCCATAATTCACACATTAAAAATGTGGTGACATTACCTCATTTGAAGGAAATCTCTGTTGATGTCAGATAACATAAGTCTAAAATATCTATTTGACCAACAAAATTTAAATGCTAGATAGTAAAGATGGTTGTCTTTCCTAAGTGAATAAGATTTTGAAATCAAACACATAAAAGGAAAGGAAAGGAAAGTTGCAGACATTTTGAGTCGTCACACAAATTTATTATTTGCAAGCAGTAGTAATGAATATGATTTAGAAAATCACATCCTAAGTGTAGAAAATTCTGATAAGGAATATCAAATTTTAAAAGAAGAGACTGCTAAAAATGAACATAATCAAATAAAAAAATATTTAAGCCTAAATAGAAGGGGATTGTTACTGCATAAAATTAGGTTGTACATACCAAATAAAACAAAAATCAAACTTAGAGTCATGAATGAGTTACATAAATGACCATATTTAGGACATCTTGGATATCAGAAGATGATCACCATGATTCGAAAATATTTCTTTTGGACTAACATGAAGAAATAGGTAGCAGAGTACTTAGCTCGTTGCATAGAATGTCAACAAGTTAAGGTAGAACACCAACATCTAGCAAGACTATTGCAACCACTACCCATTTTGGAATGGAAGTGGGAAACAATTAGTATGGATTTTATAACTTTCCTACCGAATAATTTCAGACAACATGATTTGATCATGGTTGTAGTCAATAAGTTAAGTAAAGATTCTCATTTTATTCCTGTTAAATATACCTATAAGGCTGTTAACATTGCAAATGTTTTTATGAAAGAGATATTCAGCTTACATGGTGTACCAAAAGTGATAGTCTCAGAAAGAGACACAAAATTTACAGGCAACTTCTGGAAATCCTTGTTTAAGGGGTTAGGTACACTGTTAAATGTTAGTACTACATATCATCCACAAACAGATGTGTAGACTGAAAGAGTAAATCATTTCCTATAGTACATGCTAAGAATGTATGTCATGGACAAACCAGGTAAGTGGGAACACCACCTACACTTAGTAGAATTTGCTTACCATAATAATTTTCAAGTATCTACAGGTATGAGTCCTCTTGAAATTTTATATGGAGGCAAATGTAATAATCCAATTTCTTGGAGCAGTCCAGTTGATAGGTTAATGTTACGACCTGATTTATTAAAAGATATGGAGCTAACCGTGAAACATGTACATTAAAACTTGAAGGCTTCCCAAGACAGGAAGAAAAGTTATGCTTACCTAAAACGCAATTCTAGAGAGTTCCAAGTGGGTGAACATGTGTACATAAAGGTAAAGACCAAGAAAAGTTCTTTGAGATTGGGAAAATATTCAAAATTTGGCACCCAAGTATTACGGACCATTTGAAATTTTGGCTAAAGTAGAGCCAGTTGCATACCAGTTAGCCCTACCACCCAGTATTAAAGTGCATAATGTTTTTCATGTTTCTATTTTAAAAATATATATTCATGACACTACTCATGTGATCAATTGGAATGTGATCCAGGTGGAACCTGAAAGAGAGTTCCAGGTGGGACTGGAGTGTATTCTCGATAGGAGAGAACTTTTACTTTGGAACCGTACCATCAGACAATTCAAGGTGCAATGGAAGCAACTTAGTCTTGAAGAAGCTACTTGGGAACTCGAAAGTGATATGCAGGAGGCATATCTAGTCCTATTCCAAGATGAGGAAATGGAAGAATAAAGAAGAAATTTGGTAACACCGAGGACCGTGTTATCCTCTAAGGGGAGGTGTATGTAATGCACCTACAATTAATAATTTATTATTAATTTCTACTGAAAATACTTTAATTATTATTTTTATTATTTTTGGCAGAAAATAAAAAATAAAACATCTGTAATGAATTATTCTTTATTAATAAAATATAATGAAGGGGACATAAGTGGAAATAGTTGTTGAAGAGTGTTTTCTGACCCGCAAGAAGAAAAGACAAGTGGTTGAAGCTACTAAGTGAGAACTCAAGATGCAGGAGGCATCATACCCAAAAATCAGGTCACAACTCCTAGTTGAGTGCTAAAGAGAAGGAGGCTCATAAATGACCAAGTCCTGTGCAAAATACTATATAATATTATGTCCATAAGCAAGAAGGAGCCTAGCATTGGGAGGGGATTGAATATGATAATGCAAGAGATGGCGCACTAAGAGGATTTTTCTCTTGTGGTTGAGTGAACAGGATCGGGGGTCCTGTAGCAAGTAAAAGTTGGCTACTCTGGGAGTTGGTTGGTAGGAACAAATTTTCCAGTTATTTTTTCCAAGTAGGGGTTCCAGGTTCTCATTCTATGTTTTAAATTTATAGTAGGTTGTTTCTTTCTAGATATGGAATTGTTAATGTACCACCTAGTATGCATCAATTACTCTAGCTTGTTTATTAGTTCTAATCATGTTATGTTTTGATTATATTTATAAATGTTAAATGGAATTTATGGAATTTCTTAGAGCGGGAATCCATACCCGAGTTAGGGATTTATCTTAATGGTTTACATACTGGAAATCGAATTCTATACTTAATATATATTTTATCGATTTATATCTATTTCTTTCCTATGTGATAGATTTAGTTTTAATGTATCTCTACACTCTTTTCCTTTTTATTAATTTCCTAGTCTGAAAGTTAAACTGTTAGTATGTAGAATAACCGAATATTCTAATGATTGCTAGTATAAATCTAAATATCTCATGATTCAGACAGAGTGAGGAATAATCTCTATTCCATTCTTTAAAACATCAATATTATACAATTATACAGTCTGATATATAATCTAGTTCATTACATATCTAGAATCTCATTTGTATATAATTATATAATTTTATTAATATACAGAACAGATCTTTTCCAAACAAACTTATAGTACATATATTTCAGGGATAATCACTTACAAAATAAACACAGTTAAATTATAAAAAAATCCGTTATAGATCCACAAGTAAATAGTCACAATCAGATCAAGGATTCGCAAGCAAACAATCCTATCCAAATGACATATCTACAAGTAAATAAAGCTCGGATGCAAGTCAATCAATATAAACTAATTTACATACTTTCCATGACAGGTCGTAAGTAATCAAGTCTAGATCCATTAGATCCAGTTTTATCTCTATGAACAAGATATACAATTACTTTATACAATCCAAAATTAATAACTAGCAGTACCCGACTAGTTTGAGGGAACCAAATCTACAACACATCAAACGATCTATTAAAATAATATTATTCCACATAATTCGCATGACTCAATGAGTCTCTCAAGCATTAGATAAAATTATCTAAGTATGGTCGTAAGCCCATGGTCATGGCTGCATTACTAAATCAAAGATTAACATTACATACACATACAAAAGTTAAACCAATGATATATAAACCAAGTAAAACCCTCATATGGGTAGTATTTATCATATCTAACTACTGCACATAAAACAAAAAGACCCCATGGGTCATATCTAGTTAAAGAATTATGATCGTAAGTCCATTTTTAATGGCTGTCATTATAAACAAAACAAACAAAATGCACAATAGAGCTAAGAGAGCTATATAACCTATATTAAAACCCTCTCATGGGTTCATTGAAATAATAATAATAATATCATTATTATTTATGGATTTAATGTTTTTAACTTAAAACTTTATCAACAAGACATAGCACGGTCGTATGACCATCAATTATGGTGGCTTGTGAACTAGATAATAAACAAAGATACATTTTGCAGTAAAGACCCTAAGGGTCATTCCTTAAAATATGTTAAAACAAAACATTGCGTGAATACAGGGTGGTTATAAGCCCATCTTGGATGACTTCCACTTGTTATTAAAAAAAACACATATAAATTCATTCAAACAAAACCTGCAACGTGGAGGTAAGACTATCCACAATGGCATCCACAGTATCTTTGCAATCTGTAGGGGAGTGTAAAATGAATACTCTTAAACCCTTACAAAGAAACAAGGTCGTAAATCCTTCTGTAAAATATAGGGTAAACCCTCTAGGGTTTAAACGAAATAAAATTATCTTATGCAAAGTTGGAGTCCTCTCCTCTTGGCTCCTCCATGCTTAGGTTAAATTACCTGTAACAACACATACAAGATAAGCAATTTAATCCATGACTTGTTGTAAACCACAATTCGAAAAGAGAAGCACAGAGATAAGGATGCTTTATGTTACCTAAGGAGTTTAAAAATGCAGGCCTGGGAGGATGTGACCTTGTCGCCTCCCTCTCCAATGCCCTCCACCTGCAATTATTTCAAGTTACAATTAGAACCATTTAAATAACCAAAATGAAAACCTGAAACAAGTTTTACAAATCTTATAGTTACCATTGGCGAGTTGTAGAGAGGGTCAGGGGTCGGATCCTCTGGGGTTTCCCTTATCCCTCATATCCATGCACCCACAACAATGTATTATTAGTAAACACTGTAAACCATGAATTTATACCAAATAAAAACACAGAGACGAGTTCTAGAATTTTTTATAGCTATTAGCAAGCAGTATGCATGGACGAAGTGATGGCATGTTCGTTGTGGCGCAAACATTGGAATGCAGACCACCGAGAAATCCATGGGAGCCCAAAACACCTCGGAAGGGAAATAAGCACAATGCCATTAACATGGTAGAAACAACTCTACACTAGAAAACCCTAACACCATCTCCATTGACTGAGAAAAGCTTCAACTATTGTCAGTTACAGACCAAAATGACCAAATGCACTAATGAAGGTTAAGACAATCGAAAAGGACATATTAAAAACACGATGAAACCCTTGAAATATCACCATGCAGGTGTAAGGCCAAGATTCACTCTCAAGCCAGCTCGAAGAGCATGGCTGCGCTGCCAACTTGTAGCCAGGACAAACATTTAAGTCTCCAAGTCAACCAAGGTACGAGCCCTCCAACATATTAACTCACGACGAGTGCAATCATGGCCCATAATCATTGCATGCATGTATCGACATCAAGCTCGAACCATGTGTTACAACTCCAACGAACAAACCATATAATATATCGTAAAAACCATGGCATGGACCATGTCATATCATACTCATTATATTATTCCAAGAAAACATTGTATTATAATTTATATCCTTTCCATTATAATCAACGAAGGGTTACATACCTTTGTATACCTTGGGAACCTTACACCTTCGTGCTTTGGGACTAAGTCCTTGGCATGGTACGATGAGCTTAGGCTATGGTAAGGCCCACGACCTTTAAAAAATATAATTAAAACCTTATTACATTAATGAATGGGATCAAGACTATGAATATTCTCCCAAATCCTTAGGGCTGCTAAAACCCTAGTAAGAACTATTAGAATGAAAATAAGAAAACTGAAACCTCACCTGTGAGTGTAGCTGAATGTTATGAAAGGAGCTAGCCATTGCATCAACCAACGGAACCTGGCATAGTAAGCATAACAAAGAGATTAATAACTTGCATATACATAAATAACTTAGAGCATGAGTAAACTGGTGGTTAAATTACTGTTAATCAATGCATATAAATTTTTTTTTTAATGAATTTTGAGGTGTGTTACACAAGCCTACCCCACAAACGTGGACCTCTCCACTCCACACCTTTACAATGAATATTAATAACGATCACTATAATCATCGATATAAGTGAAAGACACAAAAAACCATCACCACCGTAAGCACCTAATTAATCCTATCACATTACAACAAAATCAAAGTTTTCCAAAACAATAATAATAATAATAAAATTTTCCAAAATCATACTTAACTATAAATAGATTTATATTTCATATTACCATGAACAATCCCATTACCCAAAAATAAACTCATAACAACAAATTAAAAACATTATCTTATCCCTAACTATATCTGGAATAAAGTAAAAATCGAATGGTTAAGATTGGATAACTAAATAACTATCTTATCATTGTCAAATGGATGTGGCTTGGGTGGTTGGGAGAAATGAATGTTACCCTCCCCACCCAGGTTCTACTCTCTTGTAAGTGACATGATGCTCTTGTGGAGCTCTTTGTAATAAATGTTGTGAATGATGAGCTGACCATACCTACATTTGAAAAATAACTATCTTATCATCATGTTAAAAACAAAATAACTCTACTCATACTTATTAAATAATATTTAATAATAAATATATATACACACATATTATTGAATAATAATAATAAATTTTAAAAATCTATTGAATGAATGTAAGCAAATCCATATCCTATTCAGTCATACTCAATTTCAAAGTCAAATCCACAAAGAAAATATTTAGCTTTGAAACCTACTTGATTCTTTAAAAAAATCTAGAATTTATTATTTTTATAAAAATCAAAATCATATATATTTAAGAAATCATATAATATTCGAAAAAATTTATTTAAAAATACTTTTAATAAATTAGTGTATCTATGTTGTAGATAAGTCATTTATTACAATTGGATGTAGCTTGGGTAGTTGGGAGGAATGATTGTTACCCTCCCCACCTAGGTTCAATTCTCATAAGTGACATGATACTCTTGTGAACCCCTAGTATCATATAAATCTTAAACATATACAAAAATTTAGAAACACTCACCATCATAAAATTGTTGATAAATATTCATTCTCTTTCATAAAGTTTTATTCAAATTAAAAAATAATATTATTAATATTTAATTTACAACATCTTTTAATTATAAATAATAATGTTTTTTATTTATTATTATATTCATTTTAATAAAAAAAATTATATAAAAAATAAATTTTAAATAATAACATTTTTTTTCGTGGTAACTTTTCTAATTACCTCCATCAAATAAATAAATATAAAATAAAATAAAATTTAAATAATAACATTTTTTTTCCTTAACCCTTTTGATTACATCCATTTATACAAGTACACCATTTATATTTTTATAGCTCCAAATTTCCTTATCCACAGTAATCAATGCAAAAAAAGCAAACTAAGTATGAAATATGACTCTATCTTAGTAATAAGTACAAGTATCCTAATTATTAGGGAAAAATAGCTATTGTGTGATAACAAGGTAATTGCCATTTGCCTACTATAGATCCCACTCTTAACTCTTAATACAGTATATCACCCTATAGATCCTACTCTCAATACAGTATATCTCCCTTTAATTCTTGTGCTCCCTCTGGGTGAGTGCTCTCCCTGGCTGGCCTCTGAGTTTTATATCCAGTTTTAGTAGAAACGGAGAGAGCAACCAAGCTTGCAACTAAGAAACATGATATGTTACAAAATAAAAAAATTCAATTCAAAATGGTGAAAAGCAAAGCATTATTGGTTTAAATGCTAGGCAAATCAGTAATTATTTTACTTACAATTTCTTCTCATTGTGCTTGTACTTCCTTTTCTTTCCATGCTCTTTCTAAAATCTTCTGTCTAGAGGTATTAATGGTTAAAATCCCAGGCAAAACAATATTTATTTTACTTGCATGCATTTTTTTCCATTGTACTTTTACTTCCTTTGCTTGAACTTTCTAAAATCTGTTGTCTAGTGGTGTCAATAGAGCAACAATGACCAATACTTCTGGTAATCTGTGGTACTTTTACTTCCTTTCTTTGCTCTTTCTGGTAATCTGTTGTACTTTTACTTCCTTTCCTTGCTCTTTCTAAAATCTGTTGTCTAGTGGTGTCAATAAAGCAACATGGTAATCTGTTGTCTAGTGGTGTCAATGGCCCAACAATGACCAATACTTCTGGTAAAAAAATCTGTTGTCTAGTGGTGTCAATAGAGCAACAATGATGAATACTTCTGGTAATCTGTTGTCCAGTGGTGTCAATGGAGCAACAAAGACCAATACTTCTGGTAAATCTGTTGTCTAGCAGTGTGTCAATGGAGCAACAATGACCAATACTTATGATAATTTAAAAAAAAAAAAAAAACTTATACTTATGATAATTAAAAAAAAATTAAATAAACTTATTTATATATATACCATTTAGATTGAACTCTCTAAAATAATTTTGATAAAACACATAAAATTTAACTAAACTATACTTAAAAATTGATCTAACCCATATACAATCTAACAAACAAAATGATATTTCAGAACATAAACATGGTTAACAAGGACACAGATGGATCTGATAACCGCTAACTTGCCCAGATCTTCGGAATAAGATATGAATACTACATTCATTAATTCACACAATGCTGAAAGCATACAATACATTGAGGTCTGCAGAGATGATTTATTTTATATATATAGAAATACATATGCAGCGTAAGCAGATCTATCTGGCATCGGCTAACCAGAGAGAAATCTAACAATGGCCTCCTCCCGGGCCGCCGCGACCGCCTGGGCCCCGTCCACCTCCAGGGCCGCCGCCGCACCCACCTGGGCCGCCTCCACGGCCTCCTGGGCCGCCTCCACGGCCTCCTGGGCCGCCTGGTCCGCCCGGGCCTCCGGGAGGAGGCGGTGCTCCGCCAGGGCCGGGTGGTGGCGGAGGTCCGCCGGGAGGAGGAGGGCCACCTGGAAACATTGTTCTTCTCACTCGCCGCTTCTTTGCGTTCGTTTGCTTCAGCTGAACAAAGAAGATATGGGATTTCACTGCTTTTTGCCTCCCACCCGCAGGAGTATTTATAAGATTTTCTTCGGAAGGTCTGTGGATATATGCCTGTGTTGTGTTGAATGATAGTTGGACAAGGTTCCAACTATGAATGTTAGGTATATACTCTTCACGAGTTTTAAATGGGCAAACAATCAATGTGTTGGTGGGAGATCACTTTTGTCTCATCGACACTATTTAATTAACGGAAAGTAAATTAGCGTCATTATTATGGACGTTCAAAAAGTCGTAAATATATTAATGGTGTGGTCCACACATAGGTCAAAACGACCTAAGAAGAGCCACGGATATCTTGTGGTGTCTCCCATTGTATTTAAAGTTTAATTTGGTGATAAAGGTTAAAGTTTAATGTGGTGTCCACGGATGGAATTTGATGGGTAAATGCCCGATTTACCCGTCAAATACAGCTAAGATTTTAGAGAAACCGTCAAAATTTGGCTTAGAATATAAAAAATCTTTCAAATTTTAGTAGTATACCGGCAACTTTGGTGGTGTCCACAATTGTATGTCATGTGGTGGACAGGCCATTGGTGATATAAAAAATCTTTCAAATTTTAGTAGTATACCGGCAACTTTGGTGGTGTCCACAATTGTATGTCATGTGGTGGACAGGCCATTGGTGATATAAAAAATCTTTCAAATTTTAGTAGTATACTGGCAACTTTGGTGGTGTCCACAATTGTATGTCATGTGGTGGACAGGCCATTGGTGATAAAGTGTGCTTTTGCTGGGCTAAGTATGGAAATTGAATTTTAACATAGCATAGTCTCTAGAAGAGGTTTTATGGTATCAAATTGTTGTGTGAGGTGTAATTACAATGAAGAATGCATGAAATTGTTGTGTGAGGTGTAATTACAATGAGAATATATGGAACTTTGTTTTAAAAACTACTCTGGAATTGATGTGTGAGGTGTAATTACAATGAGAATGTATAGAACTTTGTTTTAGAAACTGCTCTCGAATTGTTTTTTGAGGTGTAATTACAATAAGAATGCATGGAACTTTGTTTTAAAAATTGTTTTTTTTTAATTGTTTGGAAAAGAATTTTTTATGACTTGGGATCTCGTTTAAATGATATCTTTAATTTTTTGGAATGAAATGATCAGGATTAATCTTTTTTTATTCTCAAAATCACTTTTGTCTTTTTTATTTTCAAAATTACTTTTGTTTTTAGTTAGGGTGGGTATTTAGAAGGCTTAAAATGTTATCATTTTTTAGAACATTAGCAAAACTCATTCTTTGGTGGTAATGATATTCTTGAGATTGTTTAAAGACTTTTGTAAGCCTCGTTCATACAATAGTCTTTGGAATTTGAAAGTATTGATTATTAAATGTGGGATGTCATGTGATGTTTTTGATGGAGAAGCTACAACTAATGGCTGTGGGGGAGGGATGGTTGTTAAAATGACAGAAGACCATTATTTTGATCTAAAATTAGGTGTGGCCCTGGAACAAATACCAAATCCAAACTACTGGTGCTCTAGGGACTTTTATTTTTTGCTTATATAAAGCAGGCTTGGTCACTACATGTCTATGGTGACTCAAAAATCCTCCAATAATGTGCTTTTGAATCATAAATTTTTTCTTACAAAACTTACTAACCTGTCATTCAAGAGATTTCATCAATCTCTTCTCTTCAAACCCATAGCTCAAACATATTTTCTCTTTACAAACTTGTGTTTTTTTTATTTCTTTAATTGTAATATTCAACTTATAAAACTAAGATTATTTTTCTATATAATTTTTTTTTATTTAATTTATTCTCCAAATTATTTACTTGTATTTTCTTTAATTATAATACTCAATTTATCAAACTATCTCCCCCTTTCTAACCACTCCAAAATATTCTAAAATGGTTATTTATAAGACTCTCATCCATCAACATAACATCTTAATAATTTCAAACTCTAAAGTCTTTTTTATATGATCTATGACATCTTAATAATTTCAAACTGTAAAGTCTTCTTATGTGATGGAGCTACTTTCCTAATTTTTAAATACCTAGATACTACAATATGATAAAGGTACATTTATGAACTCATAAAGTCAATTTATTTATGATTTTCTATCAAATAGAAATTATTATATAATAATAATTATTTTTCTACTTTATAAAAGTTAATATAAAAATTAATGGTTCAATTTATATATAGTAAAAATAATGAAAAAATTAATGGCTCATGTACATTTATTTTATTTGATCTTTATCATTTTAATGAACCAACATGTGTTTTAGGATATTTGGATATGTAGAAGTTAGTTTAGATTAATATGATTTAATGTGTCTTTAGGTTAATTGTGTTTCTTTAGTATATATTTATAATTATTTAATATGATGGTCATTACATAATTTAAGAATAAAATGTTTGATTGGTAGCTTAATACAGGCTTAACACTTGGTAGGTACATGATCTTTTGAAGAGTAGAGAGAGTCATTTGCTATGATCGATTGTGAGAAACTTGTATGCAAATCATTTTTACTTGCATTGATATATTTCCCCAATTGGTCGCATTGGATGAGGCTATTGACTATTTTCCCTCCATGGTTTTAGCCACATATTTCATTGGCATGTGAATCTATGATCTATTTGTGTGAGTAGTTCCTTTAGATGGTTGATCTTTGTGGAAATACTATGTTTTAGTTTAATAATGGTATTCATGTATTTATAAAGACTCACTCTTATTATTGATAAAGATTTTGAACTTAACAATATGCACCAAAGTAATTTTATATTTTTCTATTTTTATGTATTCACAGGCTAACAAAATTGTTGTTGATTTATATTAGAAACATTTTTTGTTTCATTTGAAAAGGATTCCATTTACCCCATATCTGAATATTTATGAGATCCAATGTATATGATTTAGAATATTTCTTTAATCTTCTTCATATTAATTGATATATCAATTTCTATTTTTTTTTTTAATATTTTTGGTTTACTTTCTTTACAGTCTTGTTATGCTTTTTGTTATTCTCTCTATGTGAACCTAAAAGTTCACAAATAAAAAAGATAGATAATTCTTTTGGGTGGTGTATGTTCTTTGTTTTGTGTGAATTGGGTAAATTAGAAATAAAGAGAAAATTATATTTTTCAAATAATTTAATTGATAACTAATCACATAAACTTTTCAAAATTTTATTTGCTTTTATATGTAGTTGTAATTTCAAAGTGTTTTGCAAGGAAAATAAGGTTTTTAAAGATTTTAAGAAAATCATCTTCTTCATAATATTTGTTATATATTTTGCATTGTGACATTCCATTGGAAATTGCATCAATAAATATAAGGTTTTCTTTCTTTATTAAGAAAACACACTTCAAAGCTTTATTTTTTTATAATTTTATTTGACAAGTTTATGAAACTCTAAGAGTTCACATAGATTTAATGTAAACTGTATTTCACTTATTTTATAAAAATGAGGTACTTTAATCCCATGCTCTCTAAAGATGGAATATTGGTGCCGACAAAGTCTTCAATTTAGATAAGTAAAAAACGTGCAATAGGATTGAGTTATTACAGCATGAGTGGGCCTAATGGTTAAGAGCATGTGTTTCCTCTTAGGAGGTCACGGGTTCAAATCCAGAGGGGGGTAGTGTATGTACACCTCTGTAG
>LPNX010625498.1:0-195430 GCA_001517045.1 Pseudotsuga menziesii
TTAAATTCTAAAAAATTTAATATATATATATATATATATATATATATATATATATATATATATATATATATATATATATATGAGAACTAGAACACTATGAAATTGAATATACACGAAATTTACATAAAATTATGAATTCATACACATGCACATACAATGTATATAATTTTATGAATTAATTACAAAATTATAATAAATTCTAAACTTGATTTAACATGTCTATATATAAAAATTATGAACTAGAGTTCACTATGAAATTAAATATATGCATATGCAAAATTTATAAAATTATATGAATATGAAATTGTACAATTTACATACAATTATGAATACATATATATGAATTCATACATGCACATACAATTTCTATAAGTTTGTGAATTATTTACAAGATTATATTTACATTATAAACAATTTAACACATATATATATAAATTATGAACTAGAACACTATGAAATTAAATATATTATACAATATGAAATTATATGAAAATATGAATGAAATTATATGAACTATATCACTAGGAAAAAAATTATAGTTATGAATATGAAATTGCATAAATTTTAAATTATATCGATATTGTTAGCAATGGCATTTGATTCTCCCATCATAGGTTGATTTGCAACTTCTTCTTCTTTCAAGATTGCTCTATTTTTCCTATTTATTTCTCTATATTTCTCTCTTATTTCTTTGATGTTGCTTTGATTCCTAGTAGATATTTTACTTCGACACTTTTTGCTTCACATTGTGATCAATATCAACCATCCAAATTCACACCTACAACAATTTGTAAACACAATACACAATACACAATGTTAAATTTGCATTAGAACACAAGCATTGCTTCAAATAGGTTAGCCAATTGTGAAAGATAAAATTAGTAAGATATTTATGTTTTATGTTTATATAGAATTTATTTAGGAATACGGGTGGAAAATGGTGTTAGGAAGGTAGTTGAAATGACATTAATGCCATCAATGCTTAACTTAATTCCCGACCACTTTTGTATGAATTTTTAACAAAAACGAGACCTCAATCAAGGTATTACCTCAATCGACATTTTTATAATTTTCTTGATCGAGGGTTTATTAAACCCTCGATCGATATTTGGTTAAAACCTTGATCGAGGCATTTTAAAACCTCGATCAAGCTCTAGAGCTCGATCAAGGGCCTAAAAAGCATGGATTTATCCCTCTTACAGGAAAATTGATGTTTCTATGTGTCTTCTAGGGGTGTAAACTATAATGTCCCAGTTTTGACCCCGTTACATTAGATGTATATGACGTATATATTGTAAATGATAATGGTGTGGAGCTAAAGGCCAAGGCCCCACTATTGATCAGTTATGCTATGTTTTGGGATTTAAATTGTCGTCGATTGTATATCGGGGCATGCAGCATATATTATGTTGGCCATCATGTAAATATGCATCTATAATTAATTAAGTGAACTCGACCAGCTACGATCGCGACAACTAAATTGAACGGGGCATGATTTTCACAAGGATAAGGGTGTGGGGAAATTGTCAAAACTTGGGCCATTGAGAGAAATACCCATGTGTCTTCTTCCCTTGCTTATTCCAACCACTTTCATTAAGAAAGGCTGCTGGTGGTTGAGGCAGTTAATGGTTTTGGGAGTGGGGTGGCAGGACTGTCAGTCCTCACCCACACGCACACTCCACCAGCAAGAAGCTCTCACGCACTCTTCACTCACGCAGGCAATTCCATTCTCCTCTCCACGGCGAGCTGAAGCACCCATGCACTACAATTTCGCGTCCTCCGTAGTTGCTCACCTTCACGCACTTCCAATTGTTTGCTCATTGTTTTCACGCACAGGAATTTTTCCTGGGTTTTAGCCACGTGGTTTTCTTCTATGGATTTGTGAATAGTGCGGTTGTATCCTTTCCTCACGGGCTGATTTGTGGGGTCTGCATTGTTTGTTGCTCACGCACAGGTCAGGAGACGGTAGTTTATTTCCCAGCGTGGTCTGTGTATTTTTCCCGGTGATTTTGTTGCCCAGGACGGGCTGTGATTTTTCCCTTGTTGGAATTGTGGTTGCTGTTGTGTTTGGGAAATGTTGTAATTTCGCTTGAGAGTCATTTTGACCACGATAGGGCCAAGAATGACTCAGGAATTGTTTCCCTGCCATAAGCTGTAAACAATTGATTTATTGCCTGAGTGCAATGCTTAGTCTTCAGAATGTGTTGGGAGCAGGGATGGGGGCTTAGTTTTGCTTGATAAACCTGGTGGCTGGAAACCACACAGACAGAGCTAAAGGGCTATCCTTCTTCTCCATCACCCCTGAATAGCACTGGAAGGGAATGCAGGGCCTGAGGGAATGTGTAGCAGAGAAGGGACTGATTCCTTGTGTTGGGTGTGTTTGGGTGTCTTAGAGGTCAGGCTAGTTCTGGTGTAGGTGTTCTTGGCTCTGTAATGAGCTCACCAGCTTAGCATTGAGCCTTTCCCAACTCCCTGATGGCCTGATAAACCCAACTGTGTTGGCTTGGCTGTGTTTGTATATTCTTGGCTACGTGTAATCCTGCTGTTTCCTTATCCCTTGGAGAATCATGCCCAGCTCGGGGGTAGCAGCGCTGCTGAGTGATTAAGGAGCATGCTGGCCTATGGTTGGGTGGAACGTTGCAGCGACGTAGCTGGTTGCAGAATGAATTCATCATAAGATAAGTAATCCTGTCCATTCTACTTCTGCAAATCTTAATTTATGTTAATGAAATGGATGAACATGTTAAATGAATACATGCATGTATGAATGCTGTTGGTTTTCCGCTGTGTATGATGATTAAATTGCATCTGTGCATGATAGATAATCATGTGAGAACACTCTAGTTCAATATACAAGGTTAATCATTATGTTCCAGCCATTTTTATGCCTGTACATGTTCATGGGGCTCTTAGCCCATGTATTCGAAGCTTGTAGTCGCGTCCTCCTTGCCGGTCGGAGGCATGGGGACCTGACATAAACGCTGCCATTCATGGAACACAACTGAGCGGAGTTCATACCGATAGATTCATCACCGAATCCTATATCCATTTAGGTATCATGCATGTGATTTGGCATTCATATGGTTTTTTTTAAATTAGTTCTAAAAATTACACTTAGAAAACCTCACAACAACTTTGAAGCAGCTCAAAGAAAATTCCGCAGGGTAAGAAATACACATCCAAAAATTTTGAAAAAATATACAGCCCACACATCGACGTGTCGTCTTCAAAAGGGTATATTTGGTTTTTCAATTTTTTAAAACAGTGAAAAAAAAATGGGACAAACACACATGTGTATAAAATGATGTTGAAATCAGATGTGGTCACTTTCAAAAAATAATAAATAATTGTATATTGTGAAATAAATTAACAAAAAAATATGTAGACCATAATGCATTTTGTGTAGATCATGGTCGTATATTTTTTGTTTAACTTATTAATGTAAGATTGAATTATTGGAGTTGGACAACAGCCACTTATTAACTTCTTCAAATTTTTAAGCTCACACATTTCATTAAATGCAAAATTTCACACATTAAATGACATCAGGATATTTTAAAAAAAATATCATTGGGAAGGAGACATAATATTCTACAATTTGTTTTTTTACTACAAGTCAAAATTCACATGGCATATATGTGTTTCGATGGCTTCTATCTAGCACATGAGTAACTAATCAGGTTTTCATCACCAAATTTGGCCAAAAAGTGTTATCCATCTTCATGGAATCACCCTTAAAAAACCCATTTTGAGTTGAAATTTTCTCTAATGGATGATGATGATGATGTTGATGTTGATGATAATGATGATGGTCATGATGATGATGACGTTGAAGATGATGATGATGAAGATGACGATGATTATGATGATGATGATGATGATGATGATGATGACGGCGATGTTGACGATGATGATCATGATGAAGATGAGGATGAGGATGTAGTCAACGATGATGAAGATGATGATGATGAATAGTTGTCGAATTTCATACGAATAGTTGTCGAATTTAAGATGAATTGTTGTCGAATTTCCGATAAGAAATTTGTCGAATTTCAGACGAACATGTTCGTCGCAAAACCTATGAGACATAAAGTCGAAAGGTCGACGACTCTGTAAGATGACAAAAAGAAAATTGGAACGTACAATACTTTTCATCAGTGCAATCCAACACAATCATATTTTACGTCGGATGTCATCGGATTCTGACATTGGATTTTGGGCTCAAATTCTATTGTGACATCACCATTGGAAAGGAAGATAGAGCATACGAGTGTAGCCATTGTTATGCCGAACATATTGATACCTACCTAGCCATAGTGATACCCACCCAAGAATTGATGGAACTGATCAATTGACTACATATAAAATTTTATTAAGGGATTACGATTTTTTATCAGAATAATTCATGTGGCTGAGCAAAAGCGTCATGCAAAACCCCAAATCCTTTTACCTTAAAAAAAACAATGATTTTACCTTACAAAATCAGTTTTTGTAAGGAAATAGTAATTTTAGAAACTAAAAAAACTAAAAAAAACTGAGACTAATTTTGTCTTAAAAATTGTCTTAAACAGCCCCACCTTGTATTAGTGTGTACTCTTCTCTAGAAAAGCTAGTGAGTTCTTCCTTCTATAACCAAATTGAGCAAGATAAATTGCAACATCCAGAATTCATGGAACAAATAAAGAGTAAGATAAATTGCAACATCCAGAATTCATGGAACAAATAAAAAGAGTGACAGGCGACAGTTACAACAATGATGATTATCCATACCGTTCAGCAGTACAGCTGGTGTTGTGCGGAGTTGGAAGTATTGCGTGTTCAGAAGTGAATCAGATACACTTATGCCTGGCCATTCTTTTGAAAAGGAAATGTGAAACTTGTGTATGATCGCATTCTCACTTCCAACGAAAAACAAGTCATACAATCCTTTTTCAAGGATCATTTTTTCTTAGTTGATGTCACTCTCCCCTCAGAAAACAAAAATGGTAGACGGAGGGTGAAAAGGCCAACACTGTTTTTCATGCCCTACAGTACATATGATCCCATTGACAACGCATTGGGTGCAAACTGGACGGTTAAGAATCTGAATAAAATCATTATATTGGATAATAGTTTTACCTATCACAAGTTAATTGAGGATGATCTTCATTCAGACCCTGTTTTAAATAAATAGTGGATCCTAAGTATCTCAATAACAAAAGCCATATTTTAGGGATTCAAAAGAATAGTTATATTGTTGAGGTGCCACTTCCAAAAACATATCGGGATATTCCACCTCCTCCTCTTGCTACCCCACCTTATGGACCGATTAGCATGCGTCGTGTTGCGATTGATCCTAATGCTGACGTGTGGATGTTGGCATTTTCAAGTATGAGCTGGAATTTCTTTCATGTTGCAGATGCTTCAAAAGATCTCAATCTTCTACCATCATAACCATCACTTTTCACTTCACATATACATTCAAATATCGTGTCCATGACTTGTGGATGGATTATTCCAGAGTTCAGAGTTCTCATATTAATAATCGAAAAAAACACAAAACATAGTCGAAATGAGAACCCTATACACTCTTAATATTTTTTATTAGTTTAAATATGAAGGTAGATGTAATTCGTAAAGTTTTGAATATTATTTGTGGGTTTCTTGAATATTGTTGAAGAATGTAATCTCACCTGAGCCATTGTTCTTTGAGAAACAAGGTTTCTTTTCTTGCAGAAGGCCTGTAAGCGAGCATATTCCCTACTACTTCAACGGTGTTATGGATAGTTTCTTCTAGTACCTCAATTTATATATTAAACCTCCCTGACTTGTTTCTCTAATTCTATCTTTCACCCCTCATTCTCACCCATCCTTGTTAACAAAAACCAAGGCACCATCTCCATATGCACCGACTTTCAGGACCTCGATCAAGCTTGTTCCAAAGACAAAATCCCCCCTTAATAAACCTAAGTCACGCATGATAAATTATCCAGCATAAAGGTGGCCTAGCATGACCCAACGAGATGGGGAATTCATGTACAATAGAAGGAGGGCTCGACCATAAGGGAGAGTGAACTTGCTCGCACCCCAGCCATACTGGTGGCTGGAGATCCAACCAATATAATTCCTTGAGGGTCGGGTTGAGCCACGGCGTTACTGCTACTCTGTGGGTCTAAAATTCTACCACTTCCACTAAATCTAATACTAACTTGCACACTACTAGGACTAAGTAGGTGATCTTCCCTAGCTGAAGCTATAAGTGGGATGGGTAGAGTGGGTTGTTAGAGTAGATAAAAGCAAGGTAGGCTTCATCAAGTAAATAGTAAAGGGTATCCTAGCAACAAAGGATTCATGAATCCAAGTGGTATAAGGCTAAGAGGTCTTAAGGTGGGTAGGTTTTATAGTAACACTTGAGCAAAGGTAGGGTTGTTTCATCCCATCCCATGCACCCACAGTTGTTCCTGTGCCAACCACCCACTCCACTAGTACCAGTACCATAAGCATTACTAGAATACCTAGAAGTTGACCCAGTGGGTTAATCTGTCGGTTAAGCATTTGATTAAGCATAAGTTGATCCGGTTGATTCAGCTGAATAACCCATTTCAAATCATTTTGAGACCGATTTGAGACCAAGATGCAGGAGCAACTACGGGTACAGATGCAGAGATTGGACCAGCAGCTTACCCACTATCTTTTCGAATTGAAGCATCAGTAGATCTAGCTAGTTGAAGCACCACTAGTAACAAGGTAATGGTTTGTTAGTGAATTAGGTGACCCATGGTACTTTTAGACCTATGGTATTCACCTATAGTATTGTCATTTGTATTTCCTATTTAAATTGTCCTTAATAATGATAAGGCATTCAATATTCCCATAGTGCTTCCGTCTTCTTCATTGTTTTCTTTTACATGGTATCAAAGCTGACAGATTGATCCATCCATTATCTAGGTAAGACTTTCCACATAGTGGAAAGCACATACGGCTAGTAGCATCTGTGTATCCCAGCCCAGATTGCATTTTCCAGATCTCCATCAATCCATCTCTGGATCTGAACATGTGCATCTTTTTTTAGAGAATTCTTCCAGGGCTTCTCTATAGTGACTTTTATTCTAATTTGATTCCCTTCTCTCAAATGCAAGAGCCCATCTCCATGACCAGATTTCAACGTGGCGATCTGTGGCCTTCACGGTTCAGGAGGTAGCACACACCCATTTTTTTGTAGCCGACTGATTGTTGATTGATGGTCTCTATCTGTTGTAGATTGTAAAATAGTGTCCTTCCATGTGAATACCATACAAATCAAATCCTCCATCTCGTATTCCTACAAGCAAAAAAAATGGAGTGAATCCCTTCCAGATTGCGAAATAAAATGATATTCATTTTTTTCGCTTTGGCATGGTCCCAGATCTTATCAACAACAGTACTGGAACACCCACACATTGGTGCAATTCAATATGAGCCAATGAGAGGTTGGATTCATAAAGAGAAAGATGTGGTTTGGTGGGAGTGGGAACCAACCATTATTTTCTTAAAGGAAGCTCCAGCCGCACTCTTTCCTTTTGGGAAGAGTGTTACCTAATTCTACCACCTCTCCTTTCCCACATTGAGAGAGCGGTGCCACCACTAATATTGAAGAGGCAAGGAGCGTTACCACCGCTCTTCCTGCATTTGGAAAATGTGGTGAATGACCGAAAATTCACCGCTCTTTGTCATTGAAGAAGGAGCAGTGCTCGATTTTATTAAATAAAAAAAGGGGAGAAAAGTTAGGGAAATTTTGTTTTTAGTCATATATCATGTCGAGTACTAGCACATTGAAGCCGATATCTGGACCCGTTCTGACCAAATCCAACTATGAATTTTGGTCTATCAAGATTAAGAGGTTTCTCCATCTCAACAAATGTTAGGATATGGTTGAAATTGAGTTCAAAGAACGAGATACAAATGCCCTTTCCGCAATGACTAATGCCTAGAAAATTTTTGTCGAAACTCACCGAGACTGATATCTCACAGCCACATGGGCGGTCCAAAGTTTCATCAAGGAGTCCATTTTTCCACAAATGTCGGGAACTACCAACGCATATCAAGCTTGGAATCTACTTGCACCGACCTACAAGGGAACCGATGGCATAAAAACGATAAGGTTGCAAACCCTACGCCTTCAATTTGAAAGTTTAAATATGAAAGAGTCAGAAACTGTAGATCAATTCATGACTAGGGTTTTAGGTATTGTGACCCAATTCCAAAGCTATGGTGAACCGCTAAAACAAAATATCATTGTTCAAAATATTCTTCGGTGTCTCACCAAGAAGTTTGCTATGGTAGTGAATTCCATAGAAGAGGCAAAATATCTGTCTCAGTTCACCTTAGAAAAGTTGACTAGATCTCTTCTATCTTATGAAGCTCGACTCAATCAAGAACAAGAGTCTCTAACCAATTATTTCAGCACCTAAGCTTTCCTCAACAAGGGTCAAGAAAAAGGAGGATGAGGTATAGGAAGAAGATGCCAAGGGTCTCCAGGTGCAAAGAACAGAACAAGTCACATTCATGAAAACTCAGAGCATTGAGAAAACTATCATAACTCTCAGAGTCAGAGGGGGAGAGGCAAGAGATGGACCAGTAAGTCCAATGTCCAATGTAACTACTACAAGAAGTATGGAAACTATGAACGAGAATGCAGAAAGAAGCAAGTTAACCAGAAAAATAGAAGAGCCAATGTGTCCAAAGAAGAAGAAGGCTCATTAGAGGTGATTTTTCTTTCTTATTAAGCAACTGAAGAACACTACAGCTCAGATCTATGGATACTAGATAGCATTTGCAGCAATCACATGACAGGTAACAAGTCACTATTCTCTAGTTTGGATTCTTGTATAGTCACGAATATCAAGAGAGGAGATGACTTTCTCATTCCAGCCAAAGGAAAAGGTACTATCCCTATTCTTACAAAGCAAAATAAAAAGAAATTCATTCATGAGGTGAGGTGTTTTGTGTACCTCATTTGAATGTAAATTTGATTAATATAGGTCAATTACTTTAGAACCAGTATGATATTTGGTTTTATGATACATATTTTACTATGTATGATAAACCCCCCAGTAAGAAACTCATAACCAAAGTTGAAATGACCAAGAATATAATATTTACTCTTTGTCTCAGGAGTGCCCACCTTCCAAAGTTTGTACACCATACAATTTCCAATCTAGATGAATCTTGTTTATGGCACTATAGATTCATTCATCTTCCCTTCAAGATTCTCAATCTCCTATACAAACAGTCAAAGGTCAAAGGGTTACCAGTTATTCATGAACAATCTAGAACCTGTAAGGATTGTATCATTGGTAAACAACAAAGGGACAACTTCCCCACTTCCACATCTCGAGCCAAATAACATCTTGATTTAGTTCATACATACCTATGTGGACCCATGCAAACCCAATAAATAGGAGGTACTTCTTATTTTCTGACATTTATTAACGATTTTATCAGGAAAACATGGATTTATTTCCTCAAGAACAAATCAGAGACTTTCTCCAAGTTCAAATATTTCAAGGCTCTCACTGAGAAGCAGTCTGGAAAGTTCATCAAAATGCTAAGGGATGTCCACCTATCTATGTTGGTGACATAGATATTTCACTTGAAGAAAAGGTCCCAATATTAACTTCCACATCACCACTGGAGTTTCAAGAATTGTATCCAAGAGAGAGGGAATAAGAAGAGATTCATCTTCCAAAACTTCATTTTCTTGCAAGGCCACTGAAGATGAGTGAGTGTAAGATCAAATAGGCCCTACACACTCTCCATGGAACCCATGAATTGATGAAAAATATCTATTGGAATTTGGAGGATCAATATTCCATGGAAGGCATGGAGAAGTTTCAGAAGGCCATGACAAGAACCAAAGGTAATTTTCTCCAATTTATTTCTGATAGAGACAGTTTGCTTGAGATTGTTAAGTTATTGTATGGAGCATCCTTCAAGGATGAATAAGAGATTTGCAAGCTCAGACAAGAATTTTTGACCACCCAATATTCCTTGAAGAACACTCAATGTGCACTCCAAGAATCCAATATGGATATAGAGAAAATTCATGAGAAGTTTCAAAGATCTTACCTACCCTCCTACACACCATTCAGTCATCCTCACAAGCTTGATTGTTTTTTGACCATATGGAGAAATATCATGAGATGGTGTATCATGATATGCATTTGGTTTTGCATGTTCTTGAGGATTGTGAAAACAAGCTTGATCAGAACCAAGAACTTGGTCTTTTCCATAGAAAATTGGAGTTGTTTTCTAGAGAGAGTCTCTTCCCCATGGAAGAGTCAGATCAGATCAACTTAGTTGGATCAACGAGTGATGAAGAAGATGCAGACATAATTTGGGTGGATGAGTATTGCAGAGAGATGATTCATGGTTATACACCCCACACTTCTATTTCATACACATCAGGTAGGGATGAAAATTGGGAGAAGGATTTTTCCTTATTGGTGCCACATGAGGAGTAGGAGGCTCCCATAGGTGTTCATGATAACTTTATCAACACACCATTACCTTCCTAGTAGCAACATAGGAACATATTTCTTCCACTTGATGCCAATCATCCACATATGGATTGGGTGGAAGATTGCATGTCACACATGGAGTCTTCTTGCATAAACAGTTCTTCTCATGAATAATGGAAGGAAGCTAAGCAAGAAAACCACCAAGAGAAGTTGTTGAGATATATATCTTGCAAAAGGTGGCCTATGTGGACTAAATCCACACATTTGGATGGATTCCTGCAATCTTTGACCAATGGCAAAGAGTTGAGCCATTGGATGTGTTCACATGGATCTTTTGGTTAGAGTGTCATTACATTCCCTTGTTGGATGAGGAGACACATATTTGTATTTCCTTCTTGCGTTATCAGAGATAATTGTGATGCATCATTTTATTGTGAGCAGTTTGGGAATTCTTGTTTGTTGGATGATGCATGTCTTCATCGGGTTTGTACATGGGACTCACGCCTACGTCATTGCAACAACAAAATTATGAGATTCGGTGCTGGTGTGCATCAAGAACATCAAGAATTTTATGTTGGGTGTGGAAGGCTCACATATATTCAATTTTGTATTGGGAGTTTTCAATTTTCAATGAAATGGTATGATTTCCACATCATCACTTTAATTTTATGTGATGATAATTGTTTATGGTGGTTATTGTTGTTTGGGAGGATGCAATTGAGACATTGGGACCTTGGCATTCCTTGGAATGACAACTTTCCAAAAGTAGCAGAAACATTTGGATACTTAAAGTTGAGGAAATGTGATCCAGACATACTTTTGTCTTAGGAGTTGTGTTGGAAGGAATTCTCGCTGAAGGAGATGCAATGCAAGCAATGGGACCCTGGAGTTATTTGTCTTTGGAGCAATTATTTACATGTTGGCTTGATGGAGCAATTTAACCTTTCTTCACATGATTTCATCTATATGATATCATTTATCAGTTCTCCTACATGGGGGAATGAATTTTTTGGGTGAACCAATTTTTTAACACCCCGGATTTCTTTTGCTCAAGGACAAGAAGACTTGGGAGGGGAGGACTGTAATTTCCCTTCCTAAAAGGACATTGAAAGTGTTGACCTTGCCAAACACCCAGGGTATCAAAAGTAACATTAATGAATGTACCTAGGGAATTTTTCTAAATTCTTACTTAGGAGGATTATACTAAGTTAGTTTCCAATTATGTCATTATTAATTAATATGTAAATAATATATGTGGAAATTAGTTTCCATGTCAAGGAGGGAACATTGGGGCAAGTCAACTTTCCTAAGATGTCAAATAGAAACAGGCAAAAGCAAGTAGTCAGAAAAAGATGGAAACTAACCAAAAGCAAAGAAAATCCCGTAATTACAAAAGCACAAAGTGTAGGAAGAGAAATCAGGGTAAAATCATGCAACTCTAGGCCAAAGGAGGGTGAATTTTCTATTCTAATGAGTCGTTACAAAATCCGAAAGTGTAGGAAAAGCAATCAGGGTAAAAGCAGTAAACTCTGGGCCAAAGGAGGGAACAATTTCTATTTTGATGAAGAGTTAATGAAAATTAAACATAATACATGACTCATACATGCTATTTTCCTCAAGTACAAAGAATTCATGATTAGGTTTATGGTTTATTAAGTGGCATCTTGCTCAACAGGTGATGGACTTGTTCAACAAGTCAACCAAGGTCTACTTAAGGATAATTCCAACTCCATTATTTATTTTTGGTTCGTTATTGTTTTGATTTCATGTGAATCATGGCTTCAATATTGAGTGATGATCCTCAGTTCTCTTGGGTGATGCGCCCCAAGTCCCATGCTCCTATCTTCCTCTCTTCTCCCTTGTCTTCATTGCAGGTCATACAGAAGATAAGGAGCAGCCACCTAGATTTTGATTCATGATACAATATCCGAATTCAAGCATTAATGGAGTGTTTTTGTAGGCCATGAATCCTTTCCATTCCATTTGCAAATCCAATAAAAATATTGGGAACTCTTCCACTCAAATCTCAAAGTTCTTCCTAGTTTTCTCTTGTTTTCCTGAGATATTTTTGAGTTGAAGTTATGAGGATATGCTTAATGGATATCATCCATTAATGGTGTTTATTATAAGTACCTGATATCGGTTTCACAGTATTACCAAATCTTTTGTAGAGTTCGGGTAGTTTCTCACTCCAAATCTATCTCAATTCTAGTTTTTTTCCCTTGTAATGAAGTCTATATTAATGGATGAAGATATGAGACTCATGTGAACTTAAATTTTTTATTAAAGGTTCATTATTAATGTTTTCTTCCTTTTCTATAATTATTACAGATATTGAATGGGTTATATTTAGTTTTGGGGAGCATTTCAATACCATGTCTAGAATTGCATAAAAATATGACTAGTTTTTTTATTTCGAATGAGTTAGTGGACTAAAAAAATTCAAATATTATTTATTTTAGTTATGAGAATTCAATAAAATGATATTAAATATCTTCCAAGTCTGAAACTCAAGTTTATAAACCTTCTTCATGTGTTTGGAGCCCCCAGAAATAGAACCTAGCATGTAGTCCAAAAGACTAGTTTTTCCTGTGCAATTTCTTAAACATCCCAGCCCTGTAATAAACTTACATAGACATTTTATTACAATCATATAACCTTATTTAGAATCCATATAATCTTTCTTATGCACTGGTTGTTTGGAGGTGATGGTTCATTCCTAGTTTTCACGGTTGGAACACCTAGAAGCGTGGGAGTAGACTTCAACGAAGCTTATTTCGAAACCTAAAAGGATCCAAAATCCAACTGCATAGGGAAATAAATAAATCTGTCAAAAATTTTCTCTTGGTCTCTTCCATTATCCCACATCCATTCCCATATTTTCGAGTACTTCCTATATTTTTCCCCACACAAAGAAGTGACTGGTTTTATTGTAAAGTTTTAATTGAGCAATTTAATTATATTTGCAGCAAAGTTAGTATTCTGATATGATATCAGTTCACGGATATTACACTCCTATATATGGGAAGGAGACCTTTTCATTTGAATCATGTAACACCCTGGTTTTGACCCCGTTGCATTAGAAGTATATATGATGTATATATTGTAAGTGATCATGGTGTGGAGCTAAAGGCCAAGGCCCCACCATTGATCGGTTATGCTATGTTTTGGATTTAAATTGTCACCGATGGTATATTGGGGCAAGTGGCATACATTTTAAGTTTTAGCATCATGTAAATATGCATCTTTAATTAAAATGAACCCGACTAGCTACGATCGCGGCAACTAAAATGAGAAGGGGCGTGATTTTCACAAGGATAAGGGTGGGGAAAATGTCAAACCATGGCCAATAAGGGAAAATACCCATGTGTCTTCTTTCTTTACCTTACCCAACCACCTCCATTGAAGAAGGGCTGCTGGTGGTTGAGGCAGTTATTGTTTTGGGAGTGGGGTGGCAAGACTGTCAGTCCTCACCCACACGCACACTCCACCACATTTGACTTCACAATGGCAAGAAAAAAAACCTTCACGCACTCTCCACTAGGCAGGCCTCACGATTGTCTGTTCACCTACATGCACAGGAGTTACCTGGTTTCACTCCCGCGAACACATTCTCCTCTCCACGCCTGTGCTAAACACTCACGCACGTCTAATTGCGTCCTCTCTGTAGGCTGTTCGTCCTCGCGCAGGAGCGGAATTTACCCACACTCACGCACAAGATTTTCTTGGTTTTACCCACGTAGTTTTTCCTCTGCGTATCGACGGATGGTTGGCTATATCTTTCCCTCATGGACTAATCTGTGGGTTCTGCATTGTTGATTCACTCACGCATAGGCTGGGAGACTGTAATTTCATCCTCAGCATGGTCTATGTGTGTTTTCCCAGTGACTGCATTTCCCAAGGACGGGTTGTTGTTTTCCCCATGTTGTGAGCCGCGTCCACTGATGCATTTCGGGGACTGTTAATTTCCCCAGGCTGTGAGCTGCGTTGCTGCTACATTTTGGGAATTGTTGTAGATGGTTTGGAATTGTCTTCCCTGTTTAAGCTGTGACAGCTAAATGATTGCATGAGTGCAATAGTTGGTCTTCGGATTGTATTGGGAGCAGGGATGGTGGCTTGGTTTGCTTGATAAACCTGGTGGCTGGAAACCACACAAACAGAGCTAGAGGGATGGATTTTTTCTCCACAACCCCTGAATAGCACTGGAAGGGAATGCAGGGCCTGAGGGACTGTGTAGCAGAGAAGGGACTGATTCCTTGTGTTGGGTGTGTGTGGGTGTTTTAGAAGCCAGGCTAGTTTTGGTGTAGGTGTTCTTGGCTCTGCAATGAGCTCACCAACTTAGCATTTATCCTTTCCCAACCCCTGGATGGCCTGATAAACCCAACTGTGTTGGCTTGGCTGTGTTTTGTGTATCCCTGGCTATGTGTAAGCCTGCTTGTTCCCTTACTCCTTGGAGAATCATGCCCAGCTCGGGGGTGGCAGCACTGCTGAGAGATTAAGGAGCACGCTAGCCTATGGTTGGGTGGAACATTGCGGCGACATAGCTGGTTGTGGAACGAGTTCATCATAATATAAGTGATCTTGTCCATTTTTACTTCTTCAACCATATTTTCTGTTAATGAATGTTATGAACATGTTGGATGAATGCATGTATGAATGTACGTTGAATTCCGCTATGTCTGATAAATAATTGTAGCTGTGTATGATACACAATGGAAATTGTGCATGTTTTACTTCAATGCACTTCCTTTCAGCATTCTGTTTCATCATTTTTATGAATTCAGCATGTTCATGGGGCTCTCAGTCTGCATGGTTAATGCCATGGGTCGCGTCCTCTTCGCCGGTCGGAGGCATGGGGACGTGACAAATCATGTCATATTGTCTTGCCATATGTACTTAGTACATTGGATAAGGAGGTCTCCCCCTCGAAGATGATTTCTATTTATATATTTTCTTCATTATTAAGGCATGGATTACTCTTTCTAGTCTCTTATTCTCTTTTCATGCTCTTTGTTGAGCTTCGGATATTACATATTTTGAAGGATTATTTTATAGATTTATATCATTTATAATATATATTTCACCTATTTACACCTTCATTGTCACATATTTACATACTTGATCCATCATTATCCATTTTTACTCATATGGACTTCAAAAGGCTTAATAATGTTAAAAATATGAATATTCCATGAACTAATGATTATTTAGGATGTATTAGTTTGTTTCTTAACCAAAAATTTGAGGATGTGCTATCTTTCAATGATTTCCATGTTCTTGCAACAACATTGTTTCATACTGCAACAACATTGTTTCATCCTACAACAATTGTCTTGCAGTAACTGTTCTTGCAGCAAGTATTTCTATTCCTGCAACAACCAACAATTTTCCCTTGTCTCTCCAACTAATTTTGGAATATGGACAAATAGTGTTATTCTCTGAATGATCTTCAATCAATTCAAATAACCTTCGTTGTCTTAGTTTAGTTGAGTCCGATATTGGGTTGGTTGTGGATCCACTTTTCTTGGATCTAGTTGTAACTCCTTTCCCTTTTATGAAAGGAGCTATTTATGTATAAATAGGAGAGAATGGAAGCATGTGATTCATAATATGCATTATATTATATTGTGGATTATAGTGGAGGGGGGTTTAGGTAGAAGTAGAGGTTGAAGGTTGAGTGGGGTTGAAGAGTAAAGACCATGATGTAATTCTTTTATGCTGGAATAGAGAGTTTTTGCCGTAAATTGTGGTCCTACTATCATAGTATTTCTTGGAAGTATATGCTAAAGGAGGAATGGAACCCTCCTTCTAGTTTATGCTGCCCTTATTTCCTTTTGCAATTGTGTGCCTGCGGGTTTATGTGTTCATTAGTTTAAGTGTTTTATTTTCAATTTCTGCAAGAATTTGTAGCTCTCAAATTCATAGTTACTATTTCAATGAGAAGATTGCAATGGTGTGTTGATTTATCATTAGAATATTTGTGGGATTAATATCAACATCTAAAGGTTAACATAGATCTTAATGCTCTGCTTCATAACCATGTTGCACAATAGTATTGGTTCCAAATGATTGTAGACTTTATTTGAAGAATTGTTCATATTTTATTTGGCGTGCTAATAGTTTATTTTGGGAATAACATAAACATTTCAAAATCTCACAGAGAGTATAAGCACTTTGCTCGTGAAGCCAATGTAGATAATGCTTATTTTCAAAAGAAGTGAGATTATTGTGTGAATATTTTAATGAAGTGTGAGGGATCCCAACTTTGTTATTTTCAGAATTTGGTTGTAGAGGGATAGAAGTGTGATTTAGACATATTTTCAAGCACTTTAATATTCAATTCTGCATATATTTTTCCAAGAACTTCACATGCTTACGATCCCCTAGGTTAACAATTAAATGAAGTAGATTATACTATATAATTTACCCAACATTTTGGTGTCGTTGTTGCAGAAGTGATTAAGGAGTTAGTCTCGAACTGAGTATTTCTTATAGCTAATGGTAGTTCCAACATTTTAGAATCGAAGGAGGGAGACAGTAAGATGAGAGGTAAGAACCTGTGCATATATTGTAGACAGGTTCCTCCAAGACCTTGTTGTGTTGGTTGGTGAGTAAAGATTATTTGGACAAGTGTGTTTTGAATGTTTTCCAGCATTTAATATTGAATTTTTATTGTAGCTTTGAAAGTTTTTATTCAAAGAAAAAAACCCTACAATAATCCATGTTCTAAGGATTATCAACCAGTAGAGTGAATTAAAGCATGTTCAAGAGTCTTTGGGAGAAGGATAATGTTTCTCAAGGAAATCTGTCATATCTTAACAGGAATGTTATATTTATTTTTTAACATGTAGATCCTCCAACCATCACTAATCTAGATCCTCCATACATCAATCTGACAGCATGAAATCATTCTACTGTTGAAAGTGCTGGGATGTTAATTTTTCAATGCTTAGTGAAATTTTTATATAGTGGGAAAATCAAAACACGTGTTAAACTAATATTACTCAGCCAAACAAATCAGTGGCTGCTAAAAAATCCACTCATTAAATAGCAAAGATATTAATTCCCAAGAAGTTTAGCGGAATTTTGTATCGGTGGTAAAATTGAAAACACGTGTAGGTGCAGCATGGTTTGACCAAACAGATCGGCGGTCGTCAATAATTTCATTGGGTGGATGTGAAGTGAGTTTAACATTTGAGAGGCTCAATGGAATTTTTTATTGGAAGGAAGAAAATTATGGTCAAGGGTGGCTTTCTAAAGGATGATGCTCACTAGAATACCCCAGGTTTGAAACAGGGTCAGAGATTGATGATGATGGGCATGGGAGATGAGATGGTGAAAGCTCCATAAAATACTCTTGTGTTTCTTGAGGACCTTCTATAGGAAGAACATACTGCATCTATGGGCCACACATCTGGTTTATTTAATCTGGGAAATACATGCTACATGAATTCAACTGTAATGGTTACATTCGGTTCCAGAGCTGAAGTTGTCTATAACACCCTAGTTTTGACCCCGTTTGCATTCAAATGTATATGATGTATATATTGTAATTAATTGTGGTGTGGAGCTAAAGGAAAAATCCCCACCATCAATTTAATTGTTTTATGTTCCAACGATTAAAATCGTTTCCGATGGTATATCGTGCTATCTGACACATATTAATTTTGGCATCATGTAAACATGCATTTTATTAAAAAATACCCAAAACTAGCTATGTCAATGCAACCATAATGAAAAGGGCATGATTTTCCTAAGGATAATGAGGGGGGATTATTTAACCTTTGGGGCCAATAAGGAAAAGCTAGATGTCAATAGGCGAACCCATCAATCAGTCAACTACCAAATTAAATTCTCTAGAGTTAGTTGGGGGCAGTTATTGCCTGGGAAAAACATTTTGCATGGGTATTGGTGTGTGACAGGACTATCAGTCCTTGCCCACATGCACACTCCACAAGGCAGTCGTTCCTCCTCACATGGGAAGGATAAGAAGAGACCCCATTCTTCCATTTTTCCCATTCTCACGCAGAGACGAATGTTTTTCTCTCCTCACGCACACGTTTTGGGATTTTCCTCACACAGAGAACTAGGAGAGCTACCTTACCCTCATGATTTTGCTGTGTGTATATCTCATTCACGATTTTGGTCCCTAGACATTTTCCCTCATCATCAAAAATCCACGCTGGGCTCTCTCTCAAACGGATGGAAGCTTGCTATGGGTGAATTTCATTTTTTGGATTTTTCTATGTGTATTTATCTTCACGTTGTGGGTCTGGGCATGTGAATTCACCTTCACGTAGGTTGCATTCCTTTCCTCATGCAACTGAGAAATCGCTGCTGGTTTCCACACAAATTTTGGGTTGTTTTGGATTGTTGTTGAGTCACTTTGGCCGCAATAGGGCCAAGAACGAATCTAGATTCGAATTGCTCAATATGAGTTGTGTATTACCCAAATTTTCATTTCAGTTTTTTTCTCTAGTGTTTTCATTTAAACCCTAGAGGTGTGAATTGTTGTGCTGGTTGTTTTGTTTTGTGTGCAGATGATATTGGTCTTTAGACTGTGTAGGAGTGGAAAGGAGTATGCTTGACAAACCTAGTGCTTTGTAGGAGCCTCATAGATAGAACTAGAGGGATGGTTCTCTTCTCTACACCCCCTGAATAGCACTAGAAGGGAATTCATGTCCTGAGGGACTGTGCAGTAGAGAAGGGAATGATTCCTTGTGTTGGGTGTGTGTGGATGTCTTAGGAGTCAAGCTATCTCTAGTGTAGGCATCCTTAGCTCTTTAGTGAGTCCTCTAGCTTAGCAGACAGTACTTCCATCTCTTGATAATCTGATAAACCCAACTTGTTGGCTTGGTTCAAGTGTTGTTGTGTACTCTTCGTCTAATAAACCCAACTGTGTTGTCTTGACTGAGTTTTGACATACCTTTGGCTATGTGTCAGCCTGCTTAGTTTCCTTATTCCTTGTGGGAATCATGCCCAGCTCAGGGGTGGTAGTGTTGCTGAGAGATTAAGGAGCATACTGGCATATGGTTGGGTGGAATGTTGCAGCGACATAGCTGGTTGTGGGGCATTCTTCTTCATAAGATAAGTATTCTTATATATTTCATCTCTGTAGTTGTTTTTTATGTTTAATGAAAATGATGAACATGCTAAATGCTTGAATGGAATGCAGTTTGCTTCCTCTGTATGTTAAATAATTAGGCATCTGTGCACGTTTTAGTTCAAGGAATTTCTTGTATTTTTCATATGTATGTTCATGGGGCTAGTTTCCTGGGTAAATAGTATGTTGGTAGCATCCTCTTCGTCGGTCGAAGGGTTGGGGACGTTACATTGGAACTACATACGTACATGTATTCTCAGAGGAGCAAGGATTTAGATCCATCATCACATCTTTTAACTGTAGCTACTAGAAAATTTATTTGGTGAGTTGGATCGAAGTGCTCGATATATTACTCCCATGGATGGTGCTGAGAAAGAAGTACCCCCATTTTTCCCAGCAACATAATGGTCTATTTATGCAACAAGATGCAGATGAATGTTAAACTCAACTTATCTATACACTATCACAGTCTCTAAAGTCCCCATATTCGAGTGATAATATCGAATATATGAATTCTTTATTTGGGATCGAGCTTACAAGAAACATTCGATGTGCTGAAAGTGGTGAGGAAAATTTGGAGACAAATTTGGTGTACTCATTAAAGTATCACATATCTCACAAGGTCAACCATTTGTATTAGGGCTTAAACATGGTCTGAAGTCTGAACTGGAGAAGGTGTCTCTTGTATTAGGTCGTAGTGCAGTGTATTTGAAAGGGTCATCCATTAACCACTTGCCAAATTATTTAACTATTAAGTTGTCCGATTCTTTTGAAAAAGAGGATCAAACCAAAAGGAAAATATTTTGAGGAAATTATATTATCCGATAGAGTTTGATGTTCTAGATTTCTATTCTGATGACCTGCATGAGAAGTTGAAGGAACCGCACAAGATTATTAGAGATCAAGAAAATACAAAATTTGGATTGATTTCAAAGGGAAAATAGAGTGATACCAAGGATAAAGATGTGGAAATGTCTAATGCAGAGGTATCCTTGAATACCAGGCAATTTTTTCCTGGGTATGGTTGTTTTAGTCATTATTTTAAAACAATTGTTTCCATCGAAGGTGAAGTAATTTTAAAAACCCGAAGGAACATTTTCTTCAGCACAGGATAATATACAAAAACCACTTTCATTATTTGCACGAGTTTCACACTATGGGAGAATCGAAGTAATATTTACAGGGAAATTTTCCAAAATTTCTAATTCCTGTCTGAGTCATCAATTTCAAATGTAGATTCCGAGGGAATGTAGAGAAATGGAAACATGGGTTTTTTTTTAAGATGTTGAATTACAAACATTTATCTCATTATTTACACTGATGTCACCATTTGAGATATGCAGGTTGGGCTTTGAATCCTTTGTTTCAGGAATCCACCTCCTAAAAACGAGTTAAACATGTCTTTCTATTTTGTAACTGATTCTATTTTTGGGAAAGTAGTTAAAATTCGAATTGGAGACTAGGTATAGGTAGTGTTTGTTAGATATTCAAATGTAATAGATATATTTAGGGGTTATACATTCAAGAGCAGAGAGGTTATTTCATTGTAACGGCTTCAATTTTTGTAGATGAATAAAATTACAGAGAACAAATGTTGAATATTTCTATGGCAAAGATCCTTGTGCCACTACTTTTCTCAGTAAGTGATATTCTTTTTTATTTTATTTCCAGTTATCATCCCATTATGTATCTTTCTTTCATGTTTGAAAAGTAATTTTGTGATCCATAATTCATCATGGATGCTCTAGGCTCATTGTTTCAAACATTTTAAAAAAAATTCTTCTAATTTTTTACAGAATTTACCCTAGCTAGGTACTCCATTTGATGGATTGTCTTCTTTTGTCTACTATTCAACTTGTGAATTCCTCAAGATTGAGGAAATGGTGTCTACCCTGCCTCTGTCCCTGATTCTTTCAAACCCCAACCTCTTGCAACCTAACTCATATCTAATTTTTCACTCCATTTCCCAATGGTCTCCTTCAAGATTGTCTAACTAAATCTTTAAAAACAAACTTGTCCTATCAAAAATATGACCTTCTGAGTGTTAGTATTGAATATCGTAAGTGAGAAGGATTTAAATCATTGAGAGATCCCTCTCTGAATGTATGAGGTCAGAAAGTAGTCAAAAGTGGTTTTGTGGTTACCTCGGGATCTACCCTTTCATAGCCTATGTTTAACCATTTGCATGAAGGGCTTAAACATGGTCTGAAGTCTGAACTAGTGAAGGTGTCTCCTGTATTAGGTTGTAGTGCAGTGTATTTGAAATAGTCATCCATTAACACCTTGCCAAATTATTTAACTATAAATTTTTCTTATTCTTTTGAAAAAGAGAAACAAACCAAAAGGAAAAGATTTTGAGGAAAGTAGATTATCCGATAAAGTTGGATGTTCTAGATTTATGTTCTAATGAGTTGTGTGAGAAGTTTAAGGAACCGTGCCATATTATTAGAGATTAAGAAAATACAAAATTTGCATTGAATTCAAAGGGAAAACAGATTGATACCAAGGATAAATATTTGGAAATATTAAATGCAGAGGTATCCTTGAATACCAACCTTGTTTTTCCTGGAATGACTGCTTTAGTCATTATTTTCAAACAACCTTTTATGCCAAATGGGAAGAAATTTAAAAAAAACGAAGGATTTTTTTCTTTAGCATTGGATAGTATACAAAAAATTATTTTAGTTTTTACACAGGTGTCACAGTGTGGGAGAATCGAAGTGATCTTTATAGGGAAATTTTCTAGAACTTCAAATTTTTTTCTGAGTCATCAATTTCAAATGCATATTCTGAAGATCTGGAAGAGAATGTAGTGAAATGGAAACATGGGTTTTGTTTGGAATATGATGAATTACAAAAAAATATCTTAGTGTTTATGTAGATGTCGCCATTTCAGACCTGCCCATGAGTATTTGAAGCCTATTTTTCAGGAATCTACCTCCTAAAAACCATTTAAACATGTCTTTCTATTTTGTAACTAATTATATTTTTGGGAAATTAGTTAGAATTAGAATTGGAGACTAGGTAAAGGTAGTGTTTGTTATATGTAATAGATAGATTTATGGGTTGGAATTTCAATAGAATAGAGGCTCTTTCATTGTAATGCCTTCAATTTCCGTAGATGAATAAAATTGCCGAGAACAAATGTTGAATTTTTCTATGGCAGAGATTCTTGTGCCACAACTTTTATCAGTAAGTGATATTCTTTGTGATTTTATTTCCATTTATCATCACATTGTGTATCTTATTTCATGTTTGAACAATAGTTTTGTGAGCTAGAATTCATCCTGGATGCTCTAGGCTCATTGTTTCAAACATTTTTAAACAATTTCTTCTAAATTTCTACAGAATTCACCCTAGCTAGGTGCTTTGTTTGATGGATTTTCTTATTTTGTCTACTATTAAACTTGCAAATGCCTCAAGATTAAGGAAATGGTGTCTACCCTGCCTCTATCCATGATTCTTTCAAACCCCAACCTCTTGCAACCTAACTCATATCTGATTTTTTACTCCATTGCCCAATGGTCTCCTTCAAGATTGTCTTACTAAATATTTAAAAACAAACTTGTCCTATCATAAATATGACCTTGTGAGTGTTAGGATTGAATATCGTAAGTGAGAAGGATTTAAATCATTGAGAGATCCCTCTCTGAGTGTATGAGGTCAAAATGCAATCAAAAGTGGTTTTGTGGTTACCTCGGGATCTACCCTTTCACAGCTTGTGGTTAACCATTTGCATGAAGGGCTTAGACATGGTCTGAAGTCTGAACTAGAGAAGGTGTCTCCTGTATTAGGCTGTAGTGCAGTGTATTTGAAATAGTCATCCATTAACACCTTGCAAAATTATTTAACTATCAATTTTTCTTATTCTTTTGGAAAAGAGAAACAAACCAAAAGGCAAAGATTTTGGGGAAAGTAGATTATCCGATAGAGTTGGATGTTCTAGATTTATGTTTTGATGAGTTGCGTGAGAAGTTGAAGAAATGTACCATATTATTAGAGATTAAGAAAATAAAAAATTTGCATTGAATTCAAAGGGAAAACAGATTGATCCCAAGGATAAATATTTGGAAATATCAAGTGCAGAGGTATCCTTGAATACCAGCCAATTTTTCCCTAGAATGACTGCTTTAGTCATCATTTTCAAACAACCTTTTATGCCGAATGGGAAGAAATTTTTTAAAAACGAAGGATTTTTTTCTTTAGCATTGGATAGTATACAAAAAATAATTTTAGTTTTTAGACAGGTGTCACAGTGTGGGAGAATCGAAGTGATCTTTACAGTGAAAATTTCCAGAACTTCAAATTCTTTTCTGAGTCATCAATTTCAAATGCATATTCTGAAGATCTAGAGGAGACTGCAGTGAAATGGAAACATGGGTTTTGTTTGGAATATGATGAATTACAAAAAACTCTCTTAAATTTTACGTAGATGTCACCATTTGAGATCTGCACGTGAGTATTTGAAGCCTATTTTTCAGGAATCTACCTCCTAAAAAATATTTAAACGTGTCTTTCTATTTTGTAACTGATTCTATTTTTGGGAAATTAGTTAGAATTAGAATTGGAGACAAGGTAAAGGTAGTGTTTTCTATATATTCAGATGTAATAGATATATTTATGGGTTGGACTTTCAAGAGAATAGAGGCTCTTTCATTTAATGGTTTCACTGTCCTGTAGATGAATAAAATTGCAGAGAACAAATGTTGAATTTTTCTATGGCAGATATTCTTGTCCCACCACTTTTCTCAGTAAGTGATATTCTTTGTGATTTTATTTCCAGTTATCATCACATTGTGTACCTTCTTTCATGTTTAAACAATAGTTTTCTAAGCCAAAATTCATCCTGGATTCTCTAGGCTCATTATTTCAAACTTTTTTACACAATTTTTTTCTCAATTTTTACAGAATTCACCCTAGCTAGGTGCTTTGTTTGATGGACTGTCTTCTTTTGTCTTCTAATCAACTTGGAAATGCCTCAAGACTGAGGAAATGGTGTCTACCCTGCCTATGTCCATGATTATTTCACACCCCAACCTCTTGTAACCTAACTCATATTTGATTTTTTACTCCATTTCCCAATGGTCTCCTTCAAGATTGTCTTACCAAATATTTAAAAACAAACTTGTACTATGAAAAATATGACCTTCTGAGTGTTATGATTGAATATCTTAAGTGAGGAGGATTTTAATCATTAATAAATCCCTCTCTGACTGTATGAGGTCATAATACAGTCAAAAGTGGTTTTGTGGTTACCTCGGGATCTACCCTTTCATAGCCTATGTACATTGTAAGTGCTAACATATTGGCATCGTTTCCGGGGAACAAGGGTTCAAATATTGCCTAGGTATGAACGAAATACTTTTAGATTTAATTATTGATGGTGAAAAAAAGTCAAACACGAAGTAGGATGTGCATCTTTCACCTGGTGAATCCATTCTCAAAGAATCCATATTTCTAAATTTGTGGTGACTCCACTGGCGGCATGGTCCAGAAATCAAGCTTTCAAAGAGAACCAGTAGACTCTACCGAGGGAAGAACTCATTGTAAAGATATGGAAAGGCATGATGAAACAATCAGGTACTCAAGTTTAAATTTTCTCCAAGACATTTGGTCCTCTCTTGTCTATTATTTCTTGTCCTTTCCCAAACTTGTCAAAAGAATTTCTCATTGTTTATTACATTCAAAACAACACCATCGATTCACTCATGTACATCCCTCTTTGAAAACTGAGGATATGTCTTCATCTTGTACATATGATTCTAACCAAGATCTTTTATTTGATCCACATAAGAACAATAATCAACCTTGTGAGCCTCATAATGCTATAATTGACACTATATCCTTTCCACATGATTCTTTTCCTTCCAAGATCCCAAACCAGTACAAACCACTTCATCTACCTCATGTGCTTCATGATTTTCCTACAAGAAACTACAAATACCTTCCTAGGTTTGATGGAGAATATGAGAACCTTACAGCTGAGAAACATCTCCAATATTTTGATCATTTCCTTGACCTTTTTGAAATAGAGAATGATGATGTTTGTATGAGGGATTTTTCCCAATATTTGCAAGGAGATCATTAAGGAATGGTTTAAGAATTTGCAACCTGAATCCATCAATACATGGGAAGAGGTTTCTGATATATTTTTGAGTTTCTAGGGTAAGAGGAGGTCAATGGACCAAGTTCTTTCATAATTTTATTCCGTTAAGAAACAAGAAGGTGAAACCATGTCAAGTTTTAACAGGAAGTTTGCAATATTTTATTATAACATGCCTAAAGAAATTCAAACACTTGAAGATGCTTCTAAATTGTACTATGCACCAACCTTTCCTCCTGAATTGTCCTTTCTTCTTTTGGAGAAAAAGTCAAGAAATTTGCAGCATATGTTCATTGATTCCTTGGAAGTTGAAGATAATCTTAGGATGTCTGTTGGGCTATGGGCAGACCCAGGTTTTATACCATTAACTTCGCACCAACAAAAAGACCCATAGTGTTGGTCCTTTCAGCAACAACCTGCGAACATGTTGCAGTCTCACCCAAAACGGATATGGGGTGCCACAGAATTAGGTTTCTGTAAGCAGAAGTGGGATATTACTGTACCTTTAGCCTTAAAAACAAATATTTATACAATACAAAGCTTTGACTTTTACTCAAATAGCTTTGCAGTTAGATAAACACAGTTTCTTGCTTAACCCTTAACTGGGAATTCATAGAGAAGTTAATATATAGTAGTCATCTTACTTTATCATTTATATACTTATCAATGCATGAAAAGAAACATAACAAAAACAGCACAAAAGAACAGCCACAACACAAGATATAATGTGGTTCACCCCCAGGGTAGGGGCTACGTCCACAAAACTGCGCTTTATTCAACTTTTTTACAAAACAACAGTTCTGATCTGCACACTCAGCTGCAGATCCGTCCTTCAAGTCTAACTACGCACTTAGCTGCATTTCCTTTCTTACAAACACCACACTGCGCACTTAGCTGTAGTTCCTTCTTACAAAAACCCTCTGCGCACACAGATGCAGAGGTCGTCCACGCACACAGCTGGGACTTAACCTTAAAACCCAAAAATAGATCTTAACTTCTCATCACATGATCCTCATTTCATTATATATCCTTGACATCTTTACATGAGTGCCTATTTATACAAGTGCACTATTACAAAATCATAGGCTTACACCCGAAATTTATGGACAATTACAAAAAAGAGGGCTTTGACTCAACCCCAACACCCCTAAGACTATTTTGAGTCACAAATCCACTTACAATATTCCACAAAAACGGCGGAGTTACCAAAATTAAGGACCGTTAAGGTGCGCGCCCCAACAGGCCCCTAAGACTCACCAGTGTCCCGTCCTGGGACACTCTGTTGCTTGTCTGGTGGGAGAATCTTGTTGGCGAAGATAGTGAATTTCTTGTTGAGGCTTCGTAGGATGTCTTCAGCTGCTTGCTCCTTTTCCATTATCTCATGTACTGCTGCTATAGATGCTTCACTGGCTCTTTCCTATGTGAACGCATCATACTCCTTTAGGATCTTGAGCTGGTTGTCCGCAGCAGAGCTCAACTCTAAGGCCTTGTTAATAAGAGGCTGTACAGAGTTCACCAACAATGTTTCTTTCCTCCTGCACGCCTCAATTTCTTGTTGGAGCTCATTGCTCTGCTTCACCTTAAGCATCTTCTACACAGGAGGCAATGTCTTGATTTTTTCTTTCACTGCATCCAGCTCTGTCTGTCGCTGCTTGATGGTTTCTTGTAGCTTTTCTACCTCAGGGTTCTCCTGCAAGTTTGCCCAGGCCTCTACGCTTTCATCTAGCAGCTTTGCTGCACTGCTCACAAGATCTGAGATTTTTGTGGCCGACGCCTGAATGTCTCTGCGACATTGCTCCTTGACTTCTAGTGGACTCTCAGGAGTGATACGAAGTTGAAGCTCCGCAATCTGAGCCTCATGGTCTACTTCCATCTTTTCCATCTGGCTGCGAGACCGATGCACATAGTCCTTCAGCTTGACTATTGTTTGCTCTGGTTCTTCTTTAGCCTGTATGTCAAAGTCAGGGAGACTTCGACATGCCTCATCCAATGCTTGCACCAGTGCAGTCTGCTTGTTTTCTACTACCCTCTTTTTCTGCTCGGCTTCTTCCAGCTGCGCTATGAGGCTTTCACTCTGCTTTGTGTCATTTTCTAGCTACCTATGTGAGTAGCTGTCACGTGCTTGGATCTCCTTCATGATTGCTAATTGACACAGATGCAGCTCCATCATGGACAAATTGGTGTAATCTATCCCAACTGTCATGCTCATCTGTGAGCAAGATGCTACGTCAGTTATGATGAGGGATGCACTTGGTACTTGCCCTCTGTTATCTCTCGCTGGCCATTGCCTTGTTTCTGGCTGCGCGCTTACTAGGGTACTGCTTGTTGTAGCTCCAATCGCTAATCTTTCTGCTAAGTCCTTTAATTCTATAATTCTCTGCGCTATGCTAGTGAGCGCATCTAGGTGTGTAGCCACAAACTCAGACCATTTTTTGGTTAGGACTTCTGTGGACTTTGTTAGAGCCTGATCGAGCTCCTCACTTGTCAAGGTGGTCTCTTCGACAATATTCTTTCCTTTTGATGCCTTTGTTTTCTTTCTGGACTGAGGTTTAGTCACTTCCTCTACCTTTGGCGACTTGTGCTTATCTGGGTGATTGGGGTCAGAGATTGTTTTGACTGACTCTTCTCCTTCTTCATCCATTCCATCCTCGCCACCCTGGTCGCCTTCGTTCTCCTGTGACTCACTTTGTTCTTCACTTTCTTCGAGTGGGTCATTCTGTTGCATTTGGCTAGGACCTACATCCACATTGGTATACTGGGCTATGTCCCTATGTCTTTCATCCATTTGGATAGCCACTATTTGACTATTGCGAGGATGTCTTCCTCGTTCACCACATATGGCAACTTCGACCATTTGTGCTTGTTATCTGTGTGTGCCTGAATAAAGACATGATGCATGTTAGCCCTGAAGTTGGCTATTCCTGCATACTAAGAAAAGAGCTCATTACTGAGCCGCGGCATCTTCAGAATCTCATATGAGATACTCATCAAGTAAAAGGAGAACACATAGTTCGTCATATGCTGGAAGCTTTTATCCTGTGACACCCACAGAGATGCATACCTTTCTACGCTAGGCATATTCGGAGGCACATCAACAAATTGTGCCTCAGTAGGTTCTTTCCATCCTACCAGTGCAATAAGCACTAACAACCATGAATAGTGAAAGGGTTGACCTTTCTCCTGCACATCTCGGACATCTTCAAGAAATTCCTTGGCAATGTACTCTTCCCATTTGTAACTGTAGCCTTTGACATAGTTTGCAGCAATACTGATAATCGGTGCAGATACTTCATTCGGTCTACACTTCCGCATTAGCTTGCACGCTAGCAGTTCTGTGGAAAAGTGAATGTTTTGATGCTAAATAGTCGAGGTTTGATACCCTCGCTTTCCTTTTGTTAACCTGAAGCGTTCCTTCATATGCTGCGCCAGCTTCGTGTCTTTGTGCTTCCCAACAAATTCGATCCCAGGATTAGGCCCTTCCTTCGGCAAGCCTGTGATCCTATTAACCAGCTCTCCATTAATAGGGATTCTCTCGTCGCCAATCCATAGGTGCCCATCATGCACCAATGCCAATAATTGCTTGACTACCAAGGTAACCGGTGTGCTGCGACCAAAGTAGGGGACGTTCAACTTTTTCAACAAGCCTGCTTTCTCTAAGCCAGCAGCCCACTATTTCACTTCTAGCAGTGTCGCTCCAGTCTTCGGGTAGTGAACAGAGTGCAAGTATGTTACCGGTGTGAACTGTGGAAACTTCCCACAATCATTTGTATCGTGGTCTGCATACTTAAGCCGGTCTATTTTTCCCGTCATTGTCCCGACCAACTGCACACCCTATGGCAAAGAAGGGGTGCGAAGTGTGAACTTGGTTCTTCGCCGAGCTGGCTGAAATACTGGTCGAACAGGCGGAAGATAAGGGGGCCGATGTGATGCAACATTCTCTACCTCACTGAAGTCTTCAAAACCTTCAGGTGGGATCTCTGTTGAGCCAGAAGGGTTCATCTCGGGATCCTCCAGTGTTTTCCCTGATTGCTTGTGTTTCTCTTCGTTCCTCTTAGAACAAACTTTTGGTTTAAACTTCTTCCTGGTAGATCATGTCTGCATTGGCTGAGTCGGTGCTGGGGGATTTTCTTTGCATGATGCAGATGCAGGAGGGGTGCTCATAAGGTTCTGCATACCCCTCTGTTCGAACTCTCTCAACAATTCCTGGACTTCGCGATCACCTGACATGGAATGAACTGTAGGGCTCAAGAAAATGCATAATGCGACATTCGCAGGTCTGAGTGACTTCTTATTGAATCCAATGACCATTCTTACCATAAATGTGCATTGAAGACACCAAATGTGACACAAGTCTTGTCTAAACAGCGCTAGATTCCCCAAAATCCCATCCTTACAAGTTGTTAATGTTGTTAACGTACCGGCGCTGCCAAACCTGCTTTTTTCCAATGGTCACATTTTAAGCTCCGACACACCTTTCTTCTTCATCACAATCCGTAACTCCAGCTACGCCCCAATAAGGGTCTTCGACACAGTACAGACCTTCGACACATCCTGACACTATGACAGGATTTCTTCGACAGCCTCAATGATTCATGCAGCGAGCATCTTATCTAACTCCATTCTAACTTTTTCTTTATACTTAGGATGCAGCCTATAAGGGCGCTGCTTCATAGGCTTCGTACCAAGTTTCAAAGGGATTGTTATCACTCCTATATCACCAAGGATACCTTTCATTTTTTAGAACTTCGTCGAAAATAGGTCCTGATACTCATGGATAAGTTGGGTCACTTTGCTTACCATTTCTTCATCCCAATAATCTCCAATAGTGGCATATTTAGGCATTTCTTCTGACCCAATGTTTACTTGCCTTGTCTTCAAGGGCTGAGTCACTTCTGGTGCTTCGACTGCTGGTCCATGTACTTCACAGTGTCCTTCTGACTTAGGAATGTTAATATTGTGTGGGTCTTCATCCTCGTCAATTGCGAGGTTATAACATTCTACTGCATTAGCTTCTTGTGCCTTCCAATCAGGTTGGTGCTCTGCTATTTATTTATCATCAAACACCTTAGTATGGATCAACCTAATAGCTGCGTCCAAAGCAGGAAAAACCTCATTAATAGAAAATGTCAGCACAAAACTATCAACAAGATTATCCCAACTTACGGTACCATGGCAAAGCTCCACCTCCGCATACCAGTTCTTTGCTACAAGTTCTAGAGTGTGCACAAACCTATGTACCCATTCTTCACGAGGTACATGCTTCCATGCTTCATAACATTGCTCCAAATGTTCCTGAGGGCTAGTCTTACCATTAAATCTACTTCGCACCTCCTGAGGTCAATCCTTGAATCTCAGGCGAAGGGACTTTTGACAAGCTTCCCAACTATGAATGTACTTTTTATGACCATTCCACCATCTAGCAGCTGTGGCTCTAAATACTGAATCTAGAGTCTCCATCTTCTGTGAATTTGGTACCTGCTCTGAAAATTGCAAAATAAAATCTTTGGGGTTTGTCAAGCCATCAAAAATAGGTAAGACTCTTGTCTGTGAGCCAATCCATCTGAGAGACTTGGTAATTCTTTCACATCGATGTCCATGTAGTTCATAAAGTCTATTCTGCCAATTCTCTAAGCCTTCATCTGAATCAATCATGCAAGAACTATCACACTTCCAGTCCATTATACCTTCAGGAGTAGGGTTAACATAGTCTTCTTCTTTAGCTGTGATGTTATAGATATGATCCAAAACATCCCGATCTTCATCTCTAACTGGCTCTGTGTACCTTTCTCCTTGAGAAGGGTCCAAGGGTACTATGACTCTCAAGCCTTTACCTTCAAAAGTCATCTGCCTACGCTTAAGGTTGATTACTGCAGAATTCTCTATTTCCCATTAAATTCCTAGCAACGCTGGATAGGGGTTTCTATCATCAATTATTTCAATGACTTCAAAATATGCTAAGGTACTAACTCCATCAATGTCTACTAGGACACTAGGGAATCTTCCTAGGGGCACAATCTTCTGCTGATTGGATAATCTCAACTGTATAGGGGACCATTCAAGGGTAGGTTTTCCCATTTGTTCCCATGTCTGCTTATTTAAGACATTTACTTCTGATCCCAGGTCTAAAATGATATCGGTCATGTCATACTCTCCTATCTGAGCATGCAATCTCATTTCTCTTCCAGTCCTTCTAACTCTATTAACAGTTTTTTCTTTACCAGAGCTTTGCTGAGGTTCGCAAGAAGCAATAACTTTCTGTAACTCATTTAAATCATTCTGATTTCTTAAGAGCTTCATACAACTCTGTAAAAATGACGACAGTGTACTTACTTTATCCGTCGAAGCTTCTTGAGACTATAACTGTTGTTGATGCTGTTGCGCAGGTGCTACTGATGTGCTCAGATCAGCAAAGTCTTTTCCGGCTTCCATAAAAAATTATTTTTCCCTTCCCACATTGAAGGTTGGAACTTTCTCTGGGGTCTTATGAACCCAAGCCTCATCAGGCTGTTTCTCCTTATTCTGCACTTGCGTCATAGCTCCACTCCTTGTAACAATGTTAATGGCTGGGATAGGTCTTTGCTCTACAGCAATCATCTGAATATTCTAAGTAGGAGTGCCATTTCTTTCTTGTATTTTAGCTATCAGCTATGGGCATTGCTCAATAACATGATCTACCGCTCTGCAATATCGACATGTCGTAGTTGGGTTCCGATAGTCTCTAGCTAGATGTCCTGCCTGATTATAGTTATAGCACACAACCTGGCCTTGACCTCTTCCAGGCATACCAACATGACCATGACCTCCAAAAGTACCTCGACCTGATGTACTACCATGGTAACCATATCCATCATTGCCTTGTGCATCATTTTGTACCATATAAGCATCATAGGTGCACTCTCTCATAAGGTCAAAGCTGCGACATTCCTCTTCGTTGTGTCCTACTGACTTACAGAACTTGCATTAAGGATTCTTGGGGACTTGAACATATCTCTGCAGTAGATAACAGTCTTCAGGTCGATGCTGGCCATTTGTTCTACAGATCTCACAATATAGAACATTAGGGTTAAATGGGTTTGGCGCACCAGTATTCAGGTAATTTCTTAATGCAAGACACCAAGCTGGGACTTAACCTTAAAACCCAAAAATAGATCTTAACTGCAGTTCAGTTAACCTTAAAAACACCAAGCTGGCACTTAACCTTAAAACCCAGCTTGGTGTTTGTAAGCTGGGACTTAACCTTAATACTGGTGCGCCAACTCTGTAATACTGGTGTCTGTAAAAATGACGATAGTGTTCCTTGTCATGACCTTCTGTCCTACATCATGTACACCAAACCTCTTCACGAATAGATTTCCCCTTCTTCATGTTGCGAAGCTCCAAAGCCATTTCTGCCAACTGCACTTGTATTTGGGCTATGCCAGAATTATCTTCAACAGGAGTTGTTTCAAGCTTCATAGCAATTTCCAAAGCCTCTTGCTGATCAACAACCTTCTGTTGCATAAGTGGAGACCTAATATGAGGTAATAGAGCTGCAATGAACCATTCTTTATGTTGTGCTAGTCCAATAGTGAAACTAACTTGATCTAGCAGAACTTTGAACCTCTGATCAAAGTCCCAAACTGATTCACCTCGCCTCTACTGAATCTCTTTCAGTTCAGTTATACACTGTGACTCTGATTTAGGCTTCTTGAACTCTTTCATCATTGCTGCTTTAATATCAGCCAAGACATGGTTCTGAGTACTGGAAAACTTCATAAACCAGGTCAAAGCTCGGTCCCTAAAAGAAGTAACCAGTTGCACTCTTCTTATATCTTGATCCATAATGTTCTTCGTAGTCCACACAGCTTCACATAAGAACCAAAACTGTTATGGATCCTCTGATCCAGTTCCTTTGAAGACTGGGAGCTTGATATAATCAGTCATATGGGCCATAGTAGATTGAGGGGGGGGAGAACTTACTGGGGTAGACTGACCTGCGACAAGAATACTCGGGCTAGGGTTACTTTCAGGCTGGGATGGGTTCTCAGGGGTAACAGATCTTCGCGGCGGAGTTATAGGAGGGTTTCTAACAGAAAGGGTTTCTTCAGATTCAGGGTCTTCTGGACTGAATGGCGTATACTCGGTATTCTGGCCTAGGGTATAGGATTCTAGGTTTCTCTTGTATCTTTTACCGCTTCGCAGCAAACCACTTTGCTCGTCGAAGTTACTTTCACTTCCCAACATAGGCTAGTAAAAATAAATCTAGCAATCTGATTCTATAAGCAATATTCCTTTCTCAGCCAAGAGCTTTTTAATTTGCAGACTAAATGAATTTAGGTACTTACCCCTTGGTCCTTGGAAAAAATGTCTCTCAACTTCGTTAAAAGAGGTACTTGTGTCGATGGAAAACTCTGTCACAAATGCTTCAAGGGTTTGCGTTGTCCAGAAATCAACAGCTCGTGATATCGCGTTGTTCACTCTTTTCAATATGTTAATTCTTGCGGGGGTCCAATCAGGAAACCGATCTTCGTTGAAGTTTGTCTTTCTTTCTGTTAACCTGGACAGCCACTAGTGCAATTCTATGTGGATACTACCAAAGAAAATTTCATAAAAATCCAAAAAAAATGTACCTTTGCAAGAAGTCGTCCGAGCTACGACAAGGATCCTTGTTTTCTTGTTCAGCAAATTTCAAATAGGTCTCTTCAATCCAGTCACCGATTTATTTTACTGAGAGTCTCCAAAACATAACCCTCCAGGTATGACGTAGATCCCTCTTGAGCAGAAACTGAGTTCAACCGGCAACGGAACCAATTTGTTGGGCTATGGGCAAACCCGGGTTTTATACCATTAACTTTGCACCAACAAAAAGACCCATAGAGTTGACCCTTTCGACAACAATCTGCGAACAGGTTGCATTCTCACCCAAAACAGCTACGGGGTACCGCAGAATCAGGTTTTTGCAAGCAGAAGAGGGATATTACTGTACCTTTAGCCTTAACAACAAATATTTATACAATACAGAGCTTCGACTTTTACTCAAATAGCTTCGCAGTTAGATAAACACAGTTTCTTGCTTAACCCTTAACTGGAAATTCACAGCGAAGTTAATATATAGCAGTCATCTTACTTTATCATTTATCTACTTATCAATGCATGAAAAGAAACATAACAAAAATAGCACAAAAGAACAGCCACAACACAAGATATAACGTGGTTCACCCCCAGGGTAGGGGCTACATCCACAGAACTGTGCTTTATTCAACTTTTTTACAAAACAACAGTTCTGATCTACGCACTCAGCTGTAGATCTGTCCTTCAAGTCTAACTGCACACTTAGCTGCAGTTCCTTTCTTACAAACACCAAGCTGCACACTTAGCTGCAGTTCCTTCTTACAAAAACCCTCTGCGCACACAACTACAGAGGTCGTCCACGTACACAACTGGGACTTAACCTTAAAACCCAAAAATAGATCTTAACTTCTCATCACATGATCCTCATTTCATTAGATACCCTTGACATCTTTACATGAGTGCCTATTTATACAAGTGCACTATTACAAAATCATGGGCTTACACCGGAAATTTATGGACAATTACAAAAAAGAGGGCTTTGACTCAACCCCGACACCCCTAAGACTATTTTGAGTCGCAACTCCGCTTACAAGCTTCCACAAAAAACGCGGAGTTACCAAAATTAAGGACCGTTAAGGTGCACGCCCCAACAGTCTAAAAGAATTTCAGAACAATATAGTGCAAAATAAAAGGGACAAGGAATTAGAGTTGGATGAGAAGCATGAACGGGAAGAATTTGCTTCGCATTCCCATTCTTATTTTTATAATAAAGAAGATGACGATCCCACCGATATACAGGAAGAGTGTTATAATGATTTGTTTTATGAAGATTGCAATCATCTTGTTACAAATTTTGTTAGTGATTATTTTCAAGAATATTCCAGTCCACCTATATCTGATGAGTATGAGGATGACTACTTGGATAATGTACCTAAACAACCAGCTGAATATTTTGTAAGTTGTGGGCTAGTTAATGGAGAAAATCTGATTGCAATCCATAATCAAAATTCTGAAAACATAGTGGATAGTAAGCATGCTAAAATTTCTTTTTGGCCAGTGTGTTTTTCTTCATTTGAAATTTTGAAACAAATATGTAGAGTCACTAATCAAAAAAGGAACTTGAGGTAATGGAGAATTTCATACACTTTCTAGAATTGGATAATGACAAAGATGAGAAATCATGCAATCAATCCCACCATATGAAAAAACCAGCAGTTTTTCAATGAGGAATCAAATCACCAAGAAGAAGAAGAGGGTTCTTAATCAAAATTTTCCTCATGTCTTTCAAATTCAGAATCTTTATGTCAAGAAATATTTTGTTCGCTTGGTTTTACTAAAGAAAAGAATGATATTTCTGCTAAAGCAGATAAAGAAAATCAAGTTGTTAATTCAGAAATTTTAAATGAGATTGTTGATGTTCTATTTAAAAATTTTCATGAGCATTCTTTTCAAGGTTCTTTTGAAAAATAGTTTGAGAGTGTGCAAAATAATTTACAGTTTGAGCAGCCTTGTCATGGCAAGCAAATGACAGAGTATGTGGAAGGTTGTCATGTTTTTTATGATCCGGTGAATGATTATATGAAAACAATTTGTAGTAGGAATGGTTGGTTATGTGTTTGCAGTAAAAATAAAGTATTTTATCATAGCTTTTTGCTATTATGTTCTTCAATTCTGATTTAGATCAAGCATGATGAGAGAGTTCAATTATTGGATCAATTGCTTGGTTGGCTTCATTGGAAATCGGAGTTTACTTGATTGGGAATTATTTATCAGTAAAGTAGGGTAGGTAGGTATGTATAAGCTTGACATGACGAGCATTTATTTCAATAAATTTTCAATTTTGATTTAAGCATGAGTTTCAAGTTTCAAGTTCATATTTGCAGTTTATAGTTGGTTACAGGTTACAGTATGGATGGGTGACAGGTTACAGGTTATAAAGTGGGATTTATTTGCAGAATGGTTTTAGGTGATGGTTACAAGTCAGAAAAGGTCGATGGTTTCAGATAAAATTGGGAGCGGCCCAATGGGTCAGGCACTTAGTCTACGGGTTCTTTGCTACCTCGCAGGGAGGATAGCATCCCCAATTGGAGCCAACTGTTAGCATTATGTTAGTCTTGCAACAGTTGTTGTTATGACCATATCTATTTCAAAATTTTGTCAATCATTTGGCACCATCAAAGGTTTACTCCTTTAATAAATCATAGAAGGTTGGCAAGTAAAAAGGGGTTAAAAGTTTCGAGCAAAAGGAAAAGAATTTTTTTATGATTGAAAAGAATTTTATTCATTTTGAATAAAACGTAAACATTGGTTTTATAGGTAAATTTTGTCTTTATAGTCAACTTTTTATATTTTTGAACAAGTTTATTTTTTATAAGGAAAAGAATTTTTATGATTGGAAAGGATTTTATTCAATTTTTTATGATTGGAAAGGATTTTATAGGTAAATTTTGTCTTTATAGTCAATTTTTTATATTTTTGAACAAGTTTATTTTTTGTAAGGAAAATAATTTTTTATAATTGGAAAGGATTTTATTCATTTTGAATAAAACGTAAACATTGTTTTTATAGATAAATTTTTCCTTTTTGAACAACAAGTTTTACTTTTTATAAAAATATTGACAAATTTACTTTTATAAATTTTGTCTTTTTGAACAAGTTTATTTTTTATAAGGAAAAGAATTTTCTACAATTGGAAAGGATTTTATTCATTTGGAATAAAACGTAAACATTGTTTTTATAGATAAATTTTGTCTTTTTGAACAAGAAGTTTTACTTTTTATAAAAATATTGACAAATGATGTTTTACTTTTTATAAAAATATTGACAATTGATGTTTTGGCACAAGGCCGCTCAACGACAAGTTTATTTTTTACAAGGAAAAGAATTTTTTATAATTGGAAAGGATTTTGTTCATTTTGAATAAAAAGTAAACGTTGTTTTTATAGATAAATTTTGTCTTTTTGAACAAGTTTTACTTTTTATAAAAATATTAACAAATGATGTTTTACTTATTATAAAAATATTGACAAATGATGTTTTCGCACAAGGCCGCTCAACAAGAAGTTTATTTTTTATAAGGAAATGAATTTTATTCATTTTGAATAAAAGGTAAACATTGTTTTTATAGATAAATTTTATCTTTTTGAACAACAAGTTTTACTTTTTATAAAAATATTGACAAATGATGTTTTGCTTTTTATAAAAATAAAACGTAAACATTGTTTTTATAGATAAATTTTGTCTTTTTGAACAACAAGTTTTCCTTTTTATAAAAATATTGACAAATGATGTTTTGGCAGAAGGTCGCTCAACACCAAGAGCATAGCATATGACTATTCAAGATAATAGATAAATTTTGTCATTTTGAACAACAAGTTTTACTTTTTATAAAAATATTGACAAATGATGTTTTGGCAGAAGGTCGCTCAACACCAAGAGCATAGCATATGACTATTCAAGATAATAGATAAATTTTGTCTTTTTGAACAACAAGTTTTACTTTATAAAAAAATTGACAAATGATGTTTTGGCAGAAGGCCGCTCAACACCAAGAGCATAGCATATGACTATTCAAGATAATAGATAAATTTTGTCTTTTTGAACAACAAGTTTTACTTTTTATAAAAATATTGACAAATGATGTTTTGGCAGAAGACCGCTCAACACCAAGAGCATAGCATATGACTATTCAAGGAACAACAAGTTTTACTTTTTATAAAAAAAGACCTCTCAACACCAAGAGCATAGCATAGTATTTTTATAATGATGTTTTGGCAGAAGACCGCTCAACACCTAGCATATGACTATTCAAGATGTCGATTTTTTGAAGTTGTAACATCAAATCAACATATAAAATCCTTCCATGACAATCCAAGCATTGAGCTCACACAAAGATCAATAGTGTACAACACATTAATGTAAGCTATAAAGATCAATGAATATACACTGATAAAAGACACTCCCCCCTTTGCATGTGGGATAAAGATAAATCTAAACCATGAAACAAACAATTTCAACACAATGAAAAGATAGGATTATGAAGGTTCATCTCGACGATTTTGTTTTGGTGCACCAACACAACTATGTAAGTAAAGTATGGAAAGCATGTGCCTATCCTGCCTATTTTGTTTTGGTTATGTTGAAAAAATTTGACGTCCTCGACCTCAACCTTGTTTCTATGATGTGCACTCAAGTTATAATCTCAAGTGATTTGAACATGGACATGGAGGAGCTTTCTCTTTTGCTAACCACTTCCAAAAGGCCAGAAACATCATACACAACACTCGAATCTTTCAGCTGAGATCAAGATAATGAAAAAGTCAAAGTATATTTAATTCTAGAGGGAGTAAATCAAGAGAAATTCGTTTCTAATTTCCAGTCTTCGTCATTTGACGTCAAACTTCATGATATCCAAGGAAACAATTATCGATGGTAGAGGAAACAAGTTGCACAACAATCAAAGTAAAGTATAATTGATGTCCTAAAGGATCCAAATATTGTAATTGTCATAACTGGAATGAATGGTTTTCCAGAACTAATGTGAATTAGAGAATCCTCTAATCTTGATACATGAAAAGAAAATTTTAAATTTGGATGCAATTCTCCAAGCGATGAAGCTAGCGCTAAAAACCAAAAAGTGTTTCCGATTTTTTCTGAAGACATAGAAAGTGATGCACTAGCAGCTTTCATTCCGAATAAAATTCATGCATGAGTCGGCCATCCTTAAAAAACATGTACGTTTAGTCCATCCAATGGACCAACAGCGAAGTCGATGGTTGACTTCCCTGTTTGTCCGTTAGATGGACCGAACGTACATGTTTTTTAAGCTCATGCGCATGGGTCAAGGTGTGTGCAATCAAAGCTCCACACTTTGGAGAAAATAGAAAATCCAAGTTGCAGGATCATGATACACTTACTGGTAACTACTGCAGAAAAACAACTTCTTGATTGTCACATTCATGCGATTCTGGATAAGGGATTCACTTTTGTTCATAGATGCCAATCGCATTTCAGAGCTTCATCTTATGCATTTCAGAACAGGCTGCATCTATAGGCCACACAGCTGGTTTATTTAATCTAGGAATACATACTACATGAATTTGAATTTACAATGTTTACATTCAGCTCTAGAGCTAAAGTTGGCACTACAGAAGTACACGTATTCTGGGAAGAGTAGCGATTTAGATCCATCATCACATCTTTTAACTAGAGCTATTAGGGATTTATTTGGTGAGATGGATCGAAGTGCTCAAGCTATTGCTCCCATGCAATTTTGGATGGTGTGGAGAAAGAAGTACCCCCATTTTTGCCAGCAACATAATGGTCTATTTATGTAACAGGATGCAGAGGAATGATGGACTCAACTTATCTATACACTGTCACAATCTCTGAATTCCCCATATTCGAGTGATAATATCGAATATATGAAGTATTTATTTGGGATCGAGCTTACAAGAAAGATTCGATGTGGTGAAAGTGGTTAGGAAAGTTTGGAGACAGATTTGGTGTACTCATTAAATTGTCACATATCTCACGAGGTCAACCATTTTCATGAAGGGCTTAAACATGGTCTCTAAAGTTTGAACTGGAGAAGGTGTCTCTTGTGTTAGGCCGTAGTGCAGTGTATTTGAAAGAGTCATCCATTAACGACTTGCCAAATTATTTAACCATCAATTTGTCTGATTCTTTTGGAAAAGAGAATCACACCAAAAGGCAAAGATTTTGAGGAAAGTAGATTATCCAATAGAGTTGGATGTTCTCGATTTTTGTTCTGATGTGCTACATGAGAAGTTGAAGGAACCGTGCAAGATTCTTAGAGATCAAGAAAATAAAAAATTTGGATTTAATTCAAAGGTAAAATAGAGAGATCCCAAGGATAAAGATGTGGAAATGTCAAATGCAGAGGTATCCTTGAATATTAGACAAGTTTTTCCTGGGAATGACTGTTTTTGTCATTATTTTAAAACAATTATTTCCACTGAATGTGAAGTAATTTACTAAAATCGAAGGATTTTTTTCTTCTTCATGGGATAATATACAAAAACCTCTTTAATTTTTTACACAGTTGTCATAGTGTAGAAGAATCAAAGTGATGTTTACATGGTAATTTTCTAGAATTTCAAATTCTTGTCTGAGGCATCAATTTCAAATGTCGATTCTGAGGATTTGGAGGAGAATGTAGAGAAATGGAAACATGGGTTTTTTTTCGAACATGTTGAGTTCCAGAAACCTATCTTAATGTTTACAAATATGTCACAATTTGACATATGTAGATGGGGATTTGAAGCCTATGTTTCAGGAATCCACCTCCTAAAAACCGGTTAAACATGTCTTTCCGTTTTGTAATTGATTCTATTTTGGGGAAAGTAGTTAGAATTCGAATTGAAGACTACGTAGAGGTAGTATTTGTTTTATATTCAGATGTAATAGATAGAATTAGGGGTTGTACTTTCAAGAGAAGAGACTCTCTTTTATTGTAACGGCTTCAATTTTTGTAGATGAATAAAATTACAGAGAACAAATGTTGAATTTTTCTATGATAAAGATTATTATGCCACCAGTTTTCTCAGTAAGTGATCTTCTTTGTGATTGTATTTCTAGTTATCATCCAATAATGTATCTTTCTTTCATGTTTGAACAGTAATTTTGTGAGCCAGAATTCATCCTGGATGCTCTAGGCTCATTGTTTTAAACATTTTTAAACAATTTCTTCTAACGTTTTACAAAATTCACCCTACCTAGGTGCTCTGTTTGATGGACTGTCTTATTTTTTCTGATAATCAACTTCCAAATGCCTCAAGACTGAGGAATTGGTGTCTACCCTGCCTCTATAACAAACTTGTCTTATCAGAAATATGGCCTTCTGAGTGTTATGATTGAATATCTTAAGTGAGAAGGCTTTAAATCATTGAGATATCCCTCTCTAACTCTATGAGGTCAGAATGCAGTCAAAAGTGGTTTTGTGGTTACCACGGGATCTACCCTTTGACAACCTGTGGTTAACCGTTTCCATGAAGGGCTTAAGCATGGTCTGAATTTTGAACTGGAGAAGGTGTCTCCTGTATGAGGCTGTAGTGCAATGTATTTTAAAGATCCATCCATTAACACCTTGCCAAATTATTTAAGTATCAAGTTTTTTTATTCTTTTGGAAAATAGAATCAAACCAAAAGGAAAATATTGTGAGGATAGTAGATTATCTGATAGAGTTGGACGTTTTAGATTTATGTTCTGGTGAGCTGCGTGAGAAGTTGAAGGAACCGCACAAGACTCTTAGAGATCAATAAAATACAAAACTTGGATTGAATTCAAAGGGAAAACAGAGTGATCCCAAGGATGAATATGTGGAAATGTCAAATGAAGAGGTATCCTTGAATACCAGCCAATTTTTTCCTGGGAATGATTGTTTTAGTCACTATCTTCAAACAACATTTTCGATCGAATGGGAAGGAATTTTTAAAAACCAATAAAAAATTCTTCATAACGGGCTAATATACAAAAACCACTTTCAGTCTTTACACAAGTGCCATAGTGTGGAAGAATCGAAGTGATATTTACACGAAAATTTTCCAGAATTTCAAATTCCTGTCTGAGTCATCAATTTCAAATGCAGATTCTGAGGATCGAGAGGAAGATGTAGTAAAATGGAAACATGGGTTTTGTTTGGAACATGTGGAATAACAAAAACAAATCTCTATTTTTACACAGATTTCACCATTTGAGATATGCATGTGGGTATTTGAAGCCTATTTTTTAGGAATCTGCATCCTAAAAACCATTTCACAATGTCTTTCTATTTTGTAATTGATTCTATTTTGGGAAAGTAGTTAGAGTTCGAATTGGAGACTAGGTAGAGGTACTGTTTGTTATATATTTAGATGTAATAGATAGATTTAGGGGTTGTAATTTCAAGAGAATAGATTCTCTTTCATTGTAATGGCTTCAATTTATGTAGATGAATAAAAGTACAAAGAACAAATGTTGAATTTTTCTATGGCAAAGATTTGTGTGCTGCCACTTTTCTCAGTAAGTGATATTCTTTGTGATTGTATTTCTAGTTATCACCCCATTATGTATATTTATTTCATGTTTGAATAGTAGTTTTGTGATCTATAATTCATTCTGGATGCTTTAGGATCATTGTTTTAAACATGTTTAAACAATTTATTCTAAAGTTTTACAGAATTCACCCTAGCTGGGTGCTCTGTTTGATGGACTATCTGATTTTGTCTGCTAATCAAATTCAAAATGCCTCAATACTAAGGAAATGGTGTCTACCCTTTCTATGTCCACGATTCTTCAAACCCCGACCTCTTGCAACCTAACTCATATTTGATTTTGACTCCATTTCCAAATGGTCTCCTTCAAGATTGTCTTACCAAATCTTTAAAAACAAACTTGTCCTATCATAAATCTGACCTTCAAAGTGTTATGAATTAATATATTAAGTGATGAGGCTTTAAATAATTGAGAGATCCCTCTTTGACTGTATGAGGTCAGAATGCATTCAAAATTGGTTGTGTGGTTACCTCAAGTTCTACCCTTTCACAGCCTGTGTAGATTATGAGTGCTAACATATTGGCATCTCCCAGGGAACAAGGGTTCACATATTCCATGGGTATGAACGAAAGAGTTTCAAATTTCATTGTTGTTGATGGTGAACAAAAGTTAGACACCAAGTAGGATGTGCATCTTCCACCTGGTGAATCCATTCTCAAAGAATCCATATTTCTGAATTTGTGGTGACTCCATTGGCGGCATGGTCCAGAAACCAAGCTTTCAAAGAGAACCGGTAGATTCTACCGGGGGATGAACTCATTGTAAATACATGGAAAGGAATGATGAAACAATTAAGTACTCAAGTTTCAATTTTCTCCTAGGCATTTGGTCCTTTCTTGTCTATTATTTCTTGTCATTTCCTAAACTTGTCAAAAGAATTTGTCATTGTTTATTACATTCAAAACAAGACCATGGATTCACTCCTGTGTATCCCTCTTTGCAAACCGAGAATATGTCTTCATCTTATACATATGATTATGACCAAGATCTTTCATTCGAGCCACATAAGAACAATAATTAGCCTTTTGAGCCTCATGATGCTAAAATTGATACTATATCATTTCCATGTTATTCTTTTCCTTCCAAGATCCCAAACCGGTAAAGACCACTTCATATACCTCATGTCCTTCATGATTTTCCTACAAAACACGACAAATACCTTCCTAGTTTTGATGGAGAATCTGAGAATCTTACAACTGATAAAAATCTTTCGATGCTTTTGAGCATTTCCTTGACCTTTCGAAATAGAGCAAGATGATTTTTGTATGTGGGATTTTTCCCAATCTTTACAAGGAGATGTTTAGGAATGGTTTAAGAATTTGCATCCTGAATCCATCAATACATGGGAAGAGTTGTCTGATATATTTTTGAGGTTCTAGGGAAATAGGAGGTCAATGGACCAAGTTCTTTCAAAATTTTATTCCATGAAGAAACAAGAAGGTGAAACCATGTCAAGTTTTAACAGGAGGTTTGCAAGCTTTTATTATAACATGCCTAAATAAATTCAACCACTTGAAAATGTTGGTAAATTGTACTATGCATCAACCTTTCCTCCTGAATTGTCCTTTCTTATTTTGGAGAGAAAGTCAGACACTTTATAGCATATGTTTGTTGATTCCTTGGAAGTTGAAGATAATCTTAGGATGTCTAAAAGAATTTCAGAACAAGATAGTGTAAATAAAAGGGACAAGGAATTAGAGTTGGATGAGCATCATGAACAAGAAGAATTTGCTTTGCATTCCAATCCTTCTTTTGATAAGAAAGAAGATGAACTGCCCAGTGATATACAGGAAGAGTGTTACAATTATTTGTTTTATGAATATTGCAATCATCCCATTGCAAATTTTGTTAGTGGTGCTTTTTAAAAATATTTTAGTCCACCTATGTATGATGGGTATGAGGATGACTACTTGGATAATGTACCTAAAAAACCAGCTGAATAATTTTCAAGTTCTAGGCCAGTTAATGGAGAAAATCTAATTGTAGTCCATGATCAAAATTCTGAAAATAGAGTGGATAGTAAGCATGTTGAAAGTGATTGTTTGCCACTGTGTTTTTCTTCATTTGAAATGTTGAAACAAATATTTAGAGTTACTAATAAAAAAAGGAACTTGAGGTAATGGATAATTTCATAGAGTTTCTAGAAATGGATGATCAGAAAGATGAGAAATCATGCAATCAATCCCAGCATATGAAAAAACCAGCAGTTTGCAATGAGGAATTAAATTATGAAGAAGCAGAGGGTTCTCAATTGAAATTTTCCTCACGTCTTTCAAATTCATAATTTTTATGTCATGAAATAAGTTGTTCACTTGATTTTATTGAAGAAAAGAATGATATTTCTGTTGAAGCACATAAATAAAATCAAGTTGTTAATTCAAAAATTTTAAATGAGATTGTTGATGTTCTATTTGAAAATTGTCATGAGCATTATTTTCAAGGTTCTTTTGAAAAATAGTTTGAGAGTTTGCAAAAGAATTTACAGTTAAAGCAGACTTGTCATGGAAAGCGAATGAGATAGTATGTTGAAGGTTGTCATGTTCTTTATGATCTGGTGTCCGATTATATGGAAAAAAATTGCAATAGCAATGGTTGGTTATGTGTTTGCAGTAAAAATCAACTCTTTTATCATATATTTTTGCTCTTATGTTCTTCAATTCAAGTTTGGATCAAGCATGATGAGAGATTTCAATTATTGGATCAATTGTTTGGTTGGATTCATTGGAAATCAGAGTTTACTTGATTGGGCATTGGTGCTCAGTAAATTAGGGTAGGTAGGTGTGAATAAGCTCTACATGACAAGAATTTATTTCAGCAAATTTTCAAGTTTGATTTCAACATGAGTTTCAGTTTCAGTTTCAAGTTTCAAGTTCATATTTGTAGTTTATAGTTGGTTACAGGTTATAGTATGGATGAGTGACAGGTCACAGTATACAAAGTGGGATTTGTTTGCAAAATGGTTTTGGGTGATGGTTACAGGTCAAAACAGGTTGAGGGTGTTAGAGAAAATTGGGAGCATCCCAATGGATCAGGCACTTAGTATACAATTTCTCTGCTACCTCGCAGGGACGATAGCATCTCCAATTGGAGCTAGCTATTAGCACCATGTTAGTATTGCAATAGTTGGTGTTATGGCTGTATCTATTTCAAAGATTCATCGGTGATTTGGAAGCATCAAAGGTTTACCATTTTAATAAATCATAAAAGGTTGGCAAGTAAAAAGGGGTTAAAGGTTTCGAGCAAAAGGAAAACAATTTTTTATGATTGGGAAGGATTTTATTGATTTTGACTAAAACATAAACATTGGTTTTATAGGTAAATTTTGGCTTTATCATCAAGTTTTTAATATTTTAGACCAATTTTTATTTGTTTTAAAAATATTGACAAAGGATGTTTTTATAAAAATTTTGGCAAAAGGATAATCAACACCAAGGGTATAGCATATGACTATTCAAGATGTTAATTTTTTGAAGTTGTAACATCAAAGAAACATACATATCCTTTCATAAAAGTCCAAGCACTGAGCTCACATGGAGATCAATAGTGCTCAACATGTTGATATATTCTATGAAGGTTAATGTATATAAAATGAAAAAATACATGCCCCCCTTTGCATGTGGGATAAAGAGAAATATAAACCATGACACCAACATTTGCAACACAATGAAAATATAGGATTTTGAAGGTTCGGCTCGGTGATTTTTTTTTATGCACCAATACCCCGATGTAAGTAAAGTATGGCAAGTGTGTGCCTATCCTGCCTATTGTGTTTTGGTTATGTTGCAAAAATTTGACATCCTCTGTCATGTCCCCACCCCTCATACCAATGATTGAGAGGACGGGACTACAGTACTGCTGATGTCAAACGGGAAATATAGCCCCATGAACATGCATTGAATTATAAACATATACAGGAATATAAAACATTCAATATACAGCGGAAGCAATAACATCCATTCAAGAATTCAAAAATTCAACATGCTCATATTAATTCATAAAACAATAGTTTGCAGAGGTTAAGCACAATAATAAAAGTGAATACTTATCTTGTAATTGTGTTGTCCCTCAACTAGCTACATTGCTGCAACGTTCCACCCAACCATAGGCCAGTGTGATCATCAATCTCTCGGCACCACTGCCACCCCAAAGCTAGTCATGAGTCCACAAGGAACTAAGGAACAACAGGCTCATACACATAGCAAAATACATATCAAAACCCCGCCAAGCCAAAATTACATTTGGGTTTATCAGGCTACTAGGGAAACAAGCCAATACCATAAGGGTTCCTTGGACTTACTCAGCCAAGCCAACAATCACACCCAAACACTGTCATACCCTCTAACATACAGGTCTCTTATACTTACTACTGGATATGAGCAAAATGTTTATGGGAAACCAAAACAAAATGGCTAAGGGGAACAACACCCTAGAAGAGAAAATACACTTTTAGGAAATGTTCTTGTGCATTGTGGAGGAAATTCGGCCACCACAAACCCCCAAATCAAAATTTGATCTCAGAAAATGTCTCTCAGCATTGCCAGAGCAAAAACAACCGTCATTCACACCTAAAACAGGAGATCTTGGCTCCCTAGCCACTGAGAAACACCAAAACGAATTTATGGCCATGGAACAGTGAGGAAAACATCAGGAAATCATGGGGAAAATTCCCAGCAAGCTCAGATGCGTGAGGAAAACCAAAAAATGACCTCTTGAAACCCCCAAAACGTGAATCACACCTGCACATTAATTGAACAAACCAAAAATAGGATTTCCCAGATACGGAAATGAGGAAAACCATAGAAAAAACACTGATGGAGGATCCCATCCACTAAGCACTTCCCAATCAAATTCTTTTCCATGGAAAAATGAAGAAAAACAGCAAAAACGTGAGGGAGAATTCCCCCAGCTATCTCCAACACCGCGAGAGATCCCACATGAGTGAGAATGGGTGAGGAAATGAAAGGAATGGGTGTGTAATGTCTTGGGAATGCCTTCCCAATATTTTACTTTCCACACAAGTAAAAAACACACTTTCCAAAAAATGGGTGACCTCCCAAATTCGAATTTGACCTCCATGCCTTTCCCATCCCAAGGAGATAACTTCTTCAACCACTTTTAGATGACTGGGCACAAAAAGAAAAAAAGGGTAGTTGACAACTTTATGGGTTTTACCTTAGACATTTGGATTTTCCTCATAGGCTCAAGGGTTAATAATCCCCCCTCCCTATTCCTTGTGAAATCATGCCCCCATCTCTTTAACGTTGTGGCACGTAGCTAGTTGTGGTATTTTTATTAATTTTCATTTTACATGATGTCTCAAAATACATTGTGTCTGGCTAGCACATAAACCATCTACATCGATTTTTTTAATTGCCGAAACATCCAACACTAAACACACGGTGGGGCCTTTTCCTTGAGCTCCATACCATGATTTAATACAATATATACATCATATGCAATTTAATGCCATGGGGTCAAAACCAGGGTGTTACATCCTCGACCTCAACCTTGTTTCTATGTCATGCACTCAACTTATAATGGAAAGTGATTTGAACATGGAAATGGAGGAGATTTCGCATTTGCTAACCACTGCCAAAAGGCCAGAAACATCATACACAACACTCGAATCTTTCAGCTGAGATCAAGATAATGAAAAATTCAAAGTATATTTATTTCTATAGGGAGTAAATCAAGAGAAAGTCATTTCTAATTTCAAGTGTTGGTAATTTGACGTCAAACTTCATGATATCCAAGGAAAAAATTATCGACGATAGAGGAAACAAGTTGCAGAACAATCAAAGTAAACTATAATTGAAGTTCTAAAGGAATCATATCTTGTATTTGTCATAACTAGAATGAATGGTTTTCCAGAAGTAATGTGAATTAGAGAATCCTCTAATCTTGATACATGGAAAGAAAATTTAAAATTTGGATGTAACTCTCTGAGCAATGAAGATGGCGCTAAAAACCAAAAAGTGTTTCTGATTGTTTCTGAAGACATAGAAAGTGATGCACTAGAAAATTTAATTTTGAATACAATTCATGCATGAGTCAAGGTGTGTGCAATCAAATCTCCACACTTTGGAGAAAACATAAAATCCAATTTGCAAGATCTTGCTGCTCTTACTAGTAACCACTACAGAAAAACAACTTATGGATCGTCACACTCATGTGATTCTAGATAAGGGATTCACTTTTGTTCATAGATGCCAATCGCATTCCATACCTTCATCGTATTTTATTTTTTTTTTCAAGGGTAAGTGCTCTTGAATTTCTTCGGATGTCGCTCAGTACATATATAAAAGCTATTGGGAAATGTATTTCAAGGATTCCTGAGCTTAAGATAGTGTCTGGAATCAAGTTCACATATAAACTTGAAATAATGTTCAAGGATATTGTAAAATCAAAAGATGATCAATGGTTCATGGGAAGGCCATACATCAATCTGATGGCGTAAAATCATTATGCTGAAAAAAAATTTGGGAAGCTAATTTTTCAATGCTTGGCGAAATTTTTATAAGTGGGAAAATCCAAACATATGTGAGCTAATATTACTCAACCAAAAAATCAGCGGCTGCTAAAAATTCCACTAATTAAATTGCAAAGATATTAATTCCCAAGAGGCTCAGCAGAATTTTGTGTCAGTGGTAAAATTGAAAATACATGTAGGTGCAGCATGGTTTAACTAAACAGATTGACGGTCATCAATAGTTTCACTGGGTGGATGTGAAGTAAGTTTAACATTTGAGAGTCTCAACGGAATTTTATATCGAAAGGTAGAAAATTGTGGTCAAAGGTGTATTTCTAAAGGATGATGCTGACTGGGGTGCCCCAGGTTTGAAAGAGTTTCATAGATTGATGATGATGGGTACGGCAGATGAGATAGTGAAGACTCCAGAAAATACTCTTGTTTTTCCTAAGGACCTACCAAAGGAGGAATAGGATGCATATATGGGCCACACAACTGTTTTATTTAATCTGGGAAATACATTCTACATGAATTTGACTGTACAATGTTTACATTCGGTTCCAGAGCTGAAATTGGCACTACATAAGTACATGTATTCTGAGAGGACCGGTGATTTAGATCCATTATCACATCTTTTAACTGTAGCTACTAGGGATTTATTTGGTGAGCTAGATCGAAGTGCTCAAGATGTTGCTCCCATGCAATTTTGGATGGTGTTGAGAAAGAACTACCCCCATTTTTTCCAGCAACATAATGCAGAGGAATGTTGGACTCAACTTATCTATACACTGTCACAATATCTGAAGTCCCCATATTCGAGTGATAATAATGAATCTATGAAGTCTTTATTTGGGATCGATCTTTCCAGGAAGATTCGATGTGCTTAAAGTGGTGAGGAATGTTTGGACAAAGAGTTGGTGTACTCATTAAAGTGTCACATATCTCACGAGGTCAACCATTTGCATGAAGGGCTTAAACATGGTATGAAGTCTGAACTGGAGAAGGTGTCTCCTGTATTAGGCTGTAGTGTAGTGTATTTGAAAGACTCATCCATTAACACCTTTCCAAATTATTTAACTATCAAGTTTTCTGATTCTTTTGGAAAAGAGAATCAAACCAAAAGGCAAAGATTTTGAGGAAAGTAGATTATCTGATAAAGTTGCATGTTCAAGATTTTTGTTCTGATGAGCTGCGTGAGAATTTGAAGGGACCGTGCAAGATTCATAGAGATCAAAAAAATACAAAATTTGGATTGAAGCATAAAGGAAAACAGATTGATCCCAAGGATAAAGATCTGGAAATGTCAAATGCAGAGGTATCCTTGAATACTAGGCAAATTTTTCATGGGAATGACTATTTTAGTCACTATTTTAAAACAACTGTTTTTGTCGAATGTGAAGTAATTTTAAAAAACCGAAGGATTTTTTTCTTCATCACGGGCTAATATACAAAAACATATTTCAGTGTTTACACAAGTGTCACAGTGTGGGAGAATTAAAGTGGTATTTACATTGCAATTTTCCATAATTCAAATTCATGTCTAAGTCATCAATTTCAAATGGATATTCCGAGGATCTGGAGGAGAATGTAGAGAAATGGAAACATGGGTTTTTTTGGAACATTTGTAATTACTAAAAACTCTCTCGGTTTGTACATATATATCACCATTTGAGATATGGAGATGAGTATTTGAAGCCTATTTTTCAGCAATGCACCTCCTAAAAACCATTTAAAGACGGCTTTCTATTTTGTAACTGATTCTATTTTTTTGGAAATTAGTTAGAATTTGAATTGGAGACTAGGTAGAGGTAGTGTTTGTTATATATCCAAATGTAACAGATATATTTAGGGTTTGGAAATTCAAGAGCATAGAGGATCTTTCATTGTAATTGCTTCAATTTCTATAGATGAATAAAATTACAGAGAACAAATTTTGAATATTTCTATTGCAAAGATTCTTGTGCCACCACTTTTATCAATAAGTGATATTCTTTGTGATTTTATTTCCAGTTATCATCCCATTAAGTATCTTTAATCCATGTTTGAACAGTATTTTTGTGAGCCATAATTCATCCTCGATGCTCTAGGCTCATTGTTTCAAACATTTTTAAACAATTTCTTCTAAAGTTTTATAAAATTCACCATACCTAGGTGCTCTGTGTGATGGACTGTCTTCTTTTGTCTACTAATAAAGTTGCAAATGCCTCATTACTGAGGAAATGCTCTCTACCCTACCTCTTTTCATGATTCTTTCAAACCCCAACCTCTTCCAATCTAACTCATATCTGATTTTTGACTCTATTTCCCAATGGTCTCCTTCAAGATTATCTTACTAAATATTTAAAAACAAACTTGTCCTATCATAAATATGACCTTCTAATTTTTATGATTGAATATCTTAAGTGAGAAGGATTTAAATAATTGAGATATCCCTCTCTAACTGTATGAGGTTAGAATGCACTCAAAATTGGTTTTGTAGTTACCTCGGGATCCACCCTTTCACAACCTCGGTACATTCTAAGTGCTGACACTTGGCATCTACACATCACATCCATGCCATGATTTGTGGTTGTCTCTTAATTTATAATAGTATGATTGTTTCATCTTACATCATCCTCAGGTATAATTCTTGATCCTGCAACATTTGAAACAAGGTAGCAAAATAATAAAATTGTAATTTCAACACGTTCCAGTTCTCGTAATTTTCCACGGTTTGATTTCTCAGCAAATAGAGCAAAATATCAAAAATACGCTAAAACCCCACTTGTAGAATATGCCCAATTAGGTAAATTGTGATCCCTTTGTGAGCATTTTGAAAGCTGCAACGGTGTAGAGCATACGGGGAAAGAGTCTTTCAAAACTGCCTTCACTAACAATTTTTGTGAAAATAATGAACCTAGGCATGAGCTGGCTTCATTAAAAAAAGTAAAGAAGAAGGAGAATGAGACTATGGATGAGTTTAACCAGACGTTCACAAAACTATCTAATGTCATTCCTGCTACTTATAAACCACCTGCACCATCTATATTTCTTTATTACATTGAAGCACATAGTGGGAAGATGCAGTATCAAATCAAAGATAAGGAACCCACTACTCTTCTTCAAGCACAGGAATTAGCAGTCAAGATAGATAGAAACATCCAGTATTCAGGAGAGTCTAACCTTCCTGGTTATTCAAGGTCCTCAACTCCTTTGAAGGAAGAAGATCCTTATAAAAAACAAATGATGGAAATGAAGGACAGACTTGAAAAAATGGAAGGCAAACATCTAGCCCAAATAGAGAGAATAGAAGATAAACATCTAGCCCAGATGAAAGAGATACAGAACAAAATTATCAGTATGGAGAGGGCACAATCACAACCTATCCCACGAACATTCTCTCCATAAGTAAACGAGCAAAAGAAATCACCCAACCATGAACTAAGGCCTCCTCATCAATTAGAAGCTGCTAACAAGGTTGAACCTTACACACCCGGTTTTGTATGGAATGTGAAGACTTTCATGAGGAATCTTCTTTCTATTATGCATGCTATGTTCATGAGCATGGTTTTCCAGAGGGTTGTAATCCTAAAGCATCACCAAGTGAGCATGAGTATATAAACTATGTAGGTGACATGCATAATATTTTTAGAGAAAGTTGGAGAGAGGAAAAACAATATTCAAGAGAGCCTGATTACATAAATACAGTTGGGAAGCTCCATCTTGTCACCACAGAAACCTGGAGCCAAGTGAGAGAATACAGTCAAGAGAATGATACAAGTGATGAAGAGTCCCTTACACCTGACATGGATGATGACTATGAGACTTGAATTAAAAATCCAATCTTAGAATTTTTGTGTGATGAGAATCCTCCATGCTCTCCACATGATGATAAAAATTTGGAAAGTTGGGTCCCCTGTGATATCTTTGAAACCCATCTTTTTGAAGAAGATTGTTTTGAGTAAAATGAGGAGTGTAGCCAGGGACTTGATACCAGTGATGAGGCATATATCATATCTAACATAGATGGCAATGATGACTATTGGAATTTTATTGAAAATCCAACCTATGATACTTTTGAAAATATCTTTGAGAATCTTATCTATGATGTGTCTAGCGAGGGGAGTTTTTATTCTGAAAGTAATGAAAGTTGTAAAGAAGAGCAGTCAAAGTTTTCGTATGATCAGTCACAGTTGTATTTGAGTATCTATAATGACGACTTGGAGAAGCAATACAGTGAAGTGTCCAATATGACACAACTAATAGAAGATATTTTTTAGCCATTGTCTTCGCATATAGATGTTCCTTATGATTTGGAGCAGTTTTGGGCTTACACATAGAGTTATCAGTAGATAAGCCCTTTTGATGAGTATGACAATCTGCCTCATCATACAGATTTTTACATTAGTCCTATCCAATCTTTGCTTGAAAAATCCTGCAAGAGCACCTACCAGTTTGGGAAGAAGTTTGACGACATTATTTATGCCTATGATTCCCCATCCAGCCCGCCCATTCTGGATCATCATGCAGGTTTGCATTTTCTGAATAGAATATTCTTGTTTTGGCTGGTAACCAAAGACATGGAAAAACCTTTTTACATTAATAAAATTCTTAGGTGGCTACATTGGATTTATGATTACACCTAACATTTTCATATCATGCTTAGAGTAGGAAAATAGGCTCCTCAGAGAGAACATTTTCTTTTAGCATTTTCTTTTTGTACTTAGGAATAAATAAAATTTTAGTTAATTTTTGTTATTTCTTTGAATAAAACAAATTTTGGATCATTGGCTCTTTTTCATAAAACTTGTGCTACTGAGGTTTTTTTGTCAAGTTGAGATGTTTTTACTTGATATAGAAACTAGAGATTATGGTGTTCTCATATGCTCTCCTTGCATAAGAGATTAGATCGAGCACACGTCCTGCAGTTGAAGCCTGATGTTATCAACTATTTTGTACAATAGGTTAACCTCTGGTTGAGCCGCCATTTGATGAACATGGTCAGTGTTCATATTTAGTGCAGCAGAAGTTGAAAATGTTTTTCTTAGCCAATTTTGGCAAGTCATTTTTATTTTTATTATGAAATGTCCATGCCCCATGGGGTTTTGTAATAAAGTGTGCTAGTAGGGGTTTTGAGTGGCTCAGTCCCCTAAGAAGTAAAATTTCAACTAAGGTATTCCAGGGAGTTTTTTCCCTTCAATTATGCTTTGTCTATAGTCGAGTATAATCGATGAGTTTTTCTCTCGTTTCCTCCAAAGCTGGAATGCCCGATTTTGAATTTTGGGTCTTGGGGGGTTATTAGAGTCAAACTAATAAATATGAACCAACTAGGAACTATTTCTATGTTATATGGTCATTTCCTAAGCCCCAGGAGCTTTAAAAATTTGTCAAAATAAAATTTATCAGCGGCATTTAGTTTTTTAATTTTTAATTTTTTACTATAGGGAATTAATTAAACCATTTTGACCATGGTTTAATTTAAAATTTTCAATTTGTAATAATTAGGTGGTCCGAAGGGTGTTTTTGGAAAATAAACACTTATTTTTTAAGCCAAAACACTTATTTAACCCCTAGACACACTTATCCTAAGTTTCAAACTATTATTTGGCCTTATAATTAATATTTTCTCAAAAAAACCAAAAAATGAGAAATATTAATTAAAATAATAAAAAATAATAAATTGGAGAAAATCAAAATATCTGTAAAAAATTCAGAGCTAATTATCTTGGCACACAGAATTTATGATGATTCCAATCAATATCGGTCAGTTTCAAATCAAGTATCGAAGTGTAGTAGTTGAACTATTAGTCAGAAATTCACCCTCTTTGGCTAAATTTGTTTTTGGTTGAAGTGTGGGTTATCTATTGGCTCGGTAATCATTATGAGGGAGGATGAGCCACCTCACCCCCCCTCATTACTCTATCACTCAGTTGCAACTTAGTTGCAGCTCAATTCAACTCCAAATCATCATGACAAGCTTAGTCAATCAAGAGATTCACTCCTATGTTACTCTTAGTCTGGATTTAGGGTTTTAAGCCCTATCTTTCTTTTGTTTTGGTATAAATAAAGGCTCTTCTTCCTCAATCGAGATGGAAGAAAGGGACCTCTGCTTAGATGATTTGTAATTGTTTATCTTTTGTTGGATTAAAGTTGAGACTTTGGAGGACAAATCTACGGGTGTAATACTCTTTCATGGTGAATGTTGGTTTTTTAACCGAGGTGAATATATTTAGTTAGGTTTGTGGCTCATGCAATTTTGAATATCTAGCTTATAAGTTTGTATTCCAATCCATAGAATAGGCATTTGATTCTCAATTTTCTTATTTATGTGTAATCATTTAAGATTCAAGATTTATACTTTGTAGTCAGTAATACTTGTATGCTTTTGGTTTTATGTGATTTTCATACTAGATCTTATCTTTGCATTAAGGTTTCTTGTGTATCTTTGCAAATCACCGATGGTGGAGTAAGATTGGAGCTCGGTTGCATCTTGTCTTCTTCATCGCTTCACTTTGGATCTAACTTGTTTACCATGCAGACACCCTCCTCCTCAACCTTGTTCAAAGCTTGAAGCTTGAGCTCTTCCTCTTCCTTCTCAACGAAAAAAGGATAAAAACACTCAACCTAAATCTCTTTTCTTTTAAATTTTTTTTTTTTGTTTGCAAGTTAAAAGTTGATCATTAAAGATTTATCATTTATCATTTTACTTGCTTCATTTAAGATCTAAGACAGTGATGGAATTTTACATCTTAAGGCTTAGATCTGGTTTCCACTTGCTTTAGCATTTTGAGGTAAAATTTTGCAAAATCTTTTCCAAGTGTTGAAGGTGTAGATTATTAGTTTATTTTTTCATTTAACACACTGATTTTCTATTGAAATCTTGTTGGTTTTTAGCAGATATATGAAAAAAGAGAAGGATATGTTGCTGAAATTTTGAGTTTTAAGCCACCCGGAGCGTCCCTATTCGATTTTTCCTTCCCCCTTCTTCATTCCCTTGTTATCTTGGCACTTTACTACATTTTTGAACCTATTTTTCAGGACTCAAAGGGAACTATTTATTTCAAATCATTGTAAAAAGTTTAATAAAAAGCAAGTGGGACAAAGGCCCCCACACCCCTCTTCCCCCAGTTGGGGGAATCCTGTATCACCTCTTTTGCTTTCTTTTTCTATTTTAGTTTTGCATGCATAATAATTGTTTAGATTAGTTTAGTTTGTTTTTTCTTTCATAAAAAAGAAAAAAAAAACTTTGTTTAGTTTAGTTTTACTTTTGCATTCTTTGCTTTATATAAATTGTAAAAGGTAAAAATAACCAAAGCCTCTTGAATCTCACTAAAAAGTGGAACAAGAGCACTCTCTATCGGAGAGGTTTAATTTCTTTAGATTAGTTTTGTTTATCATTTTGTTAAGTAATAAAAGGAATCCAAAATCTCTTGAATCTCACCGAAAGGTGGATGAAGAGTGCTCTCTGTCAGAGAGTTTACTGTTAGTTTTATCTTTTCAGGTTTATTTGTTTATTTAATCAATCCGACCGTTGCTTTCTTGAGTACCCGAAAGGTGAAAGAGACTCTTCGGTCATCATCTAAACAACCCATTGTTACATCTCTAATAAAATAAACCAATACTACTTCCCCGTATGCTTTACACTGCTACAGCTTGTCTGATTAGTTTGTTGTATCAGAATGGGATACGAGCTACTAGATTTGATAGGGAAATACACACAAGTCATTTTCTAGATAACTTGGGAGGTTGCAAAGGGTAAGAACTACAAAGTCAGGGGGCTACTCCAAGCAAGTTCATCCTCGCCCCATTGGATACTTGGTATTACCGCTTTAGCACTCAGTTTGAAGGGATTTGAATTGTTGGGCCAAACCCACAATTAACCCATGCCATTGATTATTCATTTAATAATCTAAAATTTACCAACCGAAACACTGCAATAATTTTACTAAGACTACACTAGAAACCCACATTGGAAGCACTCTTTTCATTTTGGCACTAGTCTATTTTGTTTGGTTTGCATAAGTGAATCACGTAAATGTGTCATTGAATATTGTGTATCTAATTTGAGTTAAAGTGTTTCTAAGGTTGAATCTTGTTTGTAGTAATTGGTAGTCTTTAATTTCATTCGTTTCAGATTAACTCCTAGTTTTAGTCTTTTCTTTCGTAGACTAAAAACCATAGATTTTCTTCTAATAGGGACCACCCCCCTTGGCTTTGTTAGGAGTTAGCCTAAACGGAGGAGCTGGGATCAGGTAACAATGCCTGGCTCTTTGCTTTCCCCCAAAGGACACACCTTTCACGCTTGGGAAACAACATTCCAAAAGAATTCTATTGACGGTGTACTTTCGGTGGACAACATCTTTGGCGCCGTTGCCGAGGACAAATATTTTGTTCCAAGATGACTTTAACCTTATTTTTTTCTTAGTTTTTAGCTTTTTGATAGATTTTTAGTCCAATCAACACTCTGAAATTAGACTTGAATCCATCTGGTGAACCCACTGTCAAATAAATTACCAAGGTATTCAACTAGAAGAAACTATGAAGATTTACTCAATTTCATCCCTTAGCACGAACAGGTTTATAGGAGGAGATTGAATAAGATAGCTTCTCGTAGGATCCTTGAGAATCTTGGATCTGATTCTGTTTTAGACATCCATCGTTTGTTTCAAGAAAAAAATAATCAAAAAAAAATTTCTGACATAATGGGTGAGTATTTTACTCAACTCAACTTCTCTCAGATAGCAGGTCAACCCCATCGTCTTCCAGACAAAGCTATAGAGAAGCTCCCTATGTTCACTAGCACTGATGCCACCACCTCCACTATGCATCTCAAAAGTTTCTCTAGATGTGTTAATTCCTTCATCAGTGATCATGCACATCAATATGATGATGTTTACATGAAAATCTTTTCTCTTTCCTTGGATGGAATAGTTGGTGACTGGTACAACAATTTACCAGACAACTCCTTTGCTACACTTGAAGCTTTCAAAATTTCCTTCACTAACAGGTCTAGTGAAAAGAATGAACCTAGGCATTAGATATCTTCATTAACAAACACAAAGAAGAAGGAGAATGAGACTATGAATGAGTTTAACCAGAGGTTCACAAAACTATATAATGCCATTCCTGCCACTTATAAACCACCCATACCATCTATCTTTCTTTATTACATTGAAGCACTTAGTGGGAAGATGCAGTATCAGATCAGAGATAAGGAACCCACTACTCTTCTTCAAGCATAGGAATTAGCAGTCAAGATAGATAGAAACATGCAATATTCAGGAGAGTATAACCTTCCTGGTTATTCAAGGTCCTCAACTCCTTTAAAGGAAGAGGATCCTTATAAAAAACAAATGATGGAAATGAAGGAGACTTGAAAAAATGGAAGGCAAACATCTATCCCAAATTGAGAGAATGGAAGATAAACATATGGCCCATATGAAAGAGATACAGAACAAAGTTATCAGTATGGAGAGGGCACAATCACAACCTGTCCCAAGAACATTCCCTCCAAAAATAAATGGGCAAAGGAAAACACCCAACCTTGAACTGAGGCATCCTTATCAATCAGAAGATGCTAACATGGTTGAACCTTACACACCATTTTGTATGGCATGTTAAGACTTTCATGAGGAATCTTCTTGCTATTATGCATGCTATGTTCAAGAGCATTGTTTTCCAGAGGGTTGTAATCCTAAAGCATCATCAAGTGAGCCTAATTATATAAACTATGTAGGTGACATGCATAATATTTTCATAGAAATTTGGATAGAGGAAAAACAATATTCAAGAGAGCCTCATTTACATTAACATAGTCTGACAGCTCCATCCTGTCACCACAGAAACCTAGAGCCAAGCAAGACAGTACAGTCAAGAGCATGATACAAGTGATGAAGAGTCCCTTACACCTGACATGGATGATGACTACGAGACTTTAATTAAAACTCCAATCTTAGAGGTTTTGTGTGATGAGAATCGTCCATTGTCTCCACCTGATGACAAAAATTTGGAAAGTTGGGTCCCCTATGATATCTTTAAACCCAGATTTTTGAAGAAGACTGTTTTGAGAAAAATGAGGAGTGTAGCTAGGGACTTGATAGCAGTGATGAGGCATCTCTCATATCTGACATAGATGGCGATGATGACTATTGGAATTTTATTGAAAATACAACCTATGATACTTTTGAAAATATTTTTAAGAATCTCATATATGATGTGTCCAACGAGGGGACTTTTTATTCTGAAACTTATGAAAGTTGTAAAGAAGAGCAATCATAGTTTTCCTATGATCAGTCAAAGTTGTATTTGAGTATCTATAATGACGACTAGGAGAAGCAGTACAGTGAAGTGTCTGATATGATGCAACTAACAGAAGATCTTTTTCATCCATCGTCTTCACATATAGATGTTCCTTATGATTTGGAGTAGTTTTGGGCTTACACACAGAGTTATCAACAGATAAGCCCTTTTGATGAGTATGATGATCTACCTCATCATACAGATTTTTACATCAGTCCTATCCAATCTTGGATGGAAAAATCTTGCAAGAGAACCTACCAGTTTGGGAAGAAGTTCGACGACATTATTCATGCCTATGATTCCCCATCCAGCCCACCCATTCTGGAGCATCATGCAGGTTTGCATTTTCTGAATAGAATATTTGTGTTTTGGCTGGTAACCAAAGACAAGGAAAAACATTTTTACATTAATAAAATGCTTAGGTGGCAACATCAGATTTATGATTACACCTAACCTTTTTATATCATGCTTAGAGTAGGAAAATAGGCTCCTCAAAGAGAACCTTTACTTTTAGCATTTTCTTTTTGTACTTAGGAATAAATAAAATTTTAGTTAAGTTTTGTCATTTTTTTTAATAAAACAACTTTTGGATCATTGGTTCTTTTTCATAAAACTTGTGCTACTGAGGTTTTCTTGTCAAGTTGAGATGTTTTTTCAGGATATAGAAACCATAGATGTTGGTGTTCTCATATGCTCTCCTTGTGTAAGAGATTAGATCGAGCATACATCCCGTAGTTGGAGCCAGATGTTATCAACAATTTTGTACCATAGTTGAATGTCTTGTTGAGCTGCCATTTGATGAACATGGTTAGTGTTCATATTCAATGCAGCAGAAGTTCAGAATCTTTTTCCTAGCCAATTTTGGCTAGTCATTTTTATTTTTATGATGAAATGACCACGCCCCATGGGGTTTTTGTAATAAAGTGTGCTAGTAGGGGTTTTGAGTGGCTCGGTCCCCTAAGATGTAAAATTTCAACTAAGGTATTCCAGGGAGTTTTTTCCCCTGTCAATTATGCTTTGCCTATAGTCGAGTATAATCAATGAGGTTTTCTCCCGCTTCCTCCAAAGTTGGAATGCTCGATTTTAAATTTTGGTCCTTCGGGGGTTATTAGAGTCCAACTAATAAAGATGAACCTACTATGCACTATTGTTATGTTCTATGGTCATTTCCTAAGCCCCGGGATGCTTTAAAAATTTGTCAAAATAAAAATTTTACTTGCGATGCTGAGTTTTTAATTTTTTTTTTTACTATAGGGAATAATTAAAATTTTCAATTAATTAAACCATTTTGACCATGGTTTAATTGAAAATTTTCAATTTGTAATAATTAAGTGGTCCAGGGGGTGGTTTTGGAAAATAAACACTTGTTTTCTAATCCAAAACACTCATTTAACCTCTAGACACACTTATCCTAAGTTTCGGACTATTATTTGGCCTTATAATTAATATTTTCTCAAAAATACCAAAAAATAAGAAATATTAATTAAAATAATAAAAAATAATAAATTGGAGAAAATCAAAATATCTCCAAAAAGACCAAATTGAATAAAATTAAGAGCTAATTAGCTTGACATGGAGAATTTATGATGATTCTAATCAATATCGATCAATTTCAGATCAAGTTGTTAGGATATTTAGACACTTAAGAGGTAGTTAAGACCAACTTGTGTAATATATCCGTTAGGTAAAAGTGTGTTTCTTTAGTATGCATTTGTAAAGATTCTAATCCGACGGTCATGATATGTTCTAGACATAGATTGATCCGACGGTTCAACTTCTCTTAGATCATACCTACCATTGATCCGTGGCTTAACACCTGATTGGTCCATGATCTCTATTTAAAGAGCATGGAGGGTCCTTGGCTAGTTGATTGATTATGAGAAGCTCATGTAACTTTCTTTCTTTCGCATAATAAATTGCTCCAAGTAGCTATGTGTTTCCCTCTCGAGGGTTTTAACCACGTGACAAACATAGGTGTATTGATTTGTGATTCATTTGTGTGAAGTGGTTTCTCTAGGTGTTCGGTCTTTTAGGAGTACCCTGTGTACCCGAACACAACTATCATAGTGTAGTAGTTGAACTATCAGTTAGAAATTCACCCTCTTTGGCTAAATTCATTTTTGGTTGAAGTGTGGGTTATCTATTGGTTGGGTGATCATTACGAGGAAGGATGAGCCACCTCACCTCCCCTCATTACTCCAGCACTCAGTTGCAGCTCAGTTCAACTCCAAATCATCATGCCGAGCTTATTCAATCAAGAGATTCACTTCAGTGTTACTCTTAGTTCGTATTTAGGGTTTTAAGCCCTATCTTTCTTTTCTTTTGGTATAAATAAAGGCTCTTCTTCCTCATTCTAGACGGAAGCAAGGGACCTCTACTCATATGAGTTGTAATTGTTTATCTTTTGATGGAATAAAGTTGAGTCTTTGGAGGACAAATCTGCTGGTGTAATACTCTTTCATGGTGAATGTTGGTTTTTTAACCAAGGTGATATCTATTTAGTTATGTTTGTGGCTCATGCAATTTTGAATATCTAGCTTAGAAGTTTGTATTCCAATCCATAGAATAGGCATTTGAATCTCAATTTGCTTATTTATGTGTAATCATTTAATATTCAAGAGTTATACTTTGTAGTCGATAATGCTTGTATGCTTTTGGTTTTATGTGATTTCCATACTAGATCTAATCTTTGCATGCAGGTTTCTTGTGTAGCTTTGCAGATCACTGACGATGGAGTAAGATTGGAGCTCAATTGCATCTTGTCTTCTTCAACGCTTCAATTTGGATCTAATTTGTTTTCCATGTAGACACCCTCCTCCTCAACCTTATTCAAAGCTTGAATCTTGAGCTCTTCATCTTCCTTCTCAATGAAAAAAGGACAAAAACACTCAACCTAAATCTCTTTTATTTTAAATTGTTTTGTTTTTTTGTTTGCAAGTTAAAATTTTATCATTAAAGTTTTATCATTTATCATTTTACTTGTTTCATTTAATATCTATGAAAGGGATCGAGTTTTACATCTTAAGGCTTAGATCTAGTTTCCATTTGCTTTAGCATTTTGAGGTAAAATTTTGCAAAATATTTTTCAACTGTTGAAGGTGTAGATTATTAGTTTATTTTTTCATTTAACACGCTGGTTTTTTATTGAAATCTTGCTGGTTTTTAGCAGGTATACTAAAAAACATAAGGATATGCTGCTGAAATTTTGAGTTTCAAGCCCCCCGGAGCGTCCATATTCGATTTTTCCTTCCCCCTTCTTCATTCCCTTGTTATCCCAACACTTTAGGGCCTTTTTTAACCCTATTTTTCAAGGCTCAAAGGGCACTATTTATTTCAAAGCATTGTAAAAGGTTTAATAAAAAGAAAGTGGGACAAAGGCCCCCACACCCCTCATCCCCCAGTTGGGGGAAGCCTGTATCGTCTCTTTTGCTTTCTTTTTATATTTTAGTTTTTCATGATAATGTTTGTTTAGAGTAGTTTAGTTTGTTTTTTCTTTCATAAAAAGAAAAGAAAAACTTTGTTTAGTTTAGTTTTACTTTCGTATCCTTTGCTTTATATAAATTGCAAAAGGTAAAAATAATGAAAGCCTCTTGAATTTCAATGAAAAGTTGATCAAGAGCACTCTCTGTCGGAGAGGTTTAATTTCTTTAGATTAGTTTTTTTTATCATTTTGTGAAGTAATAAAATGAATCCAAAATCTCTTGAATCTCACTGAAAGGTGGATCAAGAGTGCTCTATGTCAGAGAGTTTACTGTTAGTTTTATCTTTTCAGATTTATTTGTTTATTTAATCAATCTGATCATTGCTTTTCTGAGTACCCGAAAAGTGCATGGAGTCTTAACTTAGTGAAACCATGCCATAGCACGTTCGTTCATGGCATATGAAACAATACCCCTATTTTCAAAAAATATTGGAAAATACCTCCCAAAATCATTTTTTTTAACCCCCTCCCAATATGCCTTGCCGATTTTTAAAAACCCCTATTTTCCCTATATATTGCATGTATCCATTTTTTCATTTACATTTTTTATACCCCTTTATATTTCTACCTAAGGAAAAAAAAACTAAACACAAGAAAGGGCAACACTTGATAGGCGCCCTTAGGTAAATCACTTTATTAGGAATTAAAATGTATCACATGATGTCAAAACAAATAAGAAAGGGTTTATTTGTACCAATCTCAAAAAGTAGTGTTTTTTCCCCAAGAAGGGTTCAAAAATGAAACTTACACCATTTATAACTGCTTCTTTCCATCACGGACTTTTTATCCAAGCACCATTTTGGTATCTAGGAGATTGTACAACTTCAAAAACAAAATTGATTTGGAATCTTCAATGCATACTATTAATATTTTTAGATTAACAGTATGCTCGATTTTAAATGCAGAGAATTGCAACCTATTCTTCAGTTTAATGATTCCAATCATGGATTATTATTTCAAACCCTCGATTCTAGCAGCAACAATTTCCATTTCAATTCGTTCCAGCAGACGCCCCTAATCTTGGTCCCAATTTCTTTTGGTTTCCCGGAATCTAATTAGAAATTAAGATGGAAAATTTCTTGAGATATAATTCATCGGTGGCCCAGGTTATAATTCCTTCAGATATCTTCTATGATCTAACTTTTCTCTATTTGTTTGGGCTTATGTTTCTCTATCAGTCTGCTGCAAACCATTTTACATCTGCATGAATGCTAAATCTGATCTACAATCCTATCGTGAATAAATATGCAGGGTCTGTTAGCCAAACAAATTTTTCAGTATACAAAAATTGTAAATAACATTTGACCAGAAAATGAGACCATACATGGATGCCAAGTCGAGCTACTGTAACTATCACCATTTGTGCATGTGCACTTACCAGAGGCGAATAAGCAATGTAAAGGCGAGATGAGTACCGGCCAGTCACAATACATAGAAGAACATGCATTGGAATAAGATTTATTATGAAAGTGTAACCTCCCCAGGAACAGACCTACAAAGAAGAACCTGTATTAAAATTATCTTTATAATATCAATAACAATAATTGCATCATGCATGGATATCATTTGTTATTCCAATGACCTACTTACCATATAAAAGTAAGCCAAGGCATTTAAAGTAGCATAAAAAAGAGATCCAATGTTCAATGTCTGCAAAAGTTCAAAATAACGATCACGTTAACAAAACAGGAAACTCCAGCATATTAAAATTATTTTTATGCCATAATAAGATTAGTTTCATTGCAGACTCTAATAAATTTTCTCAGCAGTGGAACTACATATTATAAGACTGCAAATCTTCATGAATGGACATGACTTAGGTACTAAGATTTACAAAATACCAATACCATCATTTTCAGATTTCTGCTATAATTTACACTGAACAAGTTTTGCACATGGATGTACCTTGATATATAGATAGAATGTAATGATCAAAGCAAATATAGCTACAGCCTCATTATCATAACTTCCAGCCACAGATCGCGATATATATGAAGGCACCTGCAACCAAACAATTAATTATAAAATCAGAAACATGTTATCAACTTTAGCAATTGAACAATAGACTAAAATAATAAATACAATGATTAAAGAAAATATGCAAAAAAGAAGAATGCTTTCTTACAAAACGCATTATTTTCTTAGTTGGCTACTTATACTAGCACGGAAACTAAGTATACATTCAGGGCAGCATTTACCACCTTATACTATTCATGCAAGCATGCTTCGATTTATTTTGTAGTCAACTGGAAGTCCAATATAATCATTTGGTAACAACAGAAAGTACATTCTATATTTATAAATTAGGATATAATCAGACAGATGAGTACCATCTCCCAAAGCCCAACTGCCATGCATATACTTTATCAAATCCGGATCCCATAATAAATTTAAATAGAACTTATAAGACTGCTATAAAGGATAGATTTACATAGCCTTCAAATTATCCTACAGATTGTTTAATTTCGTTTCTCATACATTTCCAATCAGCATTGCCCTGGGGAAGCATGCCCACCCTTGGAAACAAGTAGCAAAACTCACCAAGATTGACTGGGACTCATGGGTCAAACCTGGCTCGCCTCTCAAAACAAATGGTTTCAAAATGCCAGATAGTCAAATTCAATGCCAGCATGTCTAGCTTGCAAGTACTCACAAGACAAACTCTTACCCACAAGTACTAACTGAGTTTTCACAGCCAAGCAATTTTGACTCAAAATCCTGATGAAAACCTCAGTCTATCCCCTTATAATTACCAGTCTGCAAAATAAGCCCCACTATGCTCAAATTTTTTCAACAGCTTCTGCAACACAAAAAAATAGTGTTTTCGACATTCACAGCTAAGGTTTCCAGCATTCAGTGAGGCCAAAGGAAAATCTTTTTCAAATTCAGATCACCGTGTGGTGGGCATTCAAAGCTGTAGCAGCAGTCTATTTTAGCGTTGCAGGAAGTAATTTCACTCATTTAGACACTGCTAAATTTTCTTTCAACAAGTTCTCAACTCACCCTAAGCTCCCTAAGAAAATTTCCCACAAAACAAATTTGGAGGTTGAATCTAATCTATTTCAGCAAATATTTAAGGATTTTTTGCTATTTTTAAACTTTTTCCCATAAAACCGTAGGAAAAAAAATTTAAAATACATAAACCCCCTGTAGAATCAAACTCTATCCACAATGGAAAACCCCCAATACACACTTTTTTGCTCCCAATACAACCTGGTTCTCAATCTAGCTTGAACAAAAAAAAATTGGAAGAAGAATGTACACTCCAAGCCAGGAAAGTTATTGCAAATATCTGATACAATTCTGACATTCCTTTAAGTTGGTGCAATAAGCCCTTGTTGCAATTATTTATGCAGTTGTCATTGTTGGTCATGGGTTCAAAGTACAAAATATGAAAACCTCAGGGTTTAATTTTATTTCTCAGATAGTTGAGGATCTAAGCCAAATTCTTCCATACTATCACCAGACATCAGTTGACACGGGTTGTACCATCATGAATAACAAACAGATAGATATAGGGAATAATACCTTGATAAATTTCCGTGTTTCTTGTCCGAAGAGCAGGATGTTCCCTATCCCGAGTATGTGATATTTTTATATGCATTTCAAAAGTGGTGCAAAGATCATTTGGACACCCCATAGAGGATTCCAGCACTTTCTTGAATAGTATAACTTATCCTACCTTCAAGTCAGACACATGTCTGTATGTGGGTAAAGATTAGCTTCATCATTAAGCTAAGTCTTGCTAAATGCATCAAGATTACGGGTGGACTGCAAAGGTTGCAGAATTAATAAGCAAGGAACATAATCCTCTTGTGGATGTTATTTGAGCACATGCAAGCTAACCCATGTACACCCATGTAGTGAAAAGACAGGTGCTGGTTGATTAATCATAAATCCATGTCATGGATAAGGCTGACTATTCTTGTGAATAGAAATTAAGCAAGTGTTTGCAAACATAAGAATAGGAATTATCTGTAAATATGCGGACCTGCAAGATAGCTTGCTTCTTAAGGTGACTTTGCTTACAGGTAAACCAACCTCAGAAATACCTACTTATAGCACTCCAACAAAGCACAAAATCTTCTTCAAGAATAGAACCCTCTAGGAAAGACTAATCAGTAGCTTTAGGAAGGATTAAAATAGCAGCAAAAGAATTTATGTGGAGGCCCTAATCAGATTTTCATCAGTCAAGAATAGAAAAGCATGTAAGAGCTATGTCAGAGTTTCAAAAAGCAGAACTACAGTACTTTTCTTGGAAGATCATGTGTCCTATCAGCATCCACATCAATAGACTGAATTCAGCAAAAGCCGCACTACTGTTGAGGAGGAAATTTGGCCTTATATATCAAATAAACTTGGCATAGATTCCATGACAAATTCAGTGCTGTAGTTCAGACAGAATTGCAATGATTTTAAAATGCAGAAAGGCACTTTCAAATCAGAATAGAAGCGCTGCTTTTGATTCTCTGAAGAGAATGTGGAGCATAGGATAATGATACCACAAATCATTCTAAAACCAGTAAATGCCAACATTATTAGTGAGGACAAAATCAGTCTATTTTAAGACCAAGAATAGAATTGTTTCTGGCATCAATTTTCAGTGCTAGGAGGGATTAAATTCATCGTAAATATATCCCTGCTTCTAGCTAAATTTTGCTTGAATCTATTTCTAAACCTAGCTTTGCTCTTTGGAGATGGGATTCCATCCCAAAAAGGTTTAAATCGACTTTATTTTCAGCGTAGTTCCTAGAGATTTCTTGCATCTGCTTCAAGTCAGAATTAGAATGAGTTATCTTTATAGAAAAGCAATCCATGTTTAGCACAAAGATCTCACAGCCTCAGGAATATGCACGAGAGAAGGTAGAAAGAGCCAACCATTGGTGCATAGAAGTCCTTCAACATTCTTACTTCTTGCTCTTCATCGTGTTTCCAAGTCCTTAAGCTACAATCAAACATTGTTCATAGGACAAGAAGGTTCTTAAGCTCCGTTACTTGTCATGTCCCCTTAGGTCCTTTGGACAAGTCTTACTCTGAATTTTATTAGAACTTTGTACTCAAATCAACATTTGTGAATGAAAGTCATCGTGTTCAATCTATGAAAACATTTGGTTAATTACAATCCCTTTAGTTTGTCGACTCTCTTAGCTTTGAGATTCAGATTTAAGTTTTATTAATCAATGAGATTCCATTTATAATTGCCTCCCTGATTTTCTTCTTTTCTCATACCCAAGGAGAAGGTTGTGAAGGCACTGGTCACTCATGCACAATAGACATCTCGTACAAGGTTATGTGCAGATTTTGATAGTTTTTTGCTTATTTAGAAAAATAGTTTTTAGATATGCAAACATTAATCACAAATCTGAGGCTTTTTCTTACTAATTTGAAACATTTGATCACAAATTTTCAAATTTCCAATAAAAAAGACACCTTCCGGATACCCCAATCAGATCAAGGAAGCACTGATCCAGAAGTGAGAGGAATTGCGCAGGTGACAGGAGCACTTTTCCTAGGATGTCCATTCAGAGCCCCATGAGATTCCTCAGGGGGAAATTCTATGTGATAACAGATTTTTTGGCACCATGGTCAGGAATTGAAGACTAGTTCCCTATGATCATTAGTTTCAAGTTTTCAACTACATATATTTTAGTGAGAAGCAGTACTCAAAATAGCATAAATCTCCCATAGTGACTCCATCCCAAGGGATCAGATTCCTTGAACCAATGGTAGATACAGTGAATTCTATTTCAAAGATCCTTGATAAGAGATGGCTGCGTATGTGAGAAAATGATGAACCACTTCCATAATCTCAGTGATAAAGTTTTGGAAATGGAACAAGATCAATGAATATCTCCTTATGTGAACAGGGCATGCAAAGCTCCTCATACAAAGGAGGGTTGTGGCATGTTTGAGCAGCTTGCAAATACACTTAATAAGGATTATGAAGAAGAGGAACAAGTTTCAGGGCCCAAACCCTTGTTTCCTCTACACAACATTCCCAGTTCATAATTTCATGATGAAACTTCAGCAGAAGAAGAGGATTCTAATTTTTCTACCAATCATTCAGAAACTAAGAAACCAGACACGCTAATTTTGGGCTATGTGTCCCATGTTAGACACGGATATGCTGACAGAGCGTGTCCGACATGTCTCTGCAGCGTGTCCTATGTTCGGACACACATGTCCCATGACTGTCACTACGTGTCCCAAAAACAGGACACGCAAACCCAAAAAAAGATGGCCAGGCCCTCTTTAAAAACGAATTTTCACTAGTATTTCGTCATTTGCAAATGTTGGGAGAGCTCAAAGAGTGGTGTTTGTTTGAAGGTGAAGAAGATTTGAAGGCTTGATTCTGATTTATATTGAATATTTGTAAAGCTTTGGAGCTATATGTCTATATTTCTAAATTTTAATATATATAATTTTTTTTAAATATATATATATATATATATATATATATATATAATGTGTCCTACGTGTCCTGATTCCCGGGGTCACCGTGTCCATGTCGGACACTCAAATCCCCGTGTCCTGATTCCCGGGGTCACCGTGTCCGTGTCAGACACTCGAATCCCCGTTTCCTTCATGTCCTGTGTCCCAGTGTCAGGTGACTTAGTTCAGAAATTGAGAAAGAAGAGTTTGATGAGGACTTTGACACCGTTGGGAATATTCTTCATAATTTGATTCCACATCTAATGAGCAGAAGAGGATTATAAAGAAGCCCATGAATATCATAATTTTCATGATAATATGGTATTAAATTATTAATCTTGAATATTATATATAGAAGAACAAAGCTTATAACCTAATCTTTTTGTCTCTTTTGAGTGGTTATTCTAAATCTGAACATGAGGATGAGAATTCAACAATGAAGGAGGTATCCCTCATGTCTGAAATAGATATCACATTTCATAACAATCAGATTCATCACAGCTCGGATATCAGCCGTGATAAGATTCAGCAAGTGATCCGATTGCTTCTTGTTAAGATGCTAAGACATGGAGAACAACCTATCCAAGAAGATCATGCAAACATAATGGATAGGATTTATGTGAACATGTGGACATGAAATATATCTTGCTCCTCAAGCTTACTTTGATTACAGAGAAAGGAAATTCAGGAAGGCGTATTTACAGCACTCCAACAAAGCACAAAATCATCTTCAAGATTTGTGCTCTCCTAGGGAGACTATTCAGCAGATTTATGAAGGATCAATATAGCAGCAAAAGTTCTTTGTGGAGGCCCTGATCAAATTTTCTTCCACCAAGAATAATGTTGCATGTAGCATCCTAGTCAGTGTTTCCATAAGCAGAACTACAGTGCTTTTCTTGAAAGAGTATGTAGCCTATTAGTAGACTAAATTTAGCAAAAGCAGCGATGCTGATTAGGAGAAAATTGGGGCCTATAAATCAGATAAACTTGGCATAGACTAAGACAAAAGCAGAGTTTTAAAAACAGAGAAAAGCACTTTCAAATCAGGAATCAAAGCACTGCTTTTGAGGAGAAAGTAGAGGATAAATATAGCATAAAATCATTATGAAGCCAAAAAACACCAGCGCTATTATGGAGAGCAAAAACCAATCTAGTTTTACACCAACAATAGCATTTTTTTTTGCATCCATTTTCAGCACTAGGAGAGATCAAATTTACTCTAAAACTACTGTTGCTTCAAGACAAATTTGTAATCAGCCTATTTCTAAATTTAGTAGTGGTCTTTGGAGAGAACAATGATAGCTTTATGGAGAGCAAAAATCAATCTATTTTTACACCAACAATAGCAATGTTTTTGGCATCCATTTTCAGCCCTAGGAGAGATCGAATTCATCCTAAAGCTAGTGCTACTTCAAGACAAATTTGTCATCAGTCTATTTTTACAACTAGCATTGCTCTCTGGAGAGAGGCTTCACTCCACCTTATCTTTTTCTTTCGTCAAAATGCTTCCACTGAACATGAGCAAGAAGCAACTATTCGACATGAGATGTACAAGGTTGTAAATGCATCTCACACTCTGCAGAGCATACCTTGTCCTAAGAGGCCACAATTGGGGGGTAATCTATTCCAACAAAGTCACCCAGGACTTGCATCTGGCCCCATCTGCATTTCACAAGAACAGACACAAACACAAACAGGAATGTATCACTTGAAAGAATTGAAGCCCAGTGGGAACAATTTCAGTGCCCCACTTGCACCAACCCAACAAGCCAGCATTGACAAATCCATTTTATCTTCAACATTGTTCCTGGATTCTTCTTGTACCTTCTTAAAGCCGGAATTGGAATCGGTTAACTTTGGAGAAAAGAAAACCAAATTTAGCACAAAGATCTCACAGCCTCAAGTACAAGTATAGGAGCAGAGCGTCAATGCACAAATTCCTCCTTCAGAAATATATTCTTCTTTCTTCTTCATTTTGTTTCCGAGTCCATAAGCTACAGTCAAGCCTCATTCATAGGGCATTGGCAAGAAGGTTCTTAAGTTCTGATAATTGGTGTGTCCCCTTCGGTCCTTTGGACAAGTTTTGGTCGGAATTTTCTCAAAACTTTGTACTCAAGTAAACTCTGGTTAATGAAACTCAACATGTTCATTCTATGGAAAGATTGATGAGAATTCCTCAGCTAGGAAACTTCCAGTTGAATTCTTCCGTTTTTCCAGCCATTTTCTAAGCAAATCCGGTTAAAATTGCGTCTGAAAATTGCAGTTTGTGTAATTATACAATTTCAGCAATCACAGTGGTCATTCCTAGACTACATGCCACGTTTTAAAACTACCCAAATCGTTGAAATCGTGATTTGAGCAACAGAAACTGTAATTTTAGCAATTTTATTTCCGTCAGATTACGATGAATGGTGGCGTTTTGGTTGTCTCCTATACTGCTCCCATGGAGGTAAGGAACGAGTCACTCACATACAATAGACATGTCTCATACAAATCTCTGTGCATATTACAATTTACAACATATTTGTTCACAGCTTTAGAGAATCTGTTTTCTGATCTGCAAAACTTAATTGCAGATTTCAGCATTTTTCTTGTTTATTTGAAATGTTTGATTGTAGATTTTAAAATTTCCAATCACCAAGACACCATGGGGATACCCCCCTCAGCTCAAAGAAGCACTTATCTAGAAGTGAGAGGAATTGTATCAGTCACAGAGGCACTTTTTCGAGACTGCCCATTCGGAACCCTTGATATTCATCAGCAAATAATTCTAGGTGATAACATTCCTAAATCCAGTGATGCATCCAACCACCTTCACAGTGTCCACATGTTTTGTGAGCTATTAGGGTTAGGTGTCAAGGAGGTGGGAGAAGAAAATGTCATACAATTGCTACAAATAATACAGCAAATTACATGGTTGCTGGTAGACCTCTCATGTAGAAAACCCTCCATATTTTGGACCTTGTGTGCAGCGTGTTTGGAAGCCAAATAGATTCTTCCTCTTCTTCAAAACCAAAAGTAAAGAAATAGGAGCCGAGAAATCAATAACAAATAAAAAGAGAATATTACCAGTTGCGCTCATGGAAGCTGCTCTACTCTCTGTTTGATTGCTGAAGTCTCAATGTGTCATGAGGGCCAGAGGATTAATCTAGAGCACCCTTCACAGAACCTCCGGATGCTCAATGAATCCCGTGTGCTTGCTCTAGTCTCTTGAGATGAAATGGAAAGATCTGCAATTGTCTATTCCACATTTCTGGTCTTGGAAGAAAGAAGCGTCTTCAGGGTGCACACAGGCTTGGAGCTCTGGTGAAGGGCGCGGGCAGAAAACCACAGGAAAACCTATGCAGCATACGCAGGGGTGCAGGCAGGCTTGGAGGACTGGTGAAGGGCGCGGGCAGGATTGTGGAATAAAATATCCCTCAACATATTGGATATTTATATAGTTAAAAAAAAACCCTTTTTACCCCTAATATACCACCAATATATTAACTTTTAATTTTTTAATTTTAACCCCCCCAATATGAACGGACATGATATCATATTGGTCCCTAAGTGACGCCCCCATGGAAAGGTGAAAGAGACTCTTCGGTCGTCATCTAAACAACCCATTGTTACATCCCTAATAAAATAAACCAAGACTCATTCCCCGTATGCTCTACACCGCTGCAACTTGTTTAATCAGTTGGTTATATCAGAAAGGGATACAAGCTACTAGATTTGATAGGAAAATCCACACAATTCATTTTCTCAAGAACTTGGGAGGTTGCAAAGGGTAAGCACTACAGATTCAGGGAGCTACTCCAAGAAGGTTCATCCTCGCCCCATTGGACACTTGGTATTATCGCTTTAGCACTCAGTTCAAAGGGATTTGACTTGTTGGGCCAAACCACAATCAACCCACGCCCTTAATTATTCATTTAATAATGTAAAATTTACCTACCAAGACACTGCAATGCTTTCACTGAAACTACATTATCAACCCACGTTTGCAAGCACTCTTTTCATTTTGGCTCTCGTCTATTTTGTTCCTTTTGCATAAGTGAATCACACGAATGTGTCATTGAATATTGTGTATCTAATTTGAGTTAAAGTGTTGCTAAAGTTAAATCTTGTTTGCAGTGATTGGTAGTCATTAATTTCATCCATTACATATTAACTCCTACTTTTAGTCTTTTCTTTCATAGACTAAAAACCATAGATTTTCTTCTAATAGGGTCCAGCCCCCTTGGTTTTGTTAGGAGTTAGCCTAAACGAAGGAGCTGGGATGAGGTGACAGCACTTGGCTCTTTGCTTGCCCCCAAGGCCACACCTTTCCCGCTTGGGAATCAGCAATCCAAAATATTTCTGCTGACGATGTGCTTTCGGTGGACAACACGATTGATCTCTTATTTTAGGAGTGACAATGCTAACGTATTTCTATTTGTAGAATTTATAGTTCTTTTGAAGATCTGGATATTAAAAGATGGTCGAATATAACCTTTTTCATACCTACCAAGGCAAGTATATATAGCTATCGTTTAGTCAAACAATAGTTTTGACTTTAATTAATTTATACCATTTTTCAAAAGTTTTACATAACTTTTATAAAATTCATATATTAAATTAATATTTTAAAAATAAAATTATTTTTTTTGTTTATTAAAATCTTCGTTTTTATTTCATGATTAGTTCATTTTAATGATTTGACTTATTTCCTCTAGTGTGCAAATGAAATTGTTACGTATAAAAATATTTAAAACTTTAAAAATACATAACAATGCGAGCTGTCTTGTTTATTATAATAGTAGTAATGACTAATCTTAATATATGTGACAACTACATCATAATGATTAATTATAACTATATCACTCTATACAACTTTTATTTAAATATAATAAACTTGTTATATATAGAGAGAGAAATAAAATCTAATAATGTCAAATTTCTTGTTTATTAAAATAGCCATAATGACTAATCTTAATAGGCGTGACAATTACATCACAATGAATTAATATAGCTCTATCACTATATAGAACTTTTATTATGTGCCAATGGAGGACATTTATGAATGGATCGCAAGTATTAGTTTGTTCGTACAAACCTGAAATTTTTTTAAAAACCTAATGTTTAACTTTGTAGAAGTTAAAATATTAATTTAATTTTTTAATTTTTAAAACTTCTAATTGGTCGCTAGTTGAGTAACGTAGGTTTTGGATTGAAACCCTTAGGCGTCGGTGACAGAGGTGACGGAAGCAAGTTTTAATTAAAAAATACACGTGTTGATTGCATGCACCAATCTACTCGATACACGGATTAATATTCATTACAGCCTATAGGCCTACGGGCGACGTGGTGGTTAGTCTAGCAACTAGCTCTACATGCAACCTTGGAGAATTGTGACGGTTGGATAAACCATTCTCCCTTCCCGGTCCGAGCAACACTGCCCACGACACACTTCAAGTCACGCGCATGTCAACTACCGCGCGGCCATTGAAAAGAAATGGCGGGCCATTCTATGCCCGAGTCCATATACGAGAGAGTGCCACGACAATGAAGTACTTATTATTACCAACTCTCCTGATTCTCAAACACAATCTTCATTTTCGTCTTCTGTTCGGTTGGCTTTGTTGTTTGGTTTCTTGCTTTTCAACTACAAAACAGCAGACTTGGAAGGACGATTGCTTACTTGATCTTTACCTACAGACTAAGAAGAGGGAACTAAGGCTAGTGAGTGAAGCAGTCAGACACTTCGTTTACTGGCATGATGGAAGAAGCTGCGTGGTTCCCGCAGCCTGCAGGCTACTTTGACAGGCATCCTGTTTGGCCTTGCATCATCTAGAAAAATTCTAAGTGGACGCACGAAATATAGAAGAATAATGGGCAATCGGGTCCTTGTTTACAACAATTCTGAGGCAAATAATCTATTTTAACTCAGTTAAAACTCTCTTTCATGCCAATTCGGTTGGAAACCACCTTTGAACTCTAAATGTAAAGAATGTGTATGTATGCTATTCAAGTTATACAAAATATAGCACTTTTTTTACACTTTTAACCAGTTATCATCCTTGACGACTCTTTCATCCTTGGTAATGAGCTTATAATTTTCTTGTTCTGAGCATTGAAGATTCTCGACAAAACCTGAGGTGGGGTTTGGCTGGGTGGGCTAGGATGAAGAGGGTTTAATAAACTTGTTTGAACAATTCATGAACTGAACTGTTTTCTTGGAAAGTTACCAACCAATGGCTAAATAATTGGCATTGTACAAGAAAGGGCTCTTTTGTTGAAAGAAACCAGGCATAATCCGGTGTCATTTCCCCCAAAGTAGCGTCATGCAGAGAATTTCTAATTAAACAGAATTACCAATTCCACAATAACTCTAAAAATAAAGGTCCTAGAAATTTAAACTTTTTAACGTCATCTTCATCTTCTAGGTTGTTGAAAAAGGACCAGCCTTGCTTGTTGCAGCACAAATGTAAAGGATGGTGACGCCATTGTCACAGATAGTTTAGACTACAATAAGCATTTTTTTCCATAAAGGCATTGAATTCCAATAGCTAGTATTAAGTTCTAGTTTTACAATAAGATGCTTAGAGTTATATATTGATAGATGTATAACTACAGCAATAGTAGCCACATAATTGATTTCATATAAGAAGATTGAAGCAATAAATTCGAGTGATAGATGTATAACTATAGCAATTATGAGTTTGGATGTATAAATGCATGGTAATGGTTTTTTGAATGAGAGGAAGTTTAGTATTAAGATATCATTAGCCAATATACAGGGCATGGAGATTTCATGTTCCTTCATTGTGCAAACCTTATGGAATACCAAATATATATCCATTGATCCTATAGCTAAATCTTATTTAAAGGAATACCAAATATATATCTATTGATCCTATAGCTAAATCTTATTTAAAGGGATTGATCTTTAATGGTTAATGGATCATGTATGTTAGGAGGCTTACCTTTGACACTCAAAATTTTATGACTCCAAAATAAACCCTTATAGCAGAGTTAGAGCACAATGCAGCCCAGGTTAGACCTATGGCCGTTGACCTTTCTGACTTTTGCACATCATTGGACTTTTACCTGCACATCCATAAAATAAAAAATATGAAAATAAATGTTTTATGTTAACTAAACTAACAAGAGTTAGTTCCAGGTTGAACCATCCCTCTTCAAAAACGACATTTTTTAAGTTAAATTGGTTCTCCATAGGAAAACAAGACTTTACTAACTACTGAAGTTTACTCTCTAAACTAGTTTAAAATGGACCTTGAGCTTCCCTGCACCTTGAGCTTACCAGCTGGATGCTTGGAGAATCCCAGCTGTAATTTAAATTAGTTTAAAATGGACCTTGAGAAGCCCAGCTGTAATTTGTTGGAGGAAGCAATTGAAGGCCTTAGGCCTGTAAGCTCTGCAAACCCTTGAACCATGGCTGAGCTTGCCATTTGATATAATTTTGCAGACTGAAACTCACAAATTCCAAAGCAAGCACTCATGAAATTGTGTTGTGTTGAAGCAATTGCAACTGTAACAGCAGCAATATAGAGTATTTGTACATAATCTCTCTATATATTGATTTCTGGCAACATCATTTTTTTCTCCCTTCAACAAAATTGAATCCTAATTTGGCATGTCCTTTGTAAAGCTCGATACGCCTCTAAGCCAACCTCTGCACACCATCCCACTCGATCTGTTACAATCCTTCTATGTTATGTAATAGAACCACAAACAAAACCCACCATGTATTTTTAATTTGATTTCTCTTCTTATCTGATTTTTCAACAAAGAAAGCAAGCAATTTTATCAACTAGTTTTAGTTTCCTATTTTTAATGTGAGCATATGAGACTGAATTTGGGAAGCTTATCAAGTGATCATATGTGACTGAATCTCGAGTAGTAAAAGCGTGGCTTAATGAGTGCATAGGTGGAGAGCTGGCTACACTTTCTGGGTAAAGAAGCGGTGTGTGAGGTTTGATGGGCCAATGCTACCCTATTGCTTGCAAGCAACCCGAATGTACACAGATTATTTTTCAACCCAAGGTTTTTCAAATAAAACACTCAACTCACTTGGGCTCAACTCGGGTCTTGCTATTATTTCACTAAGCAATGACAACTGCTGTGTATTCGAGCCCTCCTTGTAACTTTTCTTGAAATAGTTGTTTTGTTTATTTTATTGCAACCGATTTTCCATGAGTTTCATATGTCTTCGCGTCGTAGGAATGATTTCATAATTTATGGGACCTATCACATTGTTTGGGCTTTGTCTAAGTGTATCGGTATGCTCCATACCATTCATAAAGTTTTGAAGTGACGAGAAAAATTTTGGGTTGCACAACTTTACTTGAGTTTAATGGTAATTTTACGTTGTAGAGGAAGCACTTATCTTGAGTTTAAAGTTACCAGTAAATTACCAATAAACTCAAGTAAAGTAATTTAATGGTAATTTACTGGTAACTTTACTTTACTTGAGGAAGATAAGTGCTTTCTGACTTACAAGGATATGCAGTAAAAGCTGATTAATGGAAATTTACTGGTAACTTTACTTTACGTTGTAGAGGACGTAATTATGATAATTTTACTGGTAACTTTACTTGAGTTTGATGGTAACTTTACTTGAGTTTAATGGTAATTTTACTCATGGAGGGTAATTGAGTAATATTTCATTGCCTTCGTTCACTTAGGTATTTTATAATTCTTCAATTTTGGATAGTAGTGTTAATTTTGTTTTAAGTGGTAATTATATGTATTAGTTTGAATAATTATATGTTTTATTTTCATTATGGTAATTTGATTTGATAGTTTATTTTTTAATAAAATATATACTATAATATTTATAAGAAATTATCGATTACATTTAATTGTAATGTTATGTTATATTATTTTAATATTTATTTAATTAATTTCTTAATAAACTTAGAAATTATCGATTACATTTAATTGTAATGTTATGTTATATTATTTTAATATTTATTTAATTAATTTCTTAATAAACTTTTTATCAAAGTGTTATTACATTTAGAGTAGTCAAATATTTTATAATAAAAAAATACAACATAATATTATCAAATATAAGCATAAACATAAAATATTTTATAAAAAAAAACAGCAACATTATAATATTATGGAACATAAACCTAAAGTAATTTAAAAATCCATGACCAACATAAATCTAATAATCTAATAGCTTCATTAAAATCATTCTATATACTCTAGTCATGCAATACCTATATTCAATATAAATCATTCCTAAACTATCTTATGTGGGAAGCCCTGTACTTTAAGGTGACTTGTATACATATCAAGCAAGCACCGGCATGCCTTGTTCTTTGATCATCCAATTTACTTCAATGAATCGTGTTTTCAGTTCGCGTCGTCTTTCAAGTCCAAGGAATGCCATCCACGTAGCCTGGGTATGGTTTCCCTTTGAGTTGTGTTTCATTTGTATGATTCTATCGAGACTAACTTATAGGTGTTGATGCAATATCCCTGACGTTGCTTATAGGTGTTGATATATGATGAAATGATAAGAAGCTATTAGTAAAGAAAAGAGTCTTTTGGATCAGGCTATTAACAAAGAAAATATCCCTTATGAATAAGGCCACTAGCAATTGTCTCACAACATCATTGAAGCATACCCTTTTAAATGGATAATACCTATTCTTTTGCATGGATGTTTTTCTTCTAGGTTTTCCTTTTTATAGCTTTTGTGTTAGAGAAATACTTTTTAGTAAAGTTGGATACATTACTCAATGTAACACAAAAAAAAACTATCAAATACTTCAAATTCACCTAAATGCTTTGACCATTTCACCTAAATCCTTAAGTCAAATAAGATAATTTAAATGCCGTGCAATCTCTAAGTTTAAAGACCTAACAATATATGATAAATGTTAAGCCAAAAAAGATAATTTAAATAATTTAAATGCCATGCAATCTCTAATTTTAAGGAAATGTTAAGCCAAAAAAGATAATTTAAATGCCATACAATCTCTAAGTTTAAGGACTTAACATATAAATACCATGCAATCTTTATGTTTAAGGACTTAACTATATATATAAAATGTTGACAAACTTTTCTGGTTGTTAGTTATGTATAAGTTATGTGTAGATGATCATCTCTCCATTACACATAAATTTTATGTGTATGGATAAAGTGTATGTAATCCATATCTCATTGCTAACAATAAATTTTGTGATTTATTATGAATTTATTAAATTTAAAATATAAATATGTGAATGGATAAAGTGTGTCTAATTCATAGAAATATTGCTAACAATAAATTTTTTAATCTAATCAATGAATTGTTACAAATTTATTAAATTTAAAATATAAATCTTTTAACTTTGAGATAAATGTAAATTTATCTAAAGTATAAACAATAAACTCTTTTTGTCAATTTAAAAACCACATGCCATTCTAAATTAATAATAAAATGTCATTCTAACATAATATGTCATTCTAAATTAATAATAAAATGTCTTTCTAATATAATATTTCATTCTAAATTAATAATAAAATGTCATTCTAACATAATAATAAAATAAAACAAAATTAAGAGATTTCCTCGATTGCATAGCTTTCTCATTTTCAACTCCACCTTATTAAAGTTAAAGGAAATAGATATGATGAGCTAGCTGGAATAAATTGACAACCATAATAATTTTTAATAATAAAATAAACATTAGACAATACATTAACTTGTAAAGATTGTGAGAAAACTGTAAATTTTTTATCATATTAATAACTAAAAAATAATTTTCATAAAATAATAGTTATTAATGTGATTATTTTTATCATATAATGGTCTCACACACACTTCCATGTAATGAGATATTACCTAACCACTTAATTCAAATGAATGGCATGTTGATGGTAGTTTATTTTCAGCATTTTCTATTAGATATCAAAACCACCTTGATATCAAAACAAAGAATTTGTTTTCTATTACATATATGCATCCAAATTAGTTTTACTTCTTTCCACGAGCCAATATGGGAGATATTTGTAGACCCCTATTGAAAGCTTGATTAAATAGTAACCGAGTTTGAAAATCTGAGACAAAGGGGAACCATCCTAGCACTGCTACAGGGGTAAAAATCAATTGGTCCATTACATAATCATAACCACGTGCAAGAGCCCTTACCAAATCCAAGAAACCAATCTTAACCACCACTAGTCTGCATGTTTGTGCTATTTGCAATTTTAAAAAATTAGTAGATGGAGATATAAATAATATGGCCCTTGCGAGGAATTCAAATCAATATATTTACGAATTAGGTCATTCAATTAGGTACCTGTATAGTAAATCCCACCCTATTGGCATGAAGTCTACAAGGCTTGCAAATAAATTGAATAGTGTTCCAATAGTTGCGATAAATCCAAGGAATAGAAAGAGTTTGAGTAGTCTTAAAACTTGAGTGTAGATTCTTCTAAGTAGTAAAATATCTATCATCCTCAAATGGATGCCTAAGTAGGTTATAACAACATTTATTTTTTTTTAATTGAGTTTTAAGTAGGCTATAACAAAATTTAATCTATTTTTATTGACTTTTATTTTTAAGTAGTGCTATTTGCAATTTTAAAAAATTAGTAGATGGAGATATAAATAATATGGCCCTTGTGAGGAATTCAAATCAATATATTTACGAATTAGGTTATTCAATTAGGTACCTATATAGTAAATCCCACCCTGTTGGCATGAAGTCTACAATGCTTGCAAATAAATCGCATAGTGTTCCAACAGTTGCGATAAATCCAAGGAATAGAAAGAGTTTGAGTAGTCTTAGAACTTGAGTGTAGAGTCTTCCAAGTAGTAAAATATCTATCATCCTCAAATGGACGCCTAAGTAGGTTATAACAACATTTATTCTTTTTTAATTGAGTTTTAAGTAGGTTATAATAAAATTTAATATATTTTTATTGAGTTTTAGTTTTTCTCCATAGACAATTGCAAATTACTAGCTATCACGAATGCAATGTGGGGGGCATTTCCACCTAGTGGCTCTCATTTAGATATAATATTTTTTTAAATATATATAAAAACCTTAACATATTATAATATTTTTTATATAAATTTATTAAATAAAAATTTTAAACTAAAATTTTCAAATATTTATTTTGATATTTAATCAATTTTTCTTCACATTTCATAAACTAACATTAATAAAACTAAGGATTGATTTTTTTTTTAGATTTTATAAAAATATTTATTGGTTTATTTAATAAATATGATGATTAATATTTTAATTAATTGACATAATATTAGATATTTACCAACTTTTAATCATTTATTTAGCCTTTTTATTGTTAATAGAAAAAATTATATGTTATTTTGGTAAAATTTTGTTAGTAAAGAAATGAAAATTTTATAAAATCTATGCAATTTTGATTTTTCTAATTGACAATGACATTTTCTTGTGGCTTCTTATTTACTATCCAATTATTTACATGTCAAACTTTAACCTTAAATTTTGGCTTATATAACTATTAAATCAAAACGTTTTCTAAATTATGAGATAAACTTGGGTTATAAATAACTATTAAATTATTAAATTAAACCTACTTATGTAAAACTATTAAATTAAAACATTTTTAAAATATTAAATTAAACCATTTCTTAAGGCAGGTATGAGCAGTTTTGTTGGTAATTTCACTTGTTTAATCATGCATCGATATATGTACATTTTGATTCTCCTTTGAATAGCAAGTATAATTTTTTCCTGATAAAAAAAAAAGAATTGATCACTTATTCTGGAATCAACTATGTTGCCGTTGGTAATATAGATCCTTATTTATTTCAAATTAACTCTTTCTAAGTAAAATCAAACTTACATTAAACAAAGATAATTCACATTGAATTGACATCTAACTCTCAAAGATTTTATCTCTATCAACTTCCTTAATGTATATTAGTGCATTAAGTTGTTCCTATTGTGAGTGTTAACTCATAAAATCCATGAGTATGCAAGAATAGGTGGTGTAGGAGCAGGCACTGATAAGATATATTCTATCGACTAATTCATGTTAAAAATTCATTCGATATAGAAATTTATTTGATTCATTTTGCATACAAATTACACTACTAATAGAGTAAAAAGGGACATATTCAAAATATATTGTTTTAATAGTGATTTAATAGGTATATTAGAAATATATTGTTTTAATAATTCATTGACTTTTGTATATGTCTAGGTATATATGTATTTATTTATAGTTGGTTATAGAATTGAAAGTATATGAATATATACAATATAGCAAAAAAAAACAGTTTTTTTTAATATATGGTTAACTTTGGTTATGCATGAATAATTTAGATTTCAAAGTTCACATTATTATTTTGGTTAAATGGGTTTTGATATGACTTAGATTTTAACAACAATATTTGTTGCTCATTATTGAGTGTTTGACAATTTCAAACTGTAAAAAATATTTGCAATTAAATCGACACCATCATTAATGGCACAATTTAATGCATCACCTTTATTGTTTATTAAAATTATAATAAACATGTTTTAATTTGTTTGTCAAATTATTATTATAATTTTCATTTTAATGATAAGACTAAACCTTATTAATAAAAACAATATATTTTTAAATTAGCATTCTAAGAACAATCCATTAGGTTGGATAAAAAATCAGTTAAATATTTCAAATTCATTTGAAAATTATGTTATGGTTTACCCACTTGTACAAATTATTTTTTCTAAAACATATTACAAGCATCGATATATGGTGTGGTAACCCCATCTAGTGACTAATGAAATATTGGAATTCCTTTAAAATACACTCAATTATAAGCAAGATAACTCAAATAATTGTGCAACGATTATTAGTTTATTATTTTGATATTTTAACTAAAAGAGAACTCTTATAAATTCAAATGATTCAAATGAAAAAAACCCATTGTAAGGAATATTAGTTTCCCTTGTGATCCCACAAAGACAAATCTCTCCATGCTATATAAGAATTCCAAAGATAATTGTTTTTCCAATTGTTTTAGTAGTAAATATTGATTAAATAAATTTATGGAACAATATTTGAGATTAAAAGAATTACCTAGTAATATCAACACCAACATGAGATGAAAATGCATAATTTAAAAATAAAATAACATCAACATGAACATTATATGAAAATGAATAATATATACGTCTGAAGTGAAATATACATATAGATAATTAATATATATATGTTGACTCATATTTGAGGTGAAAATGCATAATTTAAAAATCAAATAACATCAACATGAACATTATATGAAAATGAATAATATATACATCTGAAGTGAAATATACATATATATAATTAATATATATGTTGACTCATATCTCAACAATCAAATACATTAGTTATGCCCGGTGTTAAAGCTAGACTCATTAGGTCCACGTACACCGTAAGAGGCAGAGGGAAAACCACTAATTGTTGTTAGAGAAACAAGATCACATAGAAATAACATAAATAAGATGCAAATCTAAAACACATAAACAAAATACAAGAGAGACACCAATATAATGTGTTTCACCCAAGATGGGCTACGTCCGCATAGAAATTGCCAGTCCTTTCTATTATACCATCAACTAAAATGAAAGGGATACAGCCCACATCACATCCGTTGTAACTTTGATCCATATTTATGTGAGAACGAAATGAAAGAGCATAAATATATTTACAGGAACAAATATATTGCAAGAGACAGTGATTTAGAAAACTTGTTCTATTAAAATGAATAAAACATAATAGTTTGTAAAATAAAAGAAACTAGAATGCGCTATTTATATCTTTGAGAAGAGATGCGGAAGCTACACTCATTTGTGACAATTTGAACACAAAAGGAGGCCAAAAGTGCCTATTTATCATAAGTAGGAGGGAAAGAACCCAAGATATTTGTATGATGGCAAATTCCATTCCTTGGTTTTCTATCGAGTGGCATGTTAATGTTGTGATAAGAAAATTCACTTCCATAAATTGCAGAAACTTGATTCTCACAGTCTCCATAGATATCTTGGGTGAGACCTCACATGCATCATAGGTGTTGTCGATGGATTTATACTCCATTGGGTCGATATCTTTAACTTTGTTGATGAACAGGGAATTCTGAATCCGGGTCAATAGAAAATACTCCAACATTTCCAAAGTTGTTCCAGTGCCCCATGAGAACTGCTTGATGTTTTTAGGTGAATTTGAGACTTGTTGTGTCCTTATGATCACTAGGAGTAATTTTGGATGGATTCCAAGAATATATTTAGTTAGGTTGGTTAAGGAAACTCGTGATCCCATAGGATTTCCTTGTGTCATCGCATAGCAACTAGAGAATCCATTTTCAAGAAGATCAACCTTGGGTATACATGTTGATAGAGATCATACAAAGTAGAGGTTGGAATCGTTGGACACCTTGGTGGCATCACCCTTAGAAAAGAAATAATTGTTGTGTAATTTGGATGACCAAAAGTAAGATGTTGGAGGCAAGGGGGTGCTTGAATCAATGACATTCGTAAAGGTAGGAAACAAATCCACCTAGCAAGGAGCACATTGTTGCACACATAGATGTGCGCATTAATAGGTAGTCTATAGGGATACCTAACCAACGATGGAAAATAATTTAATTTTTGGGTTATAATAGTGTAATAAGGATCTTACGCAACAAAACACTCAACTACAAGATAGCAGCATGGATAATGAATTAGGTTGTTATTCCTTTCATAAGATGGTTTATCTTCATTTCCATGTTGACCAACAACATGAGGGAGATTACTATTGTTTCAAAGGACTTGCAACATATAGTTGAGGACATTGAGAATGTTCAAATGCGTGACAAAGGGCTTAGTAAACCAACACAGGGGTAACACAAGAAGAATAAACAAGTTGTGATCACAAAGGAAATAGTAGAAAAGGACATCCCAGACATAGTTGCAAAGGTATAGGGAGCACCTTTACATGTCACAGAAACAAGTCAAAACTCAAAATTGGGTGCAGTAGTGGATGAGGATGACTTCAACGATACAGACCTCACAACCATTGTGGAGTTTTGTAGGTATGTGATGGGGATTTATGACTACCATTTTAGTACTACCCAATTAGTGGAATTAGGTTCCAAAACATAAAAGGGGGATGTAGTTTCCAAATACTTATGCACAAAGCACAATTTAGATCCATTGTTTGGCATTGGTGTTGATAAACCACTATCCAAACTATGTTATATAACTACATGAGGTTGGGTCATTACCCAAGAGTGGGTAGTGGATCCTATGGTGCCTTTGCAAAGGTGTCTTGCAAAAAAAAAATCAAATGCAATAGTGGACAAAGCTAACTATAGTGACTTTTCCTTAGCTCAAAAAGAATTGTGCAGATTAATTAAAATGCAAAAGGAATGGACTAGTCTTGGCATGAGGAGGTGCATTCTTGTGACATTGATATGATGATTGTATTAGATACCTAACCAATCCATATGATGGGGGACATCAATGTGTGGATGCCTAATACAAATGGACCAAGTACAAATGCAGTAGTAGGTCATAAGGGCACAACACTTTTGGGCACTTAATCAACCTTCTTGCAAAGGTTGAGTTTTCATAATAGTAGAAGTTAGTTGCAGCAGAAGGAATCAAAATCAATATTCATGTCTAGGATACATTGGGGTTAGACTTGGGAAAGTTTCTTTGGTTAAGGAAGGCATCAAGTCCACAAGTTATTTTCCAAACATAATATGGAGTGGTTAGAGGTGACCATGGATGGGTGCATAAGTATGGAAAATAGGAATGTGAGAACAATAGGATTTCTTTCAAATCTTCCTAGAACAACGACAACTTTGAGTGTGGGAGGAAGTAACATCCCTATCTTGGAGCAGGTAATGAACCCTACCAACTATGTCCATGTTAGTCCTAGGCACTTTGGAAACTAGCACACTCGGGAATGATTAAGGAAAGGACGGACACTAAAGTCACAATTGGTTATGTGCAAGGAAGTAGAGAGAAAGAGAATGCTCGAATGGGAATGTACATGAAAATGAAACAAATTAAATCATGGTGTGCAACCGAGGACCTTTCGTAAGTTAGAATAGGATTAAAAAAAGGAGTGTCGGCAACAGACTTCACTAGAGAATGTTTTGAAAGTAGGCAAAGAGTAAGAATACTTGTAGAATATTTTGAAGGTACATTGAAAAATCCACTTGGACATGTGCAAGAAATCAATTGGAATCACAAAGGGCCATAGGTCCACTTTCCTAAGCATAGTGGTAAGACACCCTTGTGAGGAGAAAATGATTGTACAATGGAATCCATATGTGGACATCATTGGGTTGCTTAAATGAAATGTTGGAAAAGTGGTGTTTCATTGGATTCCCACATAAGAAGGGATATCATGCATTGGAAGGTAGCTCTCCTCTTATATAGTGAAGTGAACACTAAGAGGTGATCCAAATGTGTATAAGTGGCCACCTGTCTATTCCACTGACTAATAACAACTTTTCCGTTTTGGAATTTTTAATGGGTTTTCATGTCAATTTAATGTACCAAATGGATTTTGGTAGCCAGCCACTTATTCCACTTGCTCGAAAAAAAATTCCAATTTGGCAGTTTTTACGTTTTTTGGACCTGAAATTTTTGGGGTTGTTTTGAGGCATTAAATGATTTTTTTTGCTGAAAACGTATTCCATATGAATATAATTTTTGGATGCCCAAAAAAATTTCTTCTTGACTATACCTTTCCAATAAGCTATCGAACACCCTAAACAGAGATCATATGCAGAAGTAATGCCCTCATAAGTTGACACCTAAACTAACCACCTCAGGGCCCACAAACCTTTTTACGGCTCATCTCCTAGGGTTAAGTTTTGGATATTTAGGGATTTTTTCCTCATTCTTATTATAAAAAGGCCCTTTAACCTCCTTTTGTAATTAGCTTGTCACAAATGAGCATAATCGACACATCTCTTCTCATAGAATAGCTCTCACCGTTCTACTTGTTTTTATTTTATAATATGTTTTGTTTCTGATCCAAATTTATGCGAGAATGAAATGGAAGAGAATATATAGAACCACATATTCAGATATATTGAAAGAAACACAATGATATAGTAAACTCATATTCTATTAAATGACTAAAATATAAAATATTATAAAATAAAAGCAACTAGAAAGGTGGTAGCTATATCTCTGAGAATAGATGTGGCAGCTACACTCATTCATGATAATTTGATTACAAAAGGAGCTAGAAGGGGATTTTTATCATAATAATGAGGTAAAAAACCTTAAACATCCAAATACTAACCCTAGGATATGAACCGTAAAAATGTTTATGGGCCTTGAGATGGCTAGTTGAAGTGTCAACTTCTCAAGGGGATAAATTTTGCATACAATCTCCATTTCAGGAGTTCAATAGATTATTGGAAAGGTATAACCGAGGAGAACACATTTTGGACATAAAAAATCGTATTTAGATACTTATAGACTTCTCCATTGCCAAAAAAATATCGTTTACGGCCTCAACATTTCCATACAAGTTTTGGACATGAAAATCCTTAAAAACTACCAAACTTGAAAAGATGTCTTGAGCTTGTGGAATAGATGGGTGGCTACCAATATCCATATGGACCATTCCTCTCACTCAAAAAACATCCATACTAGAAAAGCTATTTTGAGCCAATGGAATTGGTGGGTGGCCACTGATATCAGTTCGGATCAATCCTTACCCCTTAAGAAGTAATAGTATTCATTGCATTGAAACCATTATCATATGGATAATTATGTGAAAAGTAGAGCTCCTAGTAAGGAATTTGCTAAGGTGAAAAGGTTACCTTTCTTTGACAGTTTGATAGGGTTGTAATTGTTGTTAATGGATTCGCTAAACCCGTTCAACAATTTTGGTTTCCTTATTATCCTTGACTTGAATTGGTGTGGATGATTTTTTTCTGGAGGAGCACCTTGAATGGGTGGCCTTGCATCATAGAGGTAGTCGAATAAGCAAGCCAACAATTCCTTTGTGATTTTCTTGTTTCTACTGAGTAGAGGAACCTTGTGTAGAGGTTTTGGAGGTCTTTGTGATTTGTTCTTCACCATTAAACGAAATTATGAAGCAGAAAATTTTCCTACTATGAGAAATATCTTCTTGCACTGCTTGGTTGAGGAAAAGAGACTCTGGTAGGTGATCCTATCTCTAGTATCTGATAGAACTGTCCTCCTGAAGTGACACAAACCTAGCGAGGTCGTGACTCATATACAACATGACGCTTCCACATATACAGTTTCCCTAAAAGAACATCACAGACTTCGAGTGGGGCCACATCATGCAGCACCTCATCTTTGAAAGGCTTGATGTTTTATGGTATATGACACTAACGGATGACACATATACCTTATCCTTGTATTAAACAAATGATGGTTAATGGATGTGATTGTGGTGTTGTCGATATCTCCAATATATTGATTACTTATACTAAGATCTGGTTCTTTTGGCTTCCACTATTAACAACACAATATAGGGAGATTCCCTTCACCCACATTTCTAAGTGGAAGAGGTTCTCATTTGCCTCTAACCCTTCTAGATCCTCTGGTTGAATATGTGTGGTAATGATGGTGACACCAGGTTATGCGTCAATGATCCACTTTCCCTTATTTTATACTATGACATTGAGTTCTAAATTAAAGTTGGAATTAGGATATGATTCTAAAGCTTTGATATCAACCACCAATGACTGCTTTAAGTGACATTCATCAGTGTTGTTCCAGGGGATTTTGTGGAACTCGCACCACTTTTCAATGTCATTCTTAACATTCCCATTATTTTTCTTAGACGAGTTGTTTAAGTTTGGTTATCCTTATGTTTTCCTTTGTTTTGTGACTCTTGAATGCCTTTACCATGCTTATGTTGTGACAGATTTGTAGGCCTAAAATATCACTTATCCTATGGCTAAAATTTATACTCTATTTTGACAATATATTGATAAGTGACTCCCAGTGAAGAAATGCACAAGAATTCTATCTTTATTTGTATCGATGTATGCCACTACTATATTTTAGAAATAAGATCTGGTCAGAGTCTTTAATACCCATATTTGTGCATAAGATATGAAATTTGTTGGTTTAATCTGAAACCGTGTGTTCCATCTCTTGTTGCATAATGGTCCATTTTGTGTATTGGTTGGCATAGTTTCCCACAGGGTATTATTATTGCTTAATGAAATCCATAAAAGAGTCCCAAGTAGGATTGTACTCAAACATTCCAAAATTCTTTGTTAGTTTTAGCTCATAATAAGATTCCCACCGGTTCTTGACATGGGGGACATCCTTAAGGAGCACAAAGGTGATATTTTCTCTGTCAAAATAAATGTGGACAAATAAATACCCTTCTAGTAGACTTAACCATTTATCTAGGGAAACAACATCGATATTTCCTTCAAATAAAGGGATATCAAAGTTAACATGTTCCTTGAAGGGTGCCACACCTCCCAATTCTCTACTTGATGAGGGCATCTTAGCCATTATTGGTAGTTCTTGAAGGATTTTGGAGATATTATCAATAATCTTGTTCCTCTATCACATGAGGGATTCTTCAAACAACAAGTTGATAGGACCTCTTGCTCCTTCATCTCTCTTTCCTTTTTCCATATGAGGCCACTTAGGTTGGCGAGAGTGATATTCCCCAAGAGAAACTAGTTCGATACCTAACTCTTTATACCCTAACCTCGTCGAGGACATACACCTAGAAACAATCAAAGAGAAAATTGCTCTAAATACCATTGATCCATATTTATGTGAGAATGAAATGAAGGATCATATATAGAACCAAGTACAATAATATATTACAATAAACATAGTGATACAATAAACTCAGACTCTATTAAATGAATGTAATGAAATACATTCCAAAATAAATGCAGCTATAATGGTGGTAGCCATATCTCTGAGAAGATATGTGGAATCTACACTCATTTGTTACAAGTTGATTACAAAAGGTGGATAAAGGGAATTTTTATCATAATAATAAGGGAAAATACCCTAAACTGCCAAAAACCTAACCCTAGGATATGAACTATTGAGGTGGTTAGTTGATGTGTCAACTTCTCGGAGGCATAAATTTTGCATATGATCTCTATTTAGGGCATCCAGTAGCTTGTTGGAAAGGTATAATGGAGGAGAACACATTTTGGATTTCTAGACCTATATGAGGTTACATTTAGACTACTGCATCACCAAAAAAATTAATTTAGGGCCTCAAAACAACCCTAGAAGTTTTGGACACAAAAATCTTATAAATTGCCAAACTTAAAAAATTGTCTTGAGCTCATGGAATAGGTGGTGGACAATTATATACATTTAGAACAATACTTTTACCCAGGAAAATGCTAAACTGGAAAAACTATTTTGAGCCAATGGAATAGGTGGGTGGCCATTGATATCCATCTAGATCAGTTACATTTATTTAATAAAATTTGAGTTTATTGTATGATTGTGTTCTTTGCAATATATCTATGTATGTGGTTCTATGTATGCTCTTTCATTTTGGTCTCACTTAAATCTAGATAATTCATATCATAGTAGCCTGCCTTTTGTTGTATCTTTGTGCATTTCCCCGATGAGGTTGGGATATAGACAGTGGTTCTTAAACTAATTAATCTTGAGAAAGACCACCCTCAGTGGTCCAAACTACCTCCCATGGCTAACAAAAAGAGAGAAGATATAGAATAATATCATATTAAGATATTTCTTGAGGAATCCCTCGTACGAAAAAGGAATGAGTTGATGGGAAATTTCACTGAAATCCTTCGATGGATGCCAACAGCAATGGAGGGATCATCAAGCAATCACTTTGGAGGAGCCACACCCTTCAAGGTACAAGTTAAATTTTATATTCCTTTATTTGAAGAATAGATCAATGTCTATCCCCAAGATAAATGGTTGAGTCTACTAGTAGAGTATTTCTCTATCTACATTTTTTCTAACGAGGAAAAGATCACCTTTACACTCCTTAAGGCTATTCTCCATGTCAAAAATTGGTGGGAAACTTATTGTGAGAAAAACTTAACAGAGGAGTCTGAAATGTCTAAGGTCGATCCAACTTGTGCCTCTTTTATAGATGTTATTAAGAAACAATATTACCCTATGGGAAACTATGACAACTAGTACACGAGATGGACCACACTGGGTCAAGAGAGGGACCAAACAGTGTTGAGTACACCAACAAATTTCATACCTTGCGCACAAATATAGGTATCAAAGACTTCATGCAGCACCTAGTTTTTAAATATCACAGTGGCTTGCATCAATACATCCAAATAGAGATGGATTTCCTAGCATATCTTCACTAGGAGTTGCTTATTAATATGTTGTCAAAATATAGCAGAAATTTTAGCAAAAAAATAAGAAATATGTTGGGCCTGTAAATCCATCGCAACAAAAGCATCACAAAATAATCCCAAAGTCACAAAACAAAGGATAGCACAAGGATAACCAACTTCATGACAACCCCTCCAAGAAGGGTAATGAGAAGGTTAAGAAGGGCACTATAAAGTGGTGCAAGTTCCCAAAAATCCCTTGACACAACACTAAAAAATGTTGCTCAAAGAATTTGTTGGTGGCTAAGATCAAAGCTTCAAAATCATATCCCGATTCGGACTCCAATTTAGAACCCAATGCATAGTCATAGGAAAGGTAAAGCAAATCATTGATGTAGAACCCATTTTCACCATCACTACCACACAAATTTATCCATACAAACTAGAAGGGTCAGAGGAAGACAAACGCATCTTCCACTCACAAATGTGGGTGAAGGGAATCCCCTTACATTTTCTTGTAAATAGTGGCAACCAAATGAACGTGTTCTTGAAAAAATTCATAAAGATATTGGAGCTACTGACAAAACCACACCCGCAACCATACACCATCAGTTGGATAAGCCAAGGACAAGGTATCCATGTTAGTCATCAATTTTTTCTACCATATGGCATCAATCCTTTCAAAGACAAAGTATTGTGTGATGTGGCCACACCTGAAATCTATGATGTTCTTTCGGGGAAGCCAGGTATGTGGAAGCTCCATGTTGTATATGAGTTACGAAATCATAGTGTCATTGTCACTTTGGCAGGATAACTATATCAGATATTAGAGATAGTTGCACCTACTAGAGTCTCTTTGACCTCAACTAAGAAGTGCAGGAAGATAATCTCCCACACTAGGAAATTTTCCCTCTTCACAGTTTCCTCTAGAGGTGAACATTAGATCATAGATACCTCCACAACCTCTGCATAGGGTCCCTAGAATGCAAAGGAATTGTTTCCTCATCTATTTAACTACCTCAATGGTGTAAGGCCATGAATTCAAGGTTCTCCTCCATAAAGAAATCATCCATGCTGGTTCAAACTAAGGATAATAAGGAAACCAAAATTGTTGAACAGGTCTAGTGCATCCATTATTAACAATTACAACCATATTATGATTTCAAATGAAATAAACCTTTTCACCTCAACAAATGCCTCACCAAAAGCTCAACTAAACACACAATTTTCCATATGTAAGCGACTATATGCAATGAAGACAATTACTTCTTAACGAGGAAAGACTTATCCGGACGGCTATCAATGGCCACCCACCTATTCCACTAGCTCAAAATAGATTTTCAGTTTGGCAGTTTTGCTCCATTTTCGAGTAATATTACTGGTCCAAATGGATATTGGTACCCATCCACCTATTCCAATGGCTCAAAATATTTTTTCTAGTTTGGAAGTTTTTATATTTTTTAAACCCGAAACTTTTGGGGTTGTTGTGAGGATTTAAACAATGTTTTTTGGAGACACAATAGTCTTGATGCAACTGAAGGTGGGTTTAGATGTCCAAAATATGTTCTTCTTAGCTAGACCTTTCCAAAAAGCTACCGAACATGCTAAACGGAGATCATATGCAAAATTTATGCCCCTGAGAAGTTGACACTTCAACTGACCTCCTTGGGGCCTGCAAACATTTTACCATTAATCTCCTAGGGTTAGGTTTTTGGATGTCTAGGGTTTTTTCCCTCATGGTTATAATAAAAAGGCCCTTCGGCTTCCTTTTGTAATCGGCTTGTCATGAATGAGTGTAGCTTCCACATCTCTTCTCATATATAGCTACCGCCATTTTAGTTTCTTTTATTTTGCAGACTATTATGTTTCATTCATTTAATAGAATCTAAGCTAATTGTATCACTATGTTCCTTGCGATATGTATATGTATGTGGTTCTATATATGCTATTTCATTTTTCTCTCACAAATTTTAATCAAGAGGAAGTTAACAAGTGGAGGATATTTACAAAGATTTCACCAATAAGTGACTAATGCAAAGAGAGTAGTTCACAGGAAGATTGCTCATGCAAGAAGTAAGGAAATAACATGCTCATGTGTATTTCAATAAGTACAAGGGTTAGGAGGGCATAACTCCCTTGGTTAAGATAAGTATTGGGGTAATCTTATCCCATCAAGGAGTTGTTTTCAAAGATAAGTTATTAGAGACCAAGGTTACAACTAGGTAAGCAGGCTTCGAGAGAAGACTAAGGCACAACAGGTGAATGGGGTGACATTGGATAGGTATGCCCTAGGTTGTTGTTTGTTGTATTTCTAGCAACAAGTATTGATATAGAACCCCCTTTGTAGTAGAGGTTATGACCATTTCCTGAACATCACCCATCGTGACTTGTTTATCTTCAATAACATATAAGACTTATCGGTACCTAGGTTCGAGTGCCCACTATATATGTGTTATGTTATGCTTGTTCTCTTTGTGTTACATTGTTGCATTATGTAAGTATAACCAGGTTAATATAGGAAAATGCCCTTACTTAATAAGTGTCCAAGGGTTGGGAAAGGTTGTTGGGTATCGCAAGTCTAAGCAATGGGTAGCTCGAGGTAGAAGGTATGGGCATGCCTTGAGTGAAGAGGCATAGTCTACTGAAGAGTAAACTCGGGTGACCAAGTCTCTGGGACGAAATTTGGGTAGTGCTACATGATAACCAAAGTTAGGGCACCAAAGAGTCCATGTTATAAAAATAAAAACACAAAACAAGGAGAGCATATATATATATGAAGATTCAATTCAAAGAATACACTTATAAGTAGAAAATGATAGGTAGATAACTAAATCTAACCCATAAAATTTACAAATTGGACTTTGCGAAAAAACCCCTTACTACTTACGCATGATTCATGAATGGTAAATGGGATAAACTGTCATTTTGGCCCTAATTACGGACCTTAAACCAAAGGGATCAAGAGAGATGAACACATGACCTCCCCAATTGTGGGAGGACAAATCTCATGTCTCGCTCATGACCACTTTGAGTTAACCCTCGAGGGTAACCGAAAATATACAACTTATTTATGGCTTTGCATTGGAAATGAAAGTAAACATTTTTAATTGATTATCACAAATAAACAAATCCTTTATTAAAAAGAAATTAATTTGTTATTTATCATTGCTCGCATCTTATACAAATAAGATTTCAAAATTGATTATGATTTTGTTTTTTACTTTAATTCAAATATATATATATATATATATATATATATATATATATATATNTGGACCATTATGTCAATTTCAACATTTTTTTCTTGTTATTATCTTTTATTTTATATTTCATTTTTGTTAGAAAAGAGTTAAAAAAATTTATTGTAATTTTGTGAGATATTTTGAAGCAATTTGGAGGTAAAAATGTGTATTGTATTTTTGTGAGAAATTTTCAAAACGATTGGGAGGAAGATAAAAAAGCATATCTTTTTCATGTGGGGTTTTATTATAAATCAATATTTGTTTGTAGTGGAATTTGGAGGAGATTCAAATGTTTCATTTACAATTCCATATTTCTTTTAATACCCCTTGACAATATAGGAGGAATAAAATGTAAGAAAGAACCCACTAAAGTTTGGAGCATCCTAAAGGACCTTCGAGACACAAAACACAAACTAATTAAAAAGTTTTTTTTGAAATAAAGAATTACATTTTTTTTGGAATGGATGGATTTAATACTTTGTAAAACATTTAAGAGGATGTGGAACGTGATGGAAAAGACGTATTGGTTATGCAAGGTTTTCTATACGTGAAGTATTAATAGGTGAACTCCAAATGAAGTCCTACGAAGCTCATTCCTAAACATTCAAAAACTTAGGATAGATGACTTAAGCATATTTTGGTTTCTGTGTAAAGAAATATAAATGACGGCAAGGGCTTTCATAGAGTCCCTAGAGTCCCTTTCAACCTGAAGGTAGAGACTAATAAGATATTTTATTATGCCCCTACAATAACAAGGAAATATAATGATCGTTGCACGGAGGAAGTTGGGAATATGTACGAGGTTGCATTTTTTTTATTTTCCAAAGTTTAGTAAATGTCTTGGTGCAATTTTCATGTGGGGTATAGTGCTTGAATCCCGAGCTAAACGCGAAGGATTGGAAGGTGTCATCAAACCTTGCCCTTTGGAGTTGGGCATCGGTGGTGCCCTGATGCGAGCTTCTTTTTTATTGTGATTTAATGTTTGGGTCTCGTTTTTATTATGTCCACACTATGGATTTATTGTAGCAGGGGTTGTTTCAATACTTGTTCATGTTATTTGGTTTAGGTGTGGGAAGGTGGTGGTTCATTGTGTTGTGGTTGTTTATTTGGATTTTTCTGTGTTTGCTATGGTTGACTTTTTTTTGGACCTATTCTATAGTGCTGAAGCAGAAGGTTTGGTATTATTGTTGTGAGGATTTGACAAGGCATGTTTTCTATGTGGTGGGTATTTGACAAGACACATGTTCTCAAAAGGAAGTTTGCCCTTTGGTTTTCCATTGGGTTGTTGGGCTATTTGTTTACGTGTTGTCGAGGTGGAGTGTTTGGGGTTTTTATTGTTCATATTTATTATATGTTGTTTGTTGTGGACTAAGCATTCCATAGGAGATTCGCTTATAGATGCATTGAAAGGGTGGTTTTGATGCGACCATTTGTAGAGGTATTGAATATCTCTTGGTTCTTGGGATGCTTCCCTCAAATTCATGTCTAGATTTTGTTTTTATTCTATGTGGCAGATGGTTTTATTATGACTCCAGGTCCTACTTTGTTCTTGTGATACTACTTTGTTCTTTGATATGTTATTTTGTTCATACTTTGTTCAAGTCATGATTTCATGTTCATATTTTTGATGTTGGGTATAGTGTGTAGATTAGGATTTTGATTTTTAAAATGCACCCTGTATAAGTTATGCTAATATTTATTTTTTGTGCACAATGTATTAAGCTTGCGAATAAGATAAATTGCTATACCTCCTTGGATTGTTATCCAAGATGAGCGTAAGCACTAAACGACCTCGAAAATGGATTTGATCTCGATATTGTGGTTATTATGCTATCTTTGTCATTTCTATTAGAAACCAACATGAACCAACTCAATGGTAAGCTTTGGTAAGAGCCACATATCCACAAGATCGATGGGCTAAGCTTCAAACATATGCCAGGCCATATGTTTGTTTTGGCTCAATACAATGTTGTTGTTAGACCTATTCAATTTCAGCTAGGAGTCATGAGGGAATATCCTTGGCCCAAACCAAAAAAATATGGTTGTGTAAATTGCATTTATTTGGGATGCTCCATCAAAAGTTAGTGCCCTGACATATCCATGTACCCCCTTGTAATTTTGATGTGCTTTCCCAAGGATTTCCAATCCCCTATTTCCAGTTATGTCTTTGACTATGAGTATTGTCTTGCATCAGTAAGAATAATTGCATTAACATTCTCATGGATTAAAGAAAAATAAATATACAAAGAGGTTCTTATGTAAACCCTTACCACTATAAAACAGTCGACACGATGGTTCTTGATCCTTTGTTTTTCTACTTTTGCTAGTATGGAATATGCTAGCTATATTGGATGGTTAAAAACATGTAAATAAATCAGATAGCCAAGGAACCATAGTTTTCTTCCCCATGTGTCAAAATTTGGGACTTATTCCCTTGTCATTATGGAGATTCCATTTGCATACTTAAAACCTAGAACTCTGTTTGTTGGTATATGTAAAATGTTCACGATGGATAGTATAGAAATATCCATAATTAAATAATCTTGATATCTTGATATGCAAGAACATATTTGCAATGGAAATGGAAAATTATTTTTTTGGGTCAATGTTGTAGAGGAAAATTTCCTATGGCCAGGGTTTACGAGGCCATCAATTTACTTGGGTTGAAAGGTGGATGCAAATGGTTCCGCAAGTATATATAAACAAGTTCAGAGATTGGAACGGTTAATACCTTAGCGAAACGAAGATTGATCCAAACAACCCTTCAATCCTCCTCTTGCTCCTCTTGCTCCAAGAGACCTACAAAATGAATTATACCTTCCTCAAACCAATATGACCACATATAAAGCAATGATAATCAAAGAAGCATGAAATAATAATTTGATTAACATCATCATATGATCATAAACAGAGATTCAATCACACATTGAACAATTATTTTGGAAGAATAAGGACATAACATCTTTATTAATCATGAAAACAAGTACAAATATATCTTATCTTCAAGTTGGGCACCTCACGAAACCTTGATTTGGTTCTGTTGCTTCTCTTCTCCAAGGAACTTAGCCTTCAAGCTCTGCAACACAAGGAGAATGCTTCTAGGGAAAAGGTGGGGGGAATGAGAGTCCCAATTCCTCCAGCATAAAAATGCAAAGATTCAAGTCACCTCTCATGGACCTCCCTACCTCTATTTATACCTTTCTGAGGAGATAGGGTTGAAGGAAAAGTAGTTACAACTGAAGGAGTTAGTTGCATAACCACCCAGAATACCCAAACTTCAAGAAACTTCTGTTTTTTATGTCTACAGGAAAAACATGCGGGTTTTAGAGACAACACTCATGTATTTAGGAGGTACACGTGGGTTGCAATGCAAATAGTCATGTATTTAGGGAACATGCAGGTATTGTATATAACAAGTCGTGTGCAACACGCGGGTTTCCTTAATGAAAATCGCATGCACATAAACAAAATATCATTTTTAGGGTACTTCTAGAAATTTTTAGACTTTGGTGTCTTCTAGAAAGTTTTATCTTACTCAAATACCTTGCCAACAGTACCATAGAAGAGGTCAAACAGAGTTACAAAACTCTAGATATGAGTCTTCCAAGTTAGGTGTTTTTTCACTGACTTTCATGAAGTGTCGACATACGATGGAATCATGGGAAAGTAGTCACATGCAGAGATGTGTCATGTTGAGCTATAACACTCATTGTATTAATTTTGTTCCATATATTCAATTCTAATTAGGAGCCACGAGGGAATATATTTTTCCCAAGGAAAAAAGATGCATTTTTGTATATTGTATGCTCGATCAAAAGCTTGTTCCTAGCCATATTCGTGTATCTCCTTGTAATTTTGATGTGCTTCCCTAGAACCAAAAATCCCCTCTTTCCAATTTCCTATTCAATTGTGAATGATGTGTCACTTTAGTAGGCATCGTTGCAATGCCATGATTCATGGATGAAAGAAACAGAAACATAGATAGGATTATTTATGTACTTTGTGAAACACTTTATATTAGCATAAACCCTTACTATTGTCAAACAATCGATGCAATAGTTATCAGTCCTCTTCTTATCTGCTCATGCTAGCATACAATATGCCAATGATATTGGATGGATAAAAATGTGTAAATAAATCAACTAGTCATGGAGTCAATTTTGTCTTCCCCGCATGTCAAAATTGAGTGTTATTCGCTTGTCGATGTGGAGATTCCATTTGAATATTTAAAACCTAGAACTCTATTTCTTGGAACATGGAAAACATTCATGATGGATAGCATAGGCATATCCATCATTGGATAATCCTAGTATCCTGATATGGAATAAAAATTTTGCAATAGCCTATGGAATCCAACTTGTGAACTCTTATTGAGTTGTGAGAATTTTTGCACTATCTAAGATAGTTGAACAAAACATTGTATTTATCATTAAGTGGATGAGATGTAAATTATAGTTTATGCTTTTCATTATAGAAGTAGACAAGCTAAAACCTCCAACTGTAATAGTAAAGACATTTCTCCTCTTTATCCTAGTTATAAAAGAGTGTAAATACAGTCTATATAACAATTACTGTAGTTTATTTAAGTATATGTTGAGGTCATCACAATGTTGATGATTTAAAGAATAAAAATACATTAAATAGACAAATGTCGATAGCGTACTATGTTGATGATAACAAGCACTTGTTATGGTGCTAACATATAATGTCTAGGATTACAACCCTTTTTATATGTCATGCATAGAATATTGCATGAACAATGCTTCAAACTATTTTTTGCACATGTATTCTTTGGCCATCGTATGTTGCTATCAATTACCAGAGTTCTAGAACACATGTATTTACCATGGTTATGATCTGAATTTTAGAGGAGATATGGTCTAAATTCAGATGTATAAGTCATAAAAGCATTAAATGGAGAGGCCACCCTCTCCCATTCATCAAAAAAGCATTAAATGGAGAGGCCACCCTCTCCCATCCTTGGTATTTGACAGCCCATGGTTTTGTTCCATGGTATGGCTTCAAGACACATTGTACCTCTCCCTTCCATGGTATTTGACAATCCATGATTTTGGAACATGGTATGGCCCAAAGGCACATCGTAATAATGTTATAAAAAGGATCTATGCCTTATCAATAAAGCATTCAAGTATTTTTGGCATCTGATCTCTCTCTTATTCTATTAAGTTATTTTTGAGTTATTGTTTCTGAGTGTCTTTATTAGTATAGTTTGAGAGGTGAGGCTTAAAGAACCCTCTTCGATCCTCACCCCTCCATGTGGACTATTTACTCTATTTTTCTCTATGTTACTCTATGGATCAATTGTTAACAATTTTGTACATTTAATCTCCTCCTCTTTCAGCATTCAAGCCTCTCGGGTCTCAGCCCCCAAGATCTGGATCAGGTTACCAGTTGAGAAGTGTATGTTTTTTTGTTTTTAACTCCAGGGATGCTTTGCATGTGTTTTGATTTTGTGCTTTTACACTATGTCATATGGATATTTGGGGGAACCCCCCACCTGGGTAGGTTCATTTCTATATCTCTTGTTGAGCTATGTGTAAACTTGATAACTCTATCTTAGTGAAACCATGAAATACTTTCCCTTGGGGAAGAGATGCTTTGATGGTGTTTTAATTTTGTACTTTTAGACACTTGATTTGTGTGGAAACTTGATGTCTTTATGTTGCTCTAATCCTGAAATTGTTTTGGGTGCCATCTATGCTCTGTTGGTGCCTTTGTTTTATGTTTTTACACTATGTTAAATGATTGTTTGGGAAATCCTCCTAGGTAGGTTTATCACTACAATTCTTATTGAAATATGTGGAACTTAATATATCAATGTCAGTGAAATCATGAAATTGTTTTTAGTGGCAGTGATGTTGTGCTAGTGTGTTGGTTTTTCCTCTTTGCAGAATGTGAAATAGATGTGTGGGTGAAATTCATGACTAGATTCATTGCTACAAGTCTTGTTGAGTTACATATGAGCTTAATATATCTATGCCAATCAAACTATTAAGTTATTTATACTCCTTCATTTTCCATAGAAAATTTTTATACAAGTCTCATGTTCATGTAATAGGCGAATATAACAAGTTTTGAATAATTGGGTAGACGCTTGATATATATATGTTAGCCAAATCATGCAGTTGCTCATAATTCTATGATTTACATAGAAACATTTGAAATTTGTCATGTTAGTGGAATAGAGGAAAGTAAAAGTATTTGAATACATAATACCTTTATTGTAGTCACAAAGTTTATGTTTGAATTGTAATTGCCACATGTGCTAAATATCAAAGGTGGATAGTATTCATAGCGGAAACCCTTTCCCTAGTTGTCTAGCTATTATGCTCATATTTTTAAGTAATTAAAACCATATACGTTGTCGAAAAGCCTAATGGAAAATAGTTTGTGGCTTACTTGACATGTGTTGTATGCTACATGCAATATTGATATGTGGTTTTCTCTACATTGAATATGTCCATCGCCCATACACTTTAGGTAACCTAGCTTATTACAAGGTCCATGTTCAACCTAGTTTGCATTCATGTGAATGTTGTTTGCTTGTTCCTATAGTTTGGTTGAATGATGTTGGATATTTATTTTTTGATAAGAAAGGAAAATAAATTCGTGGTTTACCATAGTAGTTACTGTTTGTTTTGTTGGACAACAATTGAGGACAACTTTTACTTCTGCAAAGGAAATTGGAATAGTGGAATTTGCTTTGTGGCTTACTTGATATGCGTTGTATTCTATGTGCAGCATTGATGTGTTCTCTAATCCCCATTGACTATGTCCATTATGTATATGCTTTAGGAAATATAGCTTGTTATTGATCCCATGTTTAGGTTGGTTTGCATTCATGCACTTGTTGTTTGCTTCTTTTTATATTTTGGTTGAATGACATTGGATATTTAGTTGTTGGTAATAAAGAAAAACAAAACTTATTTTGCCACAATAGTTATTGTTTGTTTTGTTGGGTGACAATTGGGAGCATCTTTTACTCTATAAAGGAAATTGGAATAAAGGAATTTGCTTATTTATATTCAATTAAAAATTTGAATTTATAGTTACTGAATCTTTTACATGGAAATTTATTGTAGATCTTTCAAACATATATTGCATTGCACCTTTGGATACTATGCAATTTGTTTTCTTACTTTAGAATTACTTATGTTAGGATTTAGTCTGGATTTGTCTCTTTTTTTTTAGAATTATCTCATACATTGTACTTTGTTGGTACCAGATTTATCCTATTAAATTTTATGTTTGTTCACTATTCATGAAACAAAAAAGGTGTAGGACTAGAATACACTGGAGAAAAACCATAGACAAAAAAAACACCTACAAATCAGAAACCTGTACTTGGCTAGTTTGTGTAGAAAAATAAATTAAAGTGTTCATTATATGCTCAAAACAAAAGGTGAATATTGCGTCCTTTTCCCATCGAAGCCTCAACGGAAGTTGGTGTTGCTAGTTTGGAAAAACCTAATTTTTTGAAATCAATGTTGTCATTTCTCTTTCATGTGTTGTAAAATTGTCCAATTTGATGTATTAATTGTCCAATTTTCCAACACAATTTTATATGTATAATAAAACATTGATATATTGGCCTTTGAAATTTCATGTATACATGTAGATTCACCTATTTATCGGGCTTCTAATTTTATAGCTGTGTGATGGTTAATAATAATTTAAGTTATTTAAACTATACTTGTGTACTTGATGTTCTCGCTTCTTAGAATGAGAAAGAATGTTAGTCGTTTTGAGAACCAAGTCAACATTATCCATTTATTATTGTTAGGATTTAATAGGAAACATGGACTTGATTTGTTGAATACTATTTTTCCTAGTCCTCTTTCCTTGGAGAATTTGTTGTTTAATAGCTTGGCATAGCTACAAAGGTTTTAGATGCTTCTATTTATTTATAAATAAAAACTAATATAAAGACTTTGTTGTCTCCCTCTCAAAATGTCTTCAAAGGAGGCATTCGATCGACATAGTGATGTGGTCTATTGAATAAAACTTTAAAGTGTGTTGAAATAATGCTCTCTGACGCAATTGAACACAACATGTGTAGAAAATGGGTCCAATCATCCTAGAAATTGCATGGCTTGTCTCCTTTGGATTTATAACTAGATCAAGACTCAAATCAAGATTTTCACACCAATAGCATGTACATTGTCTACAAGAAAACATTCCTACTTCCTATTGTGTTTTCACTTAAAAAAATGGACCCTCTTGTGCTATGGTATTTGATACTTTCCTTTTCTTATGCCTTCTTCCTTTTTTCTTCTATAATAGAAACAAACAAACTTATATTGAGTAAAGGGAAACAAATTTATTTTTCCATCCCACTTAAAAAACTGACTAGAGGAAAGTGTTGTACAGGATATTACACCCTTGTAACCTAGGGTCTGGGGTTACCAACTTCTTCCTATTAGACTTGCAGACAATCAACTTTTATAGAAACTGGAATGAGAATAGGAAGAAATATGGCTTAACGGTTTATGACGGTTGATCCAAGCTTGGTATTCTCTCGCTCCAATCTCCTTCAAATCTTCTAGGGATGCTTCTCTTCACCTACAAAGAGCCAATTCTTCAAGCAATATCTCATATATATATATAAATCAGAGGTTAGATGAAAATAATATTAATAACATCATTGAACATATTCATTAAACCAATATACATGTGACAAGCACAATACAAGATTGGAAGAAGAAATCTCTTTATTAGTAAAAGATGAATAGGTAAGAATACAACCCAGCTTTTAACACAAGGAATCCTTTGCAACCGAGGACTCTAAGTTATGCTGCTCCAAGACTCTTAAGGTATACCACCAGCCTAAATTTTCTCTTCAAAAATTCCTTGATTAGCCCCATCCCAAGGCCTATATTTATACTTTGGAAATAAAGAGGTTTCGAAGGTTAGGATGGTTGAGATGGCTGGGATAGTTATGGATTAGGGCCCAACTAATCTCATCTAATCATTATTTATATTTTTAAAGGTCAAATTAAGGTATATACGAGTATTAATATAGGTAACTCATGTATGATACACGTGTTGCTCAATGGGAACTCATGTATGCAAGGTATACGTAGGTTGCAATGTAGATACTCACGTATGACACACAAGTTGTAATGCACATAGTCGCGTATGAAAGCCAAAACTTAGAATAAAAATATAAGGCTAGTTTGAGGATAATGCATCAAAGATCATACACATCTATAGTGTTTTGGAAACTTCAATCCAAATTGTCCTTTTGTGTACCGACATGATGAATGTCAGTACTCGGATAGAGAAGTGTCATTTTGGCTGATAACAGATGCCCCCTAATGTGTGAGGTCAGAGGGAAGCAATGGCTGAAATACATTACAATATTTATCTTGGAGAACTCATAAGTTTAAGGAAGAAGAGAAAGTACTTGGAACAAATACATATCAATGTCATATACAAAATCATATCTGAGGATGCCATGTTCAATATATTGGAACACTAGCTTGTTTACAATATTCAATTACATCATATGATATGGGTACAATACCACATATATTACAAAGGTGGATCGAAGACCAAATATATAATGATGCATCTTCAAAATGTGGAGGCTATGTAACGTGAAACACAACACAATCTTGCACAACTTAGGTTATAGATGTGAGCCTAAGGTCTTCATCAAAATCCAAAAGAACCAATACAATCCAGGCCATGTGAAGAGATTTATTGAAGTCGAACATGGAAAGGACTCAACAGATTGTTAATCAATAAGTGAAAACTGACAACTGAAGCAAAGGAGTTCACCAATGATGAAAGTGAATCCTAAGGTACCATCGTCAAAACTCTAGGTCTTCGTCATCAAGAAGTGCTGATGAGAAACCATGCTATGGTGAGGAAGGCAATAGATCCTCCAATGGATCACAAGAGTGACTAGGAACTGGATAAGGGAAGGTAGACACAAGTGATATTAGATAGCATAATGATAGAATCAGGATAATAATCAGGTGCAGGGATAAATTCTTGAATAGTGAGCACAACACAGAGATGACCTAAGGCATCTTTAACTTTGCAAAATAGGACAACTAGACTTATCTGTCATGTAGGATACATGATCAAATTCCCCATGTATAAAGAATAAGTGGAGGAGTTAGAAAACTAGAAGTGATAGCTGAAACTGAAAGTGCACACTGAGACATGATTATCGGAAAATTCAAAGAGTGTTATGTTTAAGGAGGACATGCTGCCACCATTTATAAACCAAAAAGAAAACTTTTTCCTTATCTTTCCTGTTAAATTTTAACGAGTCCAGGAAAGTCAACTCATATCTATCTTCATTTTTGACAAGCTTGAAGAGGGGAGAGAATAATGCTTGATAATGACACTGATTCATGGATGTTACGAGCCCAAACTAGTACATGCTCGTTGGTGTTTTCATGTTTAGAGAGTCTGAAAACTCCGAAGAAGACTCCAGGGGGTTCCTTTTACGTCCAATTTAGTCTCCTGAGGCTAGAAAAGTATAAAACATACCAAAGAATAACTCTCTTAACTTCCAAAGAAGACAAGGCACACCTTTTTTCGTACTTAGTCAGGGAGGTCCAAAAAAGGTTATATTACCACCTAACCAACGCTCCTTCAAGAGCATCTTTATAGATTGAGTTTTACGAGTGTGAAGGAAAGAAAGATCACTCGAAAATATCCATTTGGTTATGAGGAATGGGGCTTACAACAGTAAACTCGATGGTTTGTTATTTAGTTTTTAACGAGCATGACAAAGACATAAAGTGCACTCAGAATATTTTTCATGTTTAGGTCCAGAGCACAAAAAAGAGAAAATGAAGCTCATACCGCATGCTCCTTTTCCATAAGTTTAGTCCCTCATGTCCGGAAAAGTGATAAACCTATGCCTAAGAATACTCTTCTCAATTCCATAGAAAAGAGAGTGATCCTTTCTCGTATTATTGCACATGGTTCGAGAAAGTTATAACCTACCACCAATGTGGATGCCCATTCACATATTCTTAATGATCCTGAATGGACAAGTTTACTCAGCAGTCAAGTCTATTTTGAGGAGTTAGACGTGAGCCTAAAGAAAATCTATAAGGGTGGGGAGCCTTATAAATGGGATAGCTTGTAAAAAGAGACCAAAATGAGGCTCAATTTGGTGTGAAAAATAGCTAAGGAGGCTCCCTTGAACCTATGACAAATGCGGCATGAGTATCGAAATACAATAATGTGTTCTAAACTAGGGTGCTCATGGAAGGAAAGCCCTATCCTTGGAAGAACAATGGTATAGACAAGGTAGTAATGGTTAAACACCATAGTCTATGGTCAAAGTAGTGATCCTATGGTTAAGTCGGATTAGGTTTAAATGCAAAATGCATACAAATGACCAAAATCCTAGCCTATATGAGTGAATAAGAACTTTTAAGTGACCTTGAACCTATTTCATTAGGCAAACATGACATGATATTAGTTTTATTTTTTATAGAAATTAAAACTATAGGCTAAAAAACCCACATTTTGAAAATATTTCTATAAATAGTTCAAAAATAGAAATCAAAATCACCATTTCATGTTTTTACCCAATATAGGCAATGTTTACCTCTGACTTCAATCTCTCGGTGTGGACAAACCAGTGGACGAATTTCAAATCTGCAAGTGCCAGGTATTTTAGCTCTTTGTGCTCTTCCATTTCATCCATTCAAATTTTTAATTTTATGCAAATTTTAATGTTTTAAGACATTTTTAGGAAGGTCGCACTGTATACACGTGTATGTGACTTACACAGTCGCGTACACATGTTTTATACATGACTTGTCCGAAGGGAACCCATGTATGATATGCGACATGTCCAAAGGACACTCATGTATACTGCGTGACATATAAAAGTAAACCTAGGGCCAAAATCAAAGTTTTTTAATAAGTTTTAATGTTTGATGGTGGCTTCATGGACATGCTAAAACATGGTGTTGGAGTGGAGGGAAAGAGAACATGAAATGCACTCTGAAGTGCCACCATGGTGTACGCATTGTGGCAAAGTGGGTTGCTAAATTTCTTTTGTACTTCACCTATGTGAGCCAACATCCGCTTGCTGGAGTTTTTGATTAACTGTTGGGATCATGATCTAGGTGCATTTGACCTACAAGGTGAGATTTTAGAAATTGCACTGGAAGACATCTATTTCATTATGGGTTTGTCATCATGGCGACCACTTGTCAACTTGGAAGGTACAGGAAGAGGCGGTGACCTTCTAAGTGTTCAAGACTATATCAACACTTACTGCATGCCTGGTACTCAAAAAAGGGGTACTTTCATCCCTATTGTACATATTTGTAGCTTCTCATTGCAAGTGTTGGTAACCACGATAGTAAGGATTGTAGGATCATGATCCCTCCATCTTGCTACTCAGAACCAGATGAGGATTGTTGTGGAGTGCTTATAGGGAGCTTTATTTGACTGGTGTTCAGGAGTAATCTTGATAATGAAGAAGCAACTCTCTGATTACAAGAGAGACTGATGGAAGAACTTTGGTTATTCTAGTATATTGGTGGCCTTCTAATTTAAGAGAGTGGCCTCTCTTAGCCCTGCAGTACCTCTACTAGCTTTCTCTCCACGTCAGCCTAGACTGGGTATGTGGGGAGAAATTTTCCTCGGCCAAGGTGGCAGTGACTAGGTTCAAAGTGTTTATGATGGTGATATATACCTATGGTGCGAATGACAACTACCAGCACTGGAGCAGTTTCTATATGCTAGGATGGATTTTCGACGTGACAATGACCTTGTCCTCCCTCCTAGAGGAGCATGGGGAGCATCAAGTATTTTGGTTTTTCAAGTTTTTAAATTTTTATGAATTTTTAATCATAAAAGATATATACATATGTATAAAGTTTTTAATCCTTTTAATGTTTAAAATACAGATATTGGACCAGTCCTCCCTGATGGGAATCCTCGTGTGTATGCACGACCAGTGGTAGGAGAGGATCAAGTTTTGATTAGGGTTCTTGAGGGGAAGTTGGCCAGGATTACCCAAAGAACCCCTACTTTACACATTGAGCAGATCCCTACCATTATGCAAGAATTAGTGGCTGGTATTCCACCCACCTGGATACGCCTTATGAGGAGGGTATCTAGGGTAGTATTAGTCTACATAGATGCTGATAAGGCTGCTATAGCTGAGGAAGCTGAAGAGGCCCGAGAACAGGATGACCAGGATGACCAGGGTGGTCAGGGTGACTAGGGTGTTCAAGCTTAGACCTACTAGCATTTTAGGGATTACAATCCAATTTTTGTACATTTTTGTATATTTATACAGGTATGACTGGATTTGAGGATAAAGAACTCGACCTATCTATATGGATAGATATTCACACACACACACACACACACACACACACACACACACACACACACACACACATATTTGCCAATTTATTTACATGTGTTTTATAATGTATATGTTGTGTATTTTTATGAAATATGTGTTAAGCGCCAATCCAAGATATAATTCACATATGCATTAGTTAATGAATTTTGATTTCTTGGAATATGATTAAATGTGATAAAATCAAAATTTCTTTTCAATAACCTAACTTGCAGGAACTGACATAATAAAATAGGGTTTCGCACCTGATAAGCTCAATTGAGCTAGGAAACCACCAATTGAGAGTCAAGTCTGAGTTCCAGCTGGGTGATAGCACATGACAAGGAATCTCATAAAATCTCAATGACAACCTTGTATTCAGCCACATTATTGGTAGCAAGACCTAATCAAGCGCCTCCAGAGGCAACTAGTTGTCGTGAGGGTGAGTAAATAACCCATGCGGCTAAAGCCAGGTTGCAAGTGTGAGGACTAGCGCCATTTGCAAAACCTATGAACCACTAGGAAGACATCTATAACAACCAACATATGGTATAAGAACACAAACCAATGAGATATTGTACATAAAGTTATATACAATAAAAATACAAGAAAAAGTGCTAAGCCTAGGCATAGTACTTCTTCAGGTAGAGCCCATTTCTAGGATCGCGAAGCTTATTCCCCTCGAAATCAGTTAATTCATATGCACCTTTTTTCAAAAATTTTGACACGACATAGAGCCCTAACCACATAGACCTAAATTTCCCTGCCCCCAGGGGTTCTTTGTCTGGGTCCCAGAGAAATACCAGCTCCCCTTAAGAAAAAATCCTAGGTTTGACTGAATTATCATATTGATTTTTCACCCTATTTTTATGAGCCTCATTTGCAGTCAACACATCTCTACGTTGCTCATCTAGATGTTCTAAGTGTAGCAAATGTTCCTCTAGCTCAGTTGTATCAGGTAACACATGAATGGAAATTTTTAAAGATGGGATTTCGCATTAACCGGGGTTACTGCTTCCACCCCATGAATAAACTGGAAGGGAGAGAACCCTGTGGCATTTTTTACATTGGTTCGATAGGCCCAAAGTGCAGGTTATAGCATGATGTGTCAATTTGACTGGGCTGCATTAATAGTACGCTTGAGAATAGTCTTCAAGGTATTATTGACTGCCTCAACCTGACCATTCACTTCCAGGTAGAAGGAATACAAATTTTCTTGTTTAAACCCTGGCATAGTGGTTAATTCAGTCATCATGTTGTTTTGGAAATAACTGCCATGGTCAGTGACAATCTCTTTAGGAATACCGAAACGTGTGATAATTTGGCTGAAAATGAAAAAAACTGCAGTTTCCTCTTCAGCCTTATAAGTGGGCATTACCTCTTCCTCTTCATGAAGTAATCCATAATGACAATGATGTATTTGTGCCCTCGGTCGAAACTGGGTTGCATGTCATGCAATCTATCCCCCACTTGGTGAAGGGGCCCACTGAAATGATGGGAAATAATGGATTAGGATGTGACCGCATCTTTCTGGTGTAAAGCTGACAAGGATGACAGCGCTTCACGCTTCCACACAATATTTAAATATCATGGGCCAGAAATAACTGGCATGTAAGAGCTTCTAGGCCGTTGCTAACCCAGATAAATGACCCCCACACACTTCGCTATGGGAATCATTTAGGAAAATCTCAACCTTTTCATGGGTGAGACACTGACACAAAACAGAATCTACCCCTCTACAATATAAAGTATCTCCAATAATGAGGTAGTTTTTTGCATGTAAGTGTAATTTGTGTCACTCTTCCAGCGAAAAGGTTGCAGGACACTTCAGAGTCTGGAGATAAAAAATTATATCTCCATACCAAAGGTCAAATGTAGAAATCAGGAAAATGTGCTCATCTGGGAATGAGTCTTCTTCAATGGCTACATCTTCTTCAACAGGAAATTCTGCAATAAGCTCTGTAAAAACTAAGGATTTTTTGGATTTGGCGGATTGAAAATCCAAGTCAAACTCTTGGAGAATAAATCTCCATTTGTTGAATTTTCCTCCATCTATACTTCGAGACAAGACATATTGGAAAGGATTAACATCTACCACTATTTTTGTAGTCCTTAGTAAGATGTAGTGACGTAACCTCTGAACAGCATGCACAGCTACTAATGCCAACTTTTCAACGTGGCAGTACCTAAGTTTACGACCAGCTAAAGCACGGATAAGATAATAGATGACATCCTCTTAGAGCTCATCATCTTCCTGGACTAGAACTACCCCTATGGTCGACTTGGATGCATCCAGATATAATATAAAATCATGAGAGTAATCTAGCGGATGCAATAAAGGTGCCAACAACAAAACTTTCTTTAATGCCTCGAACGCAAGTTATGCGGTTTCATCCCATACAAATGGGTTGTCCTGCTTCAACATGCACATGAAACCTTTAGTGATCTTGACATAATTCATGATAAATGCTGAAGAAATTTATACTTCCCTTGCAGGATCTGAAGTTGCCTGATGGAACAAGGAGGAGGCATATTTACAATGGCCTCAACTTTCAAAGGATCCACCTGAATAACTTTGTCAGAAACAATGAACCCGAGTAGCCTACCTGACTTGACACAAAAAAAACACTTGTGGGGATTCAATCGTATCTTGTAATGCCTGCATCGTTCAAAAATTAAATGCAAGTGATCTGGGTGATCGATCATCGTACGAGAATGTGTTGGCAGATCATCTAGGTAGGGTTCAACAATAGACTTGATGTCATGAAAGGAAAAATTCATTACCCACTGAAAGGTAGCCCCTCCATTGTTCAATCCAAAAGGAATTTTGTTTTATGCAAATGTACCCCAAGGACAAATGAAAGTTGTTTTATGTTGGTCTTTCGGCTTGATTTGAATCTGATTATACACGGAGAAACCATCCATAAACGAAAAATACTTCACTCCCCACACAAGAATCAATGATTTGATCTATGAATGGTGTGGGGTAGTTATCCTTTGCACAAGCTTTGTTTAAATCACGAAATTTAGTACAAACACATATCATTCCTTGCTTCTTATCAATAGGAATAGGGTTGGATACCCATTCTGTCAAAGCAATTGGGTAAATAAAACTAGCTTTTAGCAACTTTTCAACTTCATCCTTAACAGCTACTGCTTTATGCGGATTGACAAGTCTAATTTTTTGTCGAACTGGTTTAGCATCAGGATAGGTTCAGATTTCATGTTTGACTATCGATGGATCTATGTCTAGCATCTCCTCATATGACCAAGCAAACACGTCGCGGAACTCCTTAAACAAGGTTGTATAGATATCAATCTCCTCCGAAGAGCAGTTTGCGCCAATATATTCATTTTCCACAACGTTGGGGTTTACAGATATGTTTATAGGAATAGTAATGGAAATATTTTCGATATTCCCCTCAGTAAAGATTCCCTCCCTTGCTAAGGGATTGATTGGTATATCAGCATCACCTGCCAGTCTCATATGAAACTCTTGATTTTCAATCCTGCTTAACTCTGGAAGGAAATAGGATCTATGATAAAGATCTTCACATATCTTATCTTGTCTACTCATAGCTTCCAAAATGGCTTTGTCTAAAGGAAAAAACATATCTAAGTAATCATTAGTATGCAAAGAGTTCTCTACCCAAGCAAGCAGATAGGCTTCTTCCGGCTCCTCTGAGACGGTAGGAGGAACCGAAATAGGATCAATAGTGGTGTTAACAATAGTTTGATAGGCTACTTCCACTACCGATAAGGGCACTTCAAGCTAATGATGGGAGGGAAGGACCCAAGGATCTGCTATCTCCAACCATTGCAATAGACTTCCCTACACTAGTAGAACCTAAATAGTTAATCGGGGCTGGGATATCAAATGTGATCATTAGTGATGAATACATTCCATCCCCTAAGCTCTCTGAAACAGATTTGACTTGATAAACCAATGGCATGGTGGACACATTAGTTTCCATGCAGCCTTTCCGAGTGAAACTGAGTTGGTCAACTGTAACCAACTTCCCTTCATGCAGAAACACTACCACCCGAAGAAGGGCTGATGCAATAGCAGACATGGAATAAGTATAACTTCTCCTTAGAAGCAAGTTATAATCCAAAGATGCATCTATTACCTATACTTCAACAGACATTGCCTTCCCTGCCAACTTTATCTTGAAAGCTGGTAGGATACCATGTGGACAAAATGACCTTCTGTCAAAACTAGTAAGTAGGGTGTTTGATGGAACTAGCTCTGGATACCCAAGACCTTTCCAGCAAGACAAGGACATGACACATGTGGAAGCACCCTCATCGACAACTGACCTTCCAATGGTTTTTCCACCATGGATAACATCTATCGACAAGGCCACATGATACGGTAGGTGAATTTTGACATGAGACAAATTAAACTTCGCCATGAGGCTTGATGAACCCATACTACCTACAGCTAAGAGTGCATCTCGTTGGTCGGGACAACTCTGTAATACCGCCAAAGCTAACATTGCATAAGGGGTTTGGGCTAAATCTTCAACTACAGAGTAATTGGTTGCATCGCTAGCATTAGGATTGTGCAATGCTTTCTCGAAGACACATTTTGGTATCTTAGGCATAGCTTCAATAGGTTTTTCAATTGTGAGAGGGTTAGAAGTTTCGCCTATAGACTTACCCTTCTCGGGAGCCTCAGTCTCATAGTTCTTGTTTCTAGTCTAGAGTAATGTCTGGGATCGAACCATGTTGATATAATTTTGGTCAGGGGCCTTAGCAGTGCCCCTTGCTACATTAGAAGATGAAGTTGAATTCTATCCTTGGGGAAAAGGATCCTTCAAGATATTTTTGAGCAATTTCTGAGCTTGATCTATAAGGGCATATTGATGGGTTAGGTGATCTTCTTGGCACAACTTACAGGGAAATTTCACCTTCTTCTTCTCTTTTTTCCCCCCATCAGCATTATTTGTGGGTTTTGGATTGTTTTGGTTTTCCTCACCTTTATTCCCCTTTTTCTTTTTCCCACCGGGCTGCTGATTTCCCTTTTGGGAGGATTGAGAAAAAATGTTTGCATCTTCCTGTGTTATAGACAGTTTAACAGACAACTCATGGATTTTTTTTCCAAAGATTCTACAGTGGGAGATTTAACTAAACCAACCACACCATCGGCATGGGGTCCAGGCTTAGGTTTCTTGACACTATGTGTTGGCCTCGGCGCATCAGGGATGATTTCATATAGAATTTCAGACTGAGATTATATCAGATCCATTTGTTGGGCCCTGAGGATAGCCTCTTCCTCATTAGTTACTCCTGAAGTAGATACATCTTTAGAGATATACTGCAATAAGGACTTAAGGAACCATTCTAATAAAAACTCAGGAGGGATAGTGGCCTTAATGAGACTCTTCTACCTTCGCCACTCTTAGATGTGATCTAAAATGTGTGTGGCTTTGTCCTGCTGAAAAGTGGACAATAGTTATGTGCCAGCATCATACCGAAAAGGAATTTGGAAATGGTTAAGGAACACATTAGCTAAGTCCCAAAAACTACCAAACGTAGAAGAGGGCAGTTCAATGTACCACTTTACTATGGCACTAGTCAGAGTTCTTTGGAACAATCTCAACTGAACGATGTCATTGTTCGGTGAGTTGGAATAGCACCACAAGTGAAAAGTGGTGATATGAGCCCCTAGATCTTCACCAAATTTTCCTTCAAATTTTGGAATATCCGAGGGTAACTTAGTAGGGACAGGTGGCCAGGTGGCATCATTTCTCACCGGGTCATTCATTAACTTGGAAAAATCTGGCAAATTCAAAGTTTCCAGGAAAGGAATCTTGGGCCTAACCGGAGCTTGAAAAGTACCAGCTTGGGAAGTAGAAGGACTTGCCCCCTGGTTCCCAAATGTAAAGGTAGGGTTTCCCCCAACTACTGGTTGTGAAGTATTCAAACTACTTTGAAAAGGATTCCACCCATAAGCTAGTGTATTATTCATATGCAGTGCAGTGTATGTGGTTTGAGCTGCTCCAGTTGAAACTGGAGTTTGGAAAACAAGATCAGGTATCCCTCTGCTAAAAAGCAAGAAAGGAGAGCTCATGAAAGGAGATGAAACTAGCGTTTAAAAAACTTGACCATAAGGGCTAGTGTTTCCAAACTGCACCCCTACATAAGTAGGTGTGGGGCCTACATATGGAGTGGATGGGGGAATGTGCCCCCCATTCCAAGGAAAACCCTAGACAAATGAAGATGATCCAATAGAACCACTCTGAGCAGTGTGTGCAAAAGAAGGTGAAGCAAAAGGTACACTAGGAATCCCAGTGACCACCCCACCAGAAGTGCCTGCCACATTTGTGGAAGCCGCTAGTTGAACCACTCGACTAGCTAGAGTTAAAGGAGTAGCAGGTATACTTGTTCTAGGAGTACCAATCAGAGGAGGTGGTACTCCTTCAGCCAAAATAGCTGATATGGGGGTAGAAGGAATTTTGTCCACACTATACATTAGTCTTCTCATAGGAACACCAATCACAAGTGAATTGAAAGGACGAACCTAGATGATCACAGGATTGTTCAGGCCAGTAAGAGGTGAATTAAAGTTTATTGCAAACTCGTCAGCCTGCAAGTCTTCTATCTCTACTGTGGTTGTATCAACCTCGTTTATCCTAATTTTTGGTTCACCCAGAACTTCAGTAATTCCTACCGGTTCAAAGGAACCATCTATGTCTAATATCCTCCTTTGGGGGGGTGGTGGAGGCTCCACTGTAGTAAATGGAAGAAGGTTTTGCAACCTTCTTGACCTTTTGAGAGGTTGGTCCTCCACGATTGAAAATTTGACTTAATAAATCACACACCCTAAGGTCGGCTAAACACAAACAAACCACACAGCAATCACTACAAAATTTCCTAAAGCCACAACAGATACAAGGGGTAAATATATGCTTTCCAAAAGAAAGATAAGATATAGTTACTTTGAGTCCTTGTATATGTTCTTAGGCACAAGCGGAGGAATCACCCACTGCCCTCCCACACCTTCTACCAAGGTTACCTTCCAAGCCCATACAAAGTCAACCAGAAATAGCCTTCTGGTGTACCTAGGTATGAACCCTAGATGTTAAAGATACTAAAGGCTACCTCAACTATATTGATAGTCTGGGGGGACAGTCGCAATCCTAGTTCATATGCATTGGAAGGGTAGCAAAGACAGAAACCATGTCAACACCAGGAACCACATGGGGCCGGGATGGTGGTATTGGCAGAAGTCCCTAGATGCACAAAAACCTTGGTCTACACTTTTACAAGGAATCAGAGGGTTATGTATTCAGTTCAAGCCTCCACCCAACCTTGTTCTTAACTCCCGTTTGATAGGAGCTTCCCAAATACAATCAACATAGAAGAGGATTTACCTATCAATTGGACAACTATGTCTGAATTTAAACACTTGTGGAGAGTTTAAACTCTCTATTCCACAAGTCTATCCTAAGCTAGTTGGTGTATGAGCCTATAAAATAAAACTTACTAATAATTTTTAAATTATATCGTTCATTTTAATGGTTGTTCTTAGTCAGAAGGTTAGATGGCGTGAAAGACTGTGATATTATAGAATCAATAAGAAAAAGTAAAATGATGTATAAAGAAAATTCCAAAGCAAATTGCAACTACTTAAACCAAATTTCTCTTCTTTTTGTAAATATAAGCTAATGAAATTGAAAAATATATGAGAGAAACTAAGACTTCTTGTTAGAATTTTTGAAATTTTATTTGAAAAATACTAAAAAGAAAAATACTAAATGAAAAAGTATAAAATGTTTTCTCTTCACTTTTTCAAATTCTTCAAAAACTACAATGCAACTAAATGCAAATTCTTTGAACAAGTTTGAAAAATCAGAACATATAATAAGTAAAATCAAGTAAAAAGAACCCAAAATAACTGACTTCAACCAATCAAGAAGAAGAATTGGAAAAAACCTAACTTGGAGGAACTATTGAACTCAAAAAAGTCCACTATATTTACAAAAGAACAAATGCCAAACTGCCACTACAAAATGCAGTACAGAGTATAAATTATCCAAAGCCCTGATCATTGACATCGACACAGAGCACTGAACTTATCAACCAAGCAGGAGGACCAACTTCAAATCACTAGATGAAAGAAAATTCAAACAAAATTTTTTTAAAGGATTGAAAACAAGCAAAAAGTGTGACATGCAAGACTTTAGACTCTAGAGTCATACCAACAAAAAAACCCCCAAGCAAACCCTATCCAAATTTTATGCTGCTACAGGATATACGTGACTATGTATGCAAGCAACCCGCGTACCATACGCAACTGTCTTATAGAGAAACCCTCATATACAAGGGGATATACACTACTGTGTATAACACAACCCGCGTATACAACCAATTTTTGTTTTTTAGAGAAAAAAAAGTAGTAAATGCTGTTGGGAACACTACACTATAAATCAAAATAAAGATAAAAAGACCACACTCAGAATTAGAACAAAGACTGGTAAAGAACCTACAGGATAAACCCACAACAAGTTGGGCTCCCCAGTAGAGTCGCCAATTATGTTGTACAGGACATTACACCCTTGTAACCTAGGGTTTGAGGTTACCAACTTACTATTAGACTTGCAGACAATCAGCTTTTATAGATATTGGAATGAGAATAGGAAGAAATCTTGGCTTACCCAGTTTATGACGGTTGATCCAAGCTTGGTCTTCTCTTGCTCCAATCTCCTTCAAAGCTTCTAGGGATGCTTCCCTTCACCTGCAAAGAGCCAATTCTTCAAGCAATATCTCATATATATATAAACCAGAGGTTAGATTAAAAGCATATTAATAACATCATTGAACATATTCATTAAACCAATATACATGATACAAGCACAATACAAGATTGGAAGAAGAATTATATTTATTAACAAAAGGTGAATAGGTAAGAATACAACCCAGCTTCTAACACAAGGACTCCTCTGCAACCGAGGACTATGAGTTCTACTACTCCAAGACTCTGAAGGTATACCACCAGCATAACTTTTATCTTCAAAAATTCCTTAATTAGCCCCATCCCAAGGCCTCTATTTATACTTTGGAAATAAATAGGTTTTGAAGGTTAGGATGGTTGATATGGTTGGGATAGTTATGGATTAGGGCCCAACTAATCTCATCTAATCATTATTTATATTTTTTAAGGTCGAATTAAGGTATACGCGAGTATTAATATAGGCAACTCATGTATGATACGCGTGTTTCTCAAAGGGAACTCGCATATGCAAGGTATACGCGGGTTGCAATGCAAATACTCATGTATGACACATGAATTGCAATGTACATAGTCGTTTATGTAACCCAAAACTCAGAATAAAAATATATAAGGCTAGTTTGAGGATAATCCATCAAAGGTCATGCACATCTATAGTGTTTTGTCCACTTCAATCCAAATTGTCCTTTTGTTTACCGACATGATGAATGTCAGCAATTGGATGGAGAAGTGCCATTTTGGCTGATAACAGAAAGAAAAAAACTTTTTATAATTTTTGAGTGTCTATTGGCTATTATTGTATGTAGTTAAAAAAAACTTGTTTTCCTCTTCTCAACATTGTCTCTTGTTTTGGCATGGTGTTTTCCCTAATTGTTGGCTTTGGATAACTATATACCATCTATTTCCATAGTTCTTTCCACATGAAAATGTTATTGTGAGATTAGCCTATAATTGTATTGTGTCCTTTCCCAATGTCACTTTCTATGCTATAGTTAACAATTTGAATTTTAGTTGTTTTCTAGTTTAGACTATAAAAGTGACTTGCAGGTGCACTTTCCATGGTTTTGTACCTAGATTCACTCCATATCCAGTAGGAAAATTATACAAGGAAATCAATAGACGTAGGAATTAACTATCAAATGAAGCATTTGTCCTAAAGAGATCAAATTGTTTTCATCGATATGGTGAAAATGAAGAAGAGGTTGATTGCACTTTAACCAAATTCCAACTATTTTGTTTGTGAAATTTCCATTGTGAGCTAGGGAACTATATTTTCAATGCTTTGGTTGTTTTATTTCATTTTAGATATACATCACTTGAAATAAGGGAAGGGGTCACGAACCATTTACGTGCCTCATTGGAATGCAAAGACCCTATAGCACCTCATTCATTGAAAATATAATTGGTTCTTGATTTTTTGTCAAGCTTACACAATGTGACAGATTTTGCAACATACCTAGAACGAATGTCATTGTCTGCTTCACAATCAACTAGGCGCAATTGATAAGGACTATGGGTATATCTCTCTTGCATTAAATGGTTTTTCAACTGGACAAATATCTCAATTTGTGTATGGTCATTGACAAAAAGAACAAACTACTATAATTTTTCTCCTACAAATATAGAATATTTCTACAATATTTTGTTCCATGACGAGACCCCTTCATCTGGTCACTTTGAACCACTTCTATCATGTATATCTCTAGATGATATGAGTATTTATTCATCTCCACCTACTAAACGAATATGCATAAGGCAGTGTCAAAATGGCCAAATGGGCATGCAATCCATTAAATATACACTATATAGAAACGTTTCTATAATTTTCACTCTTTGGTTGGTGATTGTCGTGACTTGTTATTTGAATCTATTTTCATATTGGAATTTATCTTCAATGTGCATGCCTTGAGGAAAGCAAAGTCACAAACATTTTAATATTTCTTTGTTGCTAATGGCATATGAGTAATAGAACGCTTGAATAAGTATCTTCATGAAACAACAATCAAACAAAAAAACTTGGTTTCCAATTGGGAAGGATATATTGTAAACTTTTCAAATCCATATTGGCATGGAGAAATAGAAGGTAATGAGTTTGGAATACAATGGTTATGTGAGATACTTGGTTTCAACATATACATTTAGTATAAAATGCAAAAAAAAATAAGCCAAAGATTTTACTCAACACACACTTCTTTAATTGTTTTATACCTATTATTCCATGTCCTCCATCCATTGCATTTGCACTTTCAACCATTGCTTAAAGAAAAAACTATGACCCTTTTCTTTCCGTCCCCTACTCCAAATGCAATCATTGTTGCTCGTAATCTAACAAAAATTTGCAAAGAGATTCAAGAACCAAAACCAAATAACATTAACATTGTACAAGATAACCAATATGAATCTAATCAAAATATCTAGAAAATAAAGAAAAACGATAAAATATGCTAGTTCAAAATAAGAGGTAAAAGAGAACTGATATTCTATATGCTTGTGAAAGGCTAACTCTCGAGGAAATAAAGGAATCCAAGGAAAGGATATTACTATAAAAATCAAAACATTGCATCGAGTAAAAAATTCAAATACGAAACAAGGAAAAGTTATGTGACAAAAGAAAATTGTCATTGCAAAAACAACAATGAATGCATACTTGGATTCAATTCAAGGGACAACAATTTATCCATGTTTTGTTTGTGAGCACTTGTGTTTCAAAAAAGGAATGCAAACCATCAATAATAAAGTAATTTTTTTTATTTCAATTCCTTTGCATATAACAATCAAGCTAAATCATTTGGGATTGGGGACCAAATTTGCGAAAATTGCAAAAAATCACTATCTAATGAGCAATTGCCAAATAATGCAACTCCCTTTCAAATCTATCGTAACAACAAAATACCTTTTTTCACAACATTAATTCCATTGGAAGAACATTTGTTTTCCCTGACAATGGATTTTTCCCAAATAAGACATATTGGCTACAAAAGAGCACAAATTGGACTCGCTAGAACAATGATCAATATCCCTATTGATTTTAAGAAAGTCTAGAAAGCATTGCCTAGGATTCTATCTGATTATAAAACAGTTGCAATTATGTTGAAAAAAATGCTTGAGTACAAAAATGCTTACTTGTCCAGAAATGTCCAACCGAAAAATGTGATCGTTTCTCTCAATGACTTGTGAAAATTACTCTTTACAAAAATGAAGGCATTATTATTAATAATGATTGGGAAATAATATTTAACAAAATCATTGAAGAAGAGACCAATAACTTTGTAAACATAGAAATATAAGATATTATTGAAGACAAAGAAATTCAGCAAATATCTTAATCAGTAATACATGGATATGTATTAACTCATTTAATAGATAATTTAGACAACAAAATTATACATATTTCACCTTCAGAAGCATATTAACCATTATCCTTTTCCAGGATAAGTTTTCTAAAGAGCCAAACTTTCCTACACTTTTATTTGGATCTAGGCAACCTCGAGACATTTTGGACTAATTATCTTATTAGGAAATAGCAAATTGGGAGATCATGCATATTACCAATTACTTGGAATTGCATAAAAAAAAATCAAAGGAATACACACTCTCATTCAACAGGTTTCAAGTTATTCTTGGATACCGATTCTCAAATAAGAATTAAAGGGGAGGAAACTATTGGCAAAATAAGTTAAACAAAAAAAAATTCTTTAACAAATACTCAATTTCCTATTGCATATCACTCTTTGAAGGAAATATGAACCTTTCCATATTACTTTGAAAACATGAAAAAGATGTCTTCGATATAATACAATAGCTCGTCCCACCTACATTTTTTGTAACTTTCATAAGTGATGAACATACTTGGGTTCCATTGTGTTATGCACTACAATAAATCAATAACCATCAAGCAAAAAACATTCTAACAACATTTTGGAAGAAAATATTGACTCATTGATTAGAAAATACAGTTATAACTTTAATGGTTATACTAGATCTTAAACATTTAGCATCATTTCATCATAACCATAAGTAATATGATCATTGAAAGAAACACGAGCACAACAACATAAAAAGAACACAGATATTTTCATCTGGGAAACCACAAGGGAGAAAACCCAAGAACTTCTTTAGTATAGACTCTGTCACCAAGTGAAATCCCAACCAAGATAAGATAAACCCCAAAGACAATAGAAACTATCTCTTCTCTCCAGCGAGATTCTTCTCTCTCTCTCTCTTGCACACTTTCTTGAGTGAGAAGTGTGTCCAAATGAGAGGAGCTCCCTCTCTATTTATATTCATCAAGTGAGTGAACTTTTTACCTAAGAGGGATGACTTGTCTAGGGACACTCAAAATAAAATTTATATAATATTTCGTGTGGGTACTATTGACACAAATTAAAATGAAAGGATTATATTAATTCTTACAAAGACTTTTGCATAACCAAGTACATCAATAACATATCCCGAAGGAGGTACAACAATAATACAATAAAATTACAATAATAATATATTTCAAAGTTACATTCTTCAACACTCCCTCTTAATAATCAAGGTATTATATGGTCACGATCATCATCACTAGATATCCCCACTCCTCACTAGACATCATCATTAGGCATCATCTCTAGACATCATCACCGGATCTCATCATTGCTGTTGCAACTTGGTACTCAGGCCATTGACTTGTGACATCTCTCAAATATATACATCATAAGAAGTGTGTACAACAACCATCCCTTTTTCATGTTGGGTGTACCTCTCATCTTGGTGACACACTAACCCTGTTTCATGCTAGGTGCTACCCTCATGTATCGATGATACAACCAGCCATGGTGATATATACCCTCTCAATGATACGACCAACCATGGTGGTATCTTCCCTCTCGATGATATGACCACCCATGTTGGTATTTACCCTATCTCATACTGGTATCTACCCTCGATGATACCACCAACCATGTTGGGATCAACCCTTGGAAATACAACTACTCATACTAAGATCTACCCTCGGTGATAGCACCAACCATATTGGTATCAACCCTTGGAGATACAACCACTAAAAATGGGACCTACCCTCGGTGATACTACCAACCATGTTGGTATTTACCCTTGGAGATACAACTAGTCACAGTGGGATCTACCCTCGATGATACAACCAACCATGTTGGGATATACCCTTGGAGATACAAGCATTCACACTGGAATCTACCCTCGAGGATACCACAAACCATGTTAAGATATACCCTTGGAGATACAACCAACCAATTTGGGACCACCCCTCATCATGGAGATGCAACCAACCAAGCTGGGATCACCCCATACAGTGATGAGTTTTTTGTCATAATGGGTATATACCTCTACAGTGCCAGTCCTTTTTCATACTAGATGAAAATATCACACATATTCTATAGATCTATCCATTTTTCATGATGGATGTGAATACCACAGGGACTCAACACTCCCTCTTACAGTGGACAACAATCTGGACATCTCCAAGATTGTCCCTAAAGTACTCAAACTTCACTCTCTCTAAAGGCTTGGTTAATACATCGACTATATTATCATCTATCGCAATGTACTAGATCTTCACTACTCCTCTCTACAACATATCCCATATATAGTGATATCAGATCTCGATGTGCTTTGAACTTGCCATGAAAAACTAGGTTCTCAGAAAAAATCACACAACATTGGTTGTCACAGTACACACAAGTCATCTCTAGTGTTAAGTTGTAATAATGAAACATTACACCATATAGTGTGGTGCATTACTCCCCATATTTTTGTGCATTACATATTAATTATGTAGGATTGGGTATATTAGTGGTTTTATTAGTTGTTATTGTACACCTTTATCTCTTATATATAGGAAGGAGATATTCTCATTTTAGTCATCATAGTATCTTATCTTGTCTTGTGTACTCGGTACATTGTGTAAGGAGGTTCATCCCTCAAAGAGGATTGATATTTATCTCTGTTATTCATTTTTAGGCATGGATTACTCTATTATTGTCTATTTTTTCTCTCTTTATGCTATATATGGGACTTTGTTGCATAGCATTTGGTATCAAAGCTCTTTCCTCGGGACTGGCTTCTGCAAAGCAAGTCATCTTGGAACTTTTGCTACAATTTTTTTCTACACAAACTCAGAGATCTAGGTTAAAAACCCACTTCCAAAATAGGCCGAAACATCTTCAGTCCAAAACTTACATCCCGATCCCATACATTTTCATAGATAATTGCAGAGGAATCTATGATTTTTTACTAGTCCTACGGCTAGTCCAAAACAAGTGTTCTTGAGAAAAAGTTCATATCTGAGGAATTCAAGATCCAAATGGAGTGATATGAGTTGAATCTTAAAGAAGATGGACCAGGGTACTTGTGGTATAATTTTCAGAAACAAAAATAAAACTGTGGACATGTGGCATACATTACAAGTGCGCTCTTATGGATAGGCCAAAAATAAGAGGCTTTGGTATATTTGCAATAAATTTTTGTTGGCTCATCCAAATTCGCTAAAACCTACATAATTGGAGAGAGGAAAGGTAAAGGTACTACAGGACAAAGTTTCATACACATAGGATTCACAATTCAAATTCTACCTTAGTTACAAGTCGGCCCTAAAACAGTCTTCCAACTAGGTTTTGAAAAAGGTACGTCATTTTTCGTTTGATTAGATTTTAGTAGAAGGATATATTTGTGGTAAACCCTAGGGTGTGATATTGTTAAAAATTTGACCAAAAGAAAGTGGAAAGAATCACACTCCACTTAAAGCCCCATAGGATTCATCCCCAACATACGAGGAAATGGAAGACATTTCTTTTAGAGTGTCCAAGTTGGAAGATGTGATTAAAGGAAATGTGAAAATTGAGGACTTTGCTAAATTGGAAAAGAAGATGGATGCTAAATATGATCTCAAATGGATGGATAGTAAATAATATCTCAAAGGTATGGCTAGTAAAGAAGATCTTCAAGACTTGAAGGAGTTTATCAAGGATATCAAACATTACTTTGATCCTCAATTATCTACTCAAGAAGAGGATAAGGAGGAAAAAGATGACTTATTCCAGTCACATCTGAATAAAATTGAAAAACAATTGGAGAGTAGGAAGTTGGAGTCCTCAAAAGTTGATGATTCACTACAACATCATGGGTTCAATTCAGGTCCAAGAAACTACTTTATCCCCAATATTGACATGAGAAATTTTGATGGCAAGGATCCAATCACGTGGATTTTTCAGATGGAACAATTCTTTGATCTACACTAGGTGAACACTATGCAAAAGGTAACTATTACATCCTTGTATTTAGAACCTGATCAGTTTGTATGGTACCAATGGATTTGTGACCATAAAAAGGAGTCTATTATCTCTTGGTCTATATTTACCAAAGAATTGATTTCAAATTATGGGGATATAAATAGAAACACCTTCTTCATTCAGTTGGTAAATCTCAAGAAAAAAGGGTCAGTTACAAATCACATCAAGCAATTTCAGTAGCTAAGTCTCAGAGTGAAGAATATTTCAAAAGATCATTTGTTAGACCTCTTTACTAGAGCCTTGCAAGATAACAGTCAACATGACATTCATCTCTTTGAACCATCATCGCTAAATAAGGATTTCATGATGGTAAGGAAGGTTGAGAATAAAAATATAGCAATGACTACTAGAAATTCCTTCTCTAATACATATAGAGAAAATAGTGTTCCTTATTCTAAACCACCTCAAAGGTTGACACCCCAACAACTAGATGAAAGAAGAGCAAAATGATTATGCTTTAATTGTTATAGCAAGTATAGTAAGGGACATAAGTGCAATAAAAGGAAATTATTCTACATAGATTATGAAGAGGAAGAACCAAAAGAAGAGGAAGCATCTCAAGAAGAGGCGACTTCAGAATAAATTACTCCCACCATATCTTGTCATGAATTGGCTAGAATTAGCACTCCTCAAACTCTCAATATAGAAGGATACATCAAAAATAAGAAGGTAACAGTGTTGACTTATTCTGGTAGTACTCGTAATTTCTTTCACTGTAAATTAGCCAAAGTTCTTAATTGCTTTGTTTATCTAGCACCAGAATTTCAAGTGATGAATGCAAATGGAGGAACTATAAATTTCTTACGGAAATGCCATAATATCAATCTAGCTATGGGGTAATATGTATTGAATATTCCAATGATTACTGTCCCAATGGGTGGTACTGATGTTGTCATGGGTTTCCAATGGTTACAATCATTGGGAATGGTGGATTTTAATTTTCAAAAACTTTTCATGAAATTTTTAAACGAATTTAAAGAATATGAGTTAAATGGTATCACAAGAAAACCAAGCAAGGTGATAATCTCTGATGGTATGAAAAAGTTGTTAAAAAAGGGACATCAAGGTATAGTTTCACAATTATTCTCATTAGATGTTCAAACCTAAAAGTTACCTATCACCCCAGATCTCCAAAGGGTCATTAATAAGAATTCCAAGGTATGTGAAGATATTCCCAAATTTCTTCCACCTGTTCGTGACTTTGATCATGCTATACACTTAATTCCAAGAATTGTTCCTCCTAACATCAGACCTTACTAATATCCCTATAGCGAAAAGAGTGAAATTGAGCGTATGGTGGTTGAAATGTTAGTGGATGGCATAATTAGGCCTAGCCAAAGTTTTTACTCTACACCTGTGGTAATGATACCTAAGCCAAATGGATCATGGTGTATGTGTCCTGATTATAGAGAGATCAACAATATCACCATTAAATATAAGTTTCCCATTCCCATCATTGATGAATTGTTATTTGAATTACATGGAGCAGTTTTCTTCACAAAGTTGGATCTTTGTTCTAGGTATCATCAGATTCGAATGAAGGATGAAGACATCCCCAAAACAGCATTCAGAACTCATGAAGGTCACTATGAACTTTTGGTAATGCCATTTGGTATAACAAATGTGCCTTCCACATTTCAAGGTTTGATGAATTCTATTTTCCAGCCTTTCCTCATAAAATTTGTGTCGGTATTCTTTGATGATATACTAATCGATAGCAAGTCTTGCGAAGAACATGTTCAACATGTTGATATGGTACTACAACTACTAAAGGAGAAAGAACTATACACAAAACCCTCAAAATATTTCTTTGGCATAAAGGAGGTAGAGTATTTGGGTCATATTGTATCTAATGAAAGTGTCAAGGTAGACCCTAAAAAAAAAATCCATGATGGACTGGCCAATTCCTAAAACCCTGAAGAATATTTGAGGATTCTTAAGTCTGACAGGGTACTACCGCAAAAAAATTTGGAACTATGGAAGAATAGAAGCTCTCTAACGTTATTACTGAATAAAGATGCATTTTCTTGGACTCCAGAGGCAACTCAAGCCTTTCAAAAACTCAAACAGGCCATGTGTAAAGCTCATGTTTTGGAGACACCAGAATTCACAAAAACCTTTATTGTGGAATGTAATGCTTTAGGAAATGGAATTGGAGTCATATTAATGCAAGAAGGACACCCTATTTCCTTCACAAGTCATCCAACCAAGGGAAAGAACTTAAAAAATCCCATTTATGAGAAGGAAATGTTGGAAATAATACATGCTTTGAAGCAATGGTGTCCCTACCTTATAGGGAGACATTTCAAGGTTAAAATTGATCATGATAGCCTTAAATACTTCTTGGAACAAAGAATATCTTCAAAAGAGAAACAAAAATGGGTAAAAAAGATGTTGGGATTTGACTTTGAAATCATCTACAAAAAGGGGAAGCAAAATGTTGTCGCAGATGCACTCTCTAAGAAAGATGAGGATATTGAAGAATTACTCTATGTTATTGTGAAAATCCAACCAGATTAGATAGCCGAAGAAATTGATGAATGGAAAAATGTCGGAAAAATATGGACATTTATTCAAAAGCTGCAGCAGGATCCCAATGCCTCTAATAAATTTAAGTGGAAATATGACTTGTTATGGTACAAGGATCGCGTATATCTTGCTAAGAGTTCCCAACTCAAGCAAAAGGTACTTTTTGAATTCCACTCTTCACCAATAGGAGGGCACTCAGGTTTCTTAATAACCTACCATGGGGTAAAGAAAAAAAAATTTGGCATGGTCTTAAAACTGACGTTCAAAAATTTGTGGCAAAATGTTTGGTTTGCCAACAAAATAAAGTGGAAACAATTAATACCCCTAGTCTCCTACAGCCACCTTCCATTCCAAGCCAAAGGTGGACAAATGTCTCGATGTATTTTATCACAGGTTTACCAAAGTCTGAAGGAAATAATTTCATGATGGTGGTTGTTGATAGACTTACTAAATATGCACACTTATGTGCACTATCTCACCCCTTCAAAGGAAGCACGGTCTCCAATTATTTTATGGAGACAGTGTAAAAAATACATGGTACTCCAAATATTATAGTAAGTGACAGGGATCCCATTTTCACTAGAAATTTTTGGACCGGATTATTTTCTTATTTGGGTACTCAACTGGATCATATCTCATCTTATCACCCTCAATCTAATGGACAAACAGAAATAGTAAACAAATGTTTGGAAGGGTATATTTGATGTTTTGGAGCTGATAAATAAACAAAATGGGTCAAGTGGTTATCCTTGGTAGAATGGTGGTATAATACTTCGTTCCATACATCATCAAAAATGACCCCATCTATGGCATTGTATGGCTACCATCCAACATACATCACACCTTCACTAAGAGACACTAAGGTTCAAGCACTAGAAGACCACATGGAGCATCAAAAACAAGTTCTTAAACTCTTAAATGACAACCTAAATCTAGCACAAAATCGAATGAAACAACAAGCATATCAACACCATAGTGAACAGAGCTTTAATGTTGGGGATTGGGTGTTTTTAAGACTACAACCATAGAAACAGATGTCCCTGAAGAACACCAAGAAGTATAATAAATTATCAAATAAATACTGCGGTCCCTATAAGGTGTTACAAAATATTGGTAGTATGGCATACAAATTGGAACTACCTGCATCTTCACGATTCCATCTAGTTTTCCATGTTTCCTATTTAAAGAAGATAATCAGTGACAAGATACCAGTTCAAACAATATTACCAGAACTTGATTAGGAAGGAAAAATCATCTTGGATACTAAAGAAATTACTGAAATACGAAGTAGACAACTTCAAAATTGATCAATTTCAGAGTATCTCATTAAATGGAAGAACTTACTCGGGGAAGATTCAACATGGGAAGATGAGTCCTTTATACAGCAGCATCCAGAACTACTTCAGCATTGAGGACAACATTTTTTGAAGAGGAGGGGCAAGTTAAGCCCTTAATGATGACACATTACACCATATAGTGTGGCACATTACTCCCTATATTGTTGTGCATTACATATTATTTATGTAGGCTCTGGTCTATTAGTGGGTTTATTAGTTCTTATTGTACACCTTTATCTCATACATATAGGAAGGATATATTCTCATTTTAGTCATCATGGTATCTTATCTTATCTTGTGTACTCAGTACTTTGTGTAAGGAGGTTCATCCCTCGAAGAGGATTGATATTTATATCTGCTATTCATTTTTTAGGCATGGAATACTCTCTTATTGTCTATTTATGCTCTCTTTTTTCTATATCTGGGACTTTTTTGCATAACATATAACTCAACATTGAACAATCCCATAAGTAGCTTCTAAATCCACACTTACTCATAGCTTGTTGAACAAGCTACAATATATTCTGCCTCAACTATACTCAGTGCTACACTCGTCTACTTCTTGTTGAACCAAGAAATCATGCTAGACCCCAAACTGAAGCAACACCCTGAAGTGATATTCCTATCTACAGCACTACCATCCTAATCTAAGTCAACATATCCCTACAAGAATATCCTATGATCTCTCACATATTTAAGTCCATACTCAACTGTACCCTTCAGGTACCTCAACACATGCTTTGACACAATCATGTGAAAATGTCTCAACTCTACCATATACTAACTCAAAGTGTTCACCACAAACAAAATATATGGCCTCTGGTTTTTCAAGTACATCAACAAACCAATCATCTTCCTGTAGACTATGGCATCATCTATTTCTGAAGTAGGATCACACAACAAGCTTAAGTTTGATTCAATTGGTGTGGTAATATCCTTCCAATCCATATTCTTGAATCTATACAGGATATCTACCACATATTTTCCTTATCTAATAAAAATATCTTCCAAATGATACCACACCACTAATATCAAGAATAATTCCAAGATTATGGAACTTTGAGATCTACTCCCTCTTTGTGAAGGAAGGCATGTGGTATCACTCTGGGCATATGCCTATTATACTAAGGAAAACAACCTTTTCCATGGATAGAGGCTAGGTGATAATGTCTATATATATCTGTAATAGGTGCTATAGGCACTCCCTCTGAAGAGAAGCCTTCCTACTCCCTCTGTAGGTGTGCATTATCCTCCCTCTGCATACTGTACTCTCTACATCGGGACATTTTGTACAGGAGTGACTAGTATCCTTATCTGATGTTGATATTATATGCATCCATCTATGTCATCTATTGAGGTCACTGGATACCAAGATCTCAAACATTGTTGCAAGTTTTCTCTTGCACCCATCTATGAGCTCCTCATCTTCAACCTTGTGGAAAAGGTTGAGATCTCATCTCTCTAAGTGACCCTCAAGCTCATCATGTGAATTTATGTCATGGGTTTCTTCTAATCCCATACCAATCCTTCTTCAATCGGTGTACATTTGGTTCTCTCTAGAGAGTCCCAAGTATTAGAGGTTGCTTGATATACACTTATAATTTGATAACACCATCTATCTATTGTAATATCCATCACTTAAGAAGTGCGTATGGCCACTAGAAAAAACGTCTCATCATAATTGACTCCCTCTTATTGAGTAAAACCTCACTTTGTGTTTTTGTGGTATGCTTTATTTCATAACTATTCTTGAATTTCATGGTTGAATCGTCATCACTTGTTCTTCGGAACAAATCTCATCATTATTATCTTGTAGCTGATCATATGTGATCTTCCTACAAGTAAAATTATGTTGCATGATTAGAAACATTTCATAATTTTCAAAACATATTAAAAATGACAAATAATTATGCATAAATACATACGTCACATGGTCATGCAACTATTTTTTCCAATGTTTCAACACAACATTCATCCATATCCCATATACATATGGTAACTTTTTATATGCCTTCCATCTTAACCAGTACATGATTAATAGTGTGCACTGCTCTCAGCATGTCAAAAAAGAGGTTTCATTCTAGATAAGAAGCAATGGAATGTTGTACAACACCATAGGCCACTTACCCCTCACATGCATATTAGTAGTATATTGTTCATGAATGAAAACACTCTAACATGCATAATACACTTCCTAGATATGGGAACATGTACACAACTAAACAATATCATTTAAGCAATTAGATATACAAGACATGACAATTCAAATACTTATATTTGTTTGTTTGGTAGGCTCCCTCTTGATCTCTACCTCCTTGTAGGTCCTGGGCTTATGTAACTTGTTAAGACTTAAACCTTGGTCCTCATGTCTTATGGATGCGTTGGATCCTCTTGTATCTATCTTCATAGTTTGGAAAAGATTTCATGTCATTATTTCTAAGTGAACATCATCATGCTTAGATCTAATCATCCTTCTTCTTATGTAGGCCTTCTTTCATTGTAGGATATTTCTTTCAACTCTTTATAGAATACTAATAATCATCTTCAAGATTCACCTTATGAGGTGAACCCTTCTGAATCACACTTGTGGGGGAATTATAATACATATTCTTCATAACTTGAGGAGTATTAACTTGCTCTCTTCTTAACTGGTTATTCATCTTCTGTGATGTGAGCATGATGTCTCTTGTACTTTCCTTTATTCTTCTTGGGATAGTCTTTTCCAAAGTGTCATTTCTCATCACAAGTGAAACATCTGAGCTATGACAGGTCCTTCTTCGTATTTATTTTATTCTCATAAGAATGTTCTTCTTCTTTTTATTTCCCTTCTTGCCATGAGTTGTTAGGGATTGATTGTCATCCTCACCCATGTTTTATTCTCTTTCTATTTATCAAGCTTCTTTTTGTGTGCATTCCTCCCATATCCTATTGAATTTGGTGATCCCTCTTCTAGCACAAATTCCTTGAATGAAAGATTCCCATGATCTTGGGAGACCATTCAAGGTGGTCGTCGCCACTTCCACTTCTTCAACATTGTTTCCAATATATTATAGGTGTTCCATGATCTGGGAGACCCTTGTTAGGTAATATTGGATGCTTTTTGACATCTGCATCATCACATGCTTGACTTGAGTCCTCAAGGTCATCTTTTTGTTGATATTATTTTCTTCATATAGGTTGTTCAAATCATCAAACATCTCCTTGGGATTCTTCAAGGATGATACATGTGGGATAAAATGGTCCTTTACAGTGTATACAATAATCCTCTTGGCTTTGACGAAGTTCTTCATATTCTTATATTTGTCATCATATCCCTCTGGATCTGCAACTTCTTCTTTGACATAGTTTTCCAAGTCTTGCTCTTCTAGTATGAGAAGCACTCTATACTTCCATGCCTAGAAGTTCTCAGATCCTTCAATATTATCCTCAAGATCGGTATTGTTTGTCATCTTGATAAAATGAGAACGTAAAATGGAAATAAAGAGAATAAAAATTACCAATGAGACTGCTTCAATTGGATTCTTGATTCAAAGACTTTCTAGAAAGTTGCTTCTGGATGACCTAGGGTTTGACAGAAAAAAACCCTAATTTTTAAACTTTGGCGACTTGCAAATATGACTGATATAAAGATGCACATCCTCAAGGAAATTTGAGCAATGTACTCCTTTTCCCAAATCTATGGACAAAACTGCAAAATATTTTATGCCCTAGTTTTCTCGATGGTAGTGTTAGGTCAAAAATTCAAAATCCACAGAATTTGAATCTTCCTCGAGAGAAAGATGTACCATCCTATGGAAATTTAGAGGTCCTAAATTTTCATCTGATATGTGGAGGGAATTGCTCAAAATAGGAATCCCTAGTTCTCTGGTTCCAGTGGAAATTAGGGAAAAACTAGAATTCTCATAATGGAGATATGTTTCCACATAAATATGTTCCCTAATAGGGAGAATTCAATAGTTCAAAAGTCTATCTTGATCTATGGATGGAAATACGTAAAACATGGAGCCACGGTTTCCAACTTTTGTCAATTACTGCTGCACAATGACTTCTTTTAGGGTAGCTCTAATACCATGTTAGAATTTTAATTGTTATACTAGATATTAAACATTTAGAATCATTTCATTGTAACCATAAGAAATGGGATCAATGAAAGAAAGGAAAGCAAAAAAACATAAAAAAAACACTAATATTTTCATCTGGGAAACCATAAGGGAGAAAACCCAACAACTTATTTAGCATAGATTTCATCACCAAGTGCAATGCCAACCAAGATAAGATCAAACCAAAAGACAATAGCAGTTATCTCTTCACTCTATCGAGCTTCATCTTTCTCTCTCTTGCACACTTTCTTGAGTGATAAGTGTGTCCAAATGAGAGTAGATCCTTCTCTATCTATACTCATCAAGTGAGTGACCTTTTTAACTAACGGGGCCAGCTTGATACTCTTATAGGGCTGACTTGTCTAGGGAGAATCAAAAGAATATTTATATAATCTTCCTTGTGGGTACTATTGACTCGGCTTACAATTGAAAGGTTACATTGATTCTTACAAATATGTATACATGACCAAGTACATCAATAACATCTCCCAAATGAGGTCCAACGATAATACAATAAAATTACAACAATAATATCTTTAGAAGTTACATTCTTCAACAAATACCTAGGTATCTATAGTCACCACTATAGACATAAGATTTATGCATTTAAATCCCGGATCTTGAAAAGTAATGAGTTCTTTGGAGAAGTGGAAGACTGTTTATTTACAACAAAATTCCAGAGTATATACATTGAACATGATCATGGCTTGCTTTGGATAAAAGATGCACCAGTCTATGGCCACAATTATGATGATGAGATATTCACATTTGTCAATCAATACACCACTTGTGAATCATCATTGACTAATGATAATATTCTTAAAATCCAAACACACCATCACACAAATACATACAAAAAACATCACACTCTAATTGTATGTTCAATTTCCCTTTCCCTCCAATGGATAAAACCATGATTTTCCATTCATTAAAACATTCAATGATTGAAATTATTGAAAAAGAAAGAGATCTAGGTTCTTTATTAGAAAAAATTAACTATTTCAAGACCATGTCTTTTGAAACATTCTTGGTCGATCTTAAAATTAGTAAGCAAGAATACTTGCAACTTCTAAGTTGTTGTCTTACACATCTTGTTCTATTGTTGAGGAGAGATCCAACATAGATATGGATTAATGCATTTGCTAAAGGAATACCATAACTTTGGGGAGCAAACACATATGCACAACTCATTTTATATGCCTACGTTGTTGCAACATGCTATAGTTATTCTATAACAAAAATGGATAGAACCATGACCACTACATCCAAAGAACATCAGAGATAGTTGCCTTGCCAATAATGATGGAAAATAGAAAGAAATTGCAAACTTGGAAACACACTTCTGAATATGCAACGAATGTCTACTTGACAAGCAATCCACATTATCCTATCGTTGTCATTGCATTCCACCTCAAAGAGAACAAATTTCATTAACACCACACCAAAATACAAATGAACATATGTGCTAAAGAGACCAGCCTTGTTGCAACAAGAAGATGATGACTTTGAGGACATTGTATGTTATTCAATTATGGACATATATAGGTCATCCAGTTGAACTATGTTGGACCAAGGAATAGTAGGGAAGAATTCATGCAGAATTATGCCTAAGTATGGAGAAGAACATAAAGGAGAAGAGGAAGGAGCTATGACCAAGGAAGCATCATTAAGGAGAAAGGGAAGAATTTTGCGATAGAATAAGTAAAAGAGAGGAAGAAGAAGAAGAGAAGGCACTAGAAGAGGAATTTGTGCTATAAAATTAAGCCACGATCGAAGGATAGAATATGACACGTGATCAACAGAAGAAGACATGCAAATGGAATAATGGCTAGAAATAGACAATAAGGCATAATGCTGAGAAAGCGACAGGCCTTAATGAGCGTGGGTACGAGCTCAACTAGAGCCATTGAAAACCACATGTGTGAAGGCATATTTGTAATTTAGGCCAATAGTGCCTAACATTATGTGTTTCTAGAATAGGAAAGACAGGATGTTGGTTGGTTATAACAAGTCTAATAAGATAGTGACAGAAAAGGATTTTGTAATAAGTCAATATAGAGTCTATATAGAGTCTATATAGAGTCTGTATTGAGTTAGTATTGAGTCTGTATCAAGTACGTATGGGATCTGTATCGAGTCTATAAGAAGGATATAAAAGAAGGAACCCGAGTTGTATGTGGTTTATCCTCTAGATTCTTTATTAGACTCTTAGTAGATGCTCAAGCTAGGCTCAATAGATGTTCTTGGTTAATGGCTCTGTATCGCTAATTGCATCAGAGTAAAGGATCTGCAGTTGAGTACGTGGATGAGTAGGGAAGGTTGATTCGATCCAGGTTATGTGTGGATCACTAGTAGAAGTAGAGTAGAAGGAGAAAAGACAGAAGATGTTGGCAAGGGTTTTGCTAAGTGAGTTATGCAGTGTTGCAGCAGCTGCGCAACCTCACGTGGTAGTGCATAAGTATAGATCAGCTCGATGGGCGGAAGAATAACCGCTTTGAATATTTTATATATTATTTGACCAAGTTTGGTTGCAATAGGACATTAGTGGTTATAACTTAGTTAGAAGTGGACCCTCAGTGAAAAGGCACAAGCCTATTTATAGATCTAGTTTTGCAAGTAGAAAAAAGGAGAAGAAGGATTGTGATCATCATAGGAGAATCGCATCAAAGGATAATTATCGCCTAAGGTCTAGTGCCATCTCTTCTTTGAAGAATTTCCTATGTATCTGTGATTTGTTTGGGTTTTCCTGATGTATGCAGTCTCTAGTTTTGAAGAAGAATTGTGTAATTTGGATCCTTTGCATAGATTAATATGGTATGACAGTTGTTGCACAAATCTTGTATTTTATCACTACTACGATCTAATCTGTTATGATGTTGCAACCTGCTTTGTTATGATGTTGTTGTGATTTAATCTCTATTGATATATTGATGCAATCTGCTTTTAAGTCTATTATGTTCTATTTCACTATGAGTTGATATGTTTTATGAACAATGCTACAGTATTAGTGATATTGTGATAACTATATGATGCTATGGAAATGAATCAATAATTTTTGGATGCACTCTGCAAGTGGTGGAAATGACTTAACATCGATGGCAAAGCTCTGATCTAGTGGTTATGGTGTCTCCCCATTGGATTCCCATATCCTCTGTCCCCACTGCCGGAAACTTGGTTCTTACAGCTCTCCCTTGAACATCTCGGGAGAGACTTAGTCCACTTTGTGGATGTTGCTAGGCAGGGTAAAACCTGTCTGGAACGGTGCTCGAGGAGATTGTGTTGGTTGGGTGTCGATAGAGTGATAACCCCTGTTGACGAGGCTTTGTTGGTGGGTTTCACCAACAAATGGTTCCATTTCCAGGACCTGAGTTTATATTAAGAGGAGCATATGTTTTGGCATCCAACTTGACTGGAGATCGAAGGGTGGTTTGATCTAAAGTTGTGGGTGGCTACTGAAGCTGAAAATCAGAATCTGAAGTTGTCGATGGGCCACTGGTTGGATAGGTATATCTACGATGGTACTCATGAATGGTTCTTTTGTGAATTTCTTGTCCTCTTGCATGAATGGTTGGAAAAATTCACTAAGAAGAAGAAAAATTTCCAAGGAGGAGAGCTGACATCCTGGATCCCAGAGCTGATCCTGGAGTTGCAAGAAACCAACAATAAGGCATCGCGGGAAATTGAAGTATGGTTTTTATAGTATCTTAGAAGGGTACATCACTGAGTTTTTCGTCGACACCAATCAATATTTTAGTGAAGCAGAAAGGGAGTTCTTCAATGGACCTCGAGGAAGATTCTTGTTGTCGGCACTGCAGCTATCAATCAAGTAACTAGTCTATGGAAAAGGTATTCTAAAGATGAACAAAGAGTAGTGGAACTCTGGTGTGTGGAGAATGTAGGAACTGTGAAGAAAGGGGGGAGATGCATGAGAAGGTAAGGGGCATATGGGCATGAGTTCTGGTGAGAATGTGAAGGTCGCTGAGGAAACAAGTGGTTGTACGAGGAGAGGAGAAAGGTTTCAAGAGAAGAGGCAGAGGACGGGAGATGGTCCTGTTGTGATCAAAGTGTGATGCCGTGAAGAACAACCACATGGGATGAAGCGACCTTTCTATGACGACGAGGAAAACCAGGCCCTGGCTATGCTTGAAAGGATGACAGGATCAAACCCCAGTAGTAACGTGTCCACACCTCTGTGCACTACTCCACAACAAGGAAGAAATGCACATTCTACGTCGACTTGCCCGACGTGTCAGCAACAGGCTAGTAATAGAGCATCAACAAAAGGAAGAAGACCTAGAATGGTGGGCAACGAAATGAAGTTACCAGTATTCAATGGAAATGGAACTGATGATCCAGAGCAGTACTAGTTCTTATGGGAGGCGATCTAGACCGCCCAAAAAACTGTCGATGATGATGTCAAGAAAAGTTAGCTAGCCACTACACTGAGGGGTCATGTGCTGGAATGGTTCATGAGATTCACACAAATTCCTTAGGGAGGTACTGCGAAGACATTGGATGAGATCCAGATGGGGTTATTTGAAGAATTCAAGAAGCCAAAGTCTGAAGCTCAATATATTACTAAATTGAAAGAGATCAAACAGTTCCCTAATGAAATGATTTGGTACTTTGATCAGTGGTTAAAGACATTGATGGCTAGAGTTAGTTTTCAGATGAGCGATGTTTAGCACAAGGAATGGTTCATCGTCGTGCTTGTCCCGCATATCTGACAACCATTAATGCAGCAAAATATTGTGATGCAGAGCGAGGCTCTGGAGACTGCAATGAAATTGGAGGCATCACCAATAGGAGAAAGCACAGTCGGAATGAACCAAATTCAAGCACAATTGGTCAGCCTAATGCTCCAACTGTAAGATATCAAAAAGGCTAAGGAAGATCGCGTTGATATTTGGTGCACCCAGTGCCATTCAGGTGGACATACCAAGGACACATGTCCGACGTTCAGGAATTATTTGTTGTCGAGAGCCCCAAACCCATTGAGTTGTACTGTTATACCATGGTGTCACATATGTCAAGTCTATGGGAATTGACAAGAGAATTGCAAATACATGTAGAAGATGGTTACAAAGGCTAAAACCTGTATTGCACGTTTTGTCGATCAGTGGGACATGATTTCAAAAACTCCTGATCTTATGATTTTCTCTAGGAAAGAATGTATGATTCATATTTTGTGAAAGGAGAGGACCTCTGAATAGCGCAAGCGTAGCCGCAAGTCATGAAACCAGCAGCACAAGTGTCGTATACACCACCACCTCTGTTACAGTTTATCCCCATGCAACTGCAGCAACAGTTTACAGTGCGGCTGCAGTTTGCACCTCATCCATAGATGGAGGTACAACCATAGTATAACCAGGCACCACAACTACAATATAATCAGCCACAATATGTTCAAGCTACGCAATATGTCCAACAACAACCAAACCCACCGCAGCAACAGATGGCCCAACTATAGTTTCAGCAAGGAGGAGTCCAAGGAGTATTCTACGAAGGATTTAGAGGTTGAGGAGGAGGATTTGGTCGAGGAGGAGGACAAGGTCGTGAATCAATCCAGTGTTACACTTGTGGGGTATTTGGAAATTATCAAAGGGAGTTCCCTCATGCGTAGTGTAATACTGTGCAGCCAACGATCATAATGTTGAAAACTTCCCTCAATTGATTGCAAAATGGTAGGCTAGAAACATTCCCCAGTTCCAGAACATATAGAATCAGAATCATCCTACGTTCCAAGTATAGAACCAACCGATAATTCAGAACTAGGTCCCACCACAGAATCAGACTCAGAACCCGCCTCAGAATCAGAACCAACCAATGAATCATCAATTGAATCAGAACCCGCCATTGAAATTGAATCAAGGACCAATAGTTGCAGCAACTCAGGCTGAGCCGCGAATGAAGGATGTCGATGTTGGGATCATCACTCGTGTCAGTGCGACAACTGGAGATGATGGACCACTGCAGAAAGTTCAACTCGCTGGCAAGAAAAATGGGGAATTTGATATTGTGACAGAGAAAGACACCTTCTTTAGTGCAAAGAATGCAATCAAGAGAAATCTAGGTAAGTTACCAATTATTGATATGCCATTTGCTTTCGATCCATCCATAGAGGCAGGACCATCGTAGCACCATGGTACCTTGTGGTAGTTATTTGACAGTTGTCTATTGCTGGCAAGGGACCCTAACGCCCTTGTTGAGCTTGAGACATTATTGCACCATTCGGGTAAGGCATTGAAGGATTCTGCAGTAAATTCTTTGCAAAAAGGAAGACAACCAATGAGATGAGGATGAATATCCAGATCGAAGATTATGAGGTTGACTTAGTCATTATGGATCTTGGATCAGACGTAAATATTATGACCAAGAAAACCTAGCAATTAATGGGAATCCAACATTGGGATGGTCACTAGTACAGTTGCGACTCACAAATCAGGCGAAGGTTCATCCTATTGGTCGTGTTTCAAACTTGGTTGTCGACATTGAAGGTATGAAAACACATGGTGACTTTGATGTGATACAAGTAGTAGAAGATGGTGGTTCCTATCCTATGCTGCTAGGTATTGGCTGGTATAATGATAGCATGGTGGTTATCAACTTCAAAAAATGAGTTATGACATTCGAAAACGAGGATGTCAGGTTCATTACTCCTATAGACCCTCAGGAGGGAGAGTGATATATTGAACCTATAAGGGATGAAGTCAACAGAATCTACGAACACACTTATAACATATCTAAAGACTACATCCATCCTACCGTCAATTGCGAACTTGGATTGCACAGCACCAGTTTTGTGTCCTCTGACTCTGATGATGCTCTGTAAAACTGGCAGAATAGGTTGCATGAAGTATCATTCAAGAAATGTGAGTTGCAACTAAAACTGTGGAGTTCCCCATTTATGAAGGACTATCGGGACTATCAAAGTTCTTTTAGGAATTTGAAGAGAAAGTTTTTGAACCACAAAGGATGTTGGCTCTCGATGTAGCATTGAAAGTTACTCCGGCTCGATGGTGGGAAACATAGAAATAGATGATCTTTGACTAGGAATAGTGCCGCATATTGATGATGGTGCGCTTCGACGATTTAGAGGTCTATCATGCTGGGAGATATGACAGATGGAATGATCCCACCAGTCATTTAATTGAGTGTCAGACTTTATGGGAATCATGACCCAGAGATGAATGGGTCCACGCTTTCGTTCACACTCTAGAAGAAATGTTGAGATCCTGGTATGTGGTGGCATAGTTGCACAGAAATATCATCACTTGAGAGGAATTGTCTTTTTTTTTGTGCAGATGTTTAGTTTTCAGGATGTCAACCCAGAGGTATGCAATGCTTTACAAATGATCCGCTACATCGTACTCAAGGTCACCCCTGTTTCCTATCCCGTTGATCCGCATGTACATTGTTCCATCCAATCCATGATGACCTGCTACAACTTATCTGGGGAACCTGAATATGATGATGAGTTGTGGAATGTTAATATTCCAGAGTCAAAAGGAAGCCACGATGTCGTAGCCCCATAAATACTGATGAACTCGATGAGTTAGCTACTAAGGATCCAGAAAATCAACATCGAGTCGGAAGAGAACCCAAAGATTGCCAATGTCAGAGACTACTGGGACAAGGACACCATGGCCAAGATCATAGACTTGCTTCATGAATTCGGGGACCTTTTTTTGACACGATTTTTAGAGATGAAGGGAATTTTAGGAGACCTAGGGGAGATGAAAATCATGTTGAAAGCAGATGCCAAACTAGTGCAACAAAGGTCGTATCGACTGAATCCACAATACAAGGACTGTGTCAAGGCTGATATTGACCAGATGCTTGATCCTAGGATCATCAATACTGTAGAAGAATCTGAATGGATAAGTCCTATGGTGGTCTAGGATAAAAAGATAGTCAAAATCTGCATTTGCATCGACCTAAGGAAGTTGAATGATGCATGCATACACGATCCATTCCCGACCCCTTTTACAGATGAAGTTCTTCAAGGCATAGGCAGCTAAGAGATGTATTCTTTCACAGATGGCTTTTTGGGATACCACCAGATCCGGATTGTGAAGGAGGATCACCATAAGACTATTTTTGTCACTGAGTGGGGTTGTTTTCAATATACAGTCATGCCATTTGGGCTGAAGAATGCATCAGCCGTATTCTCTCGCATAGTTTTTGCTGTATTTAAATATTTTATTCAAAAGTTCCTGCAGGTCTATATGGATGACTGGACTGTCTATGGACTAATTAGGGACCATCTGGACAATCTGCAACTAATGTTGGAAAGGTGTCGACATCATCATATCACCTTAAATTCTAAAAAGTGTATTTTTGTGCGCCATTTGGCATGCTACTGGGGCACATAGTCTGCAAAGAAGGTCTATTGGTCGATCCGATGAAGATCGCGCTAATCCTCAGTTTACCACCATAGACGAATGTCAAGATGCTTTGGGCCACACTGGGGGATACTGGATACTATTGCAAGTTTATCAAAGGATATGCTACGATTACTGCCCCCATGGAGAAGCTACTAAAGAAGGATGCAGCTTATGAATGGACTCAAGAATTTCAAGGAATCTCTAGCACTTTGAAAACCAAGATGGCCTCTGCGCCCATACTAGTTTTTCCTGATTGGAATAAGGAGTTCGACATGAACGTCGATGCTTCTTCTATCACGCTAGGGGTCGTTCTTTCCCAACCAAGTGAGGGCGACCTGGATCACTGAATTGCATATGCTAGTAGGAAGCTGTCATTTGTTGAACAAAATTATAGAACGACAAAAAGGGAAGTCCTTATGATGGTTTATGCACTGCAAAAGTTCTGGCACTACTTATTGGGTAGACATTTCAAGATGTTCACCGATCATTCTGCTTTGTAATACCTGGTCAATAATCCTATGTTGGGGGAGAAGATCTATCGATGGCTGTTACTCTTCCAGGAGTTTGATTTTGAAATAGTTGTGAAGCTAGGGCAACTGAATGCTGGTTCGGATCATTTATGTCACGTCGAGAATAGTGAAGAACCAACCAATATTGATGACAGATTGCCAGATGCATAATTATTCCATGTTGACATTGTAGAGGATCACTATGCACCCATTATTCAGTTTTTGGCCACTGGTGTCACCCCAGAGGACATGTCGACTAGTCAAAAGAAGCAGCTGGTAGTAAAGGCTTCTGATTTTCAATTGATTACATGAAATTTATATAATATTGGACCAGATGAAATCTTGTGACAGTGTATTTTACCACATGAGCAGGGTCACATTATCGAAGAAGCACGTGCAGGAATTGCGATAGGCCACTATGGAGGACGAGCTACTACATGTACGGTGTTGCGCGCTGGACTATGGTGGCCTATGCTGCATAATGACACTGATGAATACACAAGGAGCTATGATGTCTTCCAGCGTGTCGGTAAACCATCGCTATTACGAAGAGAAATTCCTATGGCTTGGGGTACCACAACAAACAACTTGACTCCAAAAATCAATCCTTTCCAATATGCAATAGAAATTAAATATCTAACACTAAAGGATCAGACCTCGTACCTTATTCTGAATGGTTGAAGTAGATCCCCATTGAGCTTTCCAACTTCATCTTGAATTGATAAATCACTTCCTCAACAACAAGTAAACAAGACAAGCATACTATATATATGGGTGTTAGATCTATTCTAGCATATATAATCAACAATCTATAAACATTTGAAATCATCCATGGATAAAATATTCATTTAAACATACATTATTGGATAGGAAAAGATATTTCTATTAATATACAATCAGATATTACAATGGATACAACCTCTGTCGACACATCTGCAAATCGGAGAAACTGAATCCCCCACTTGGGCCTCCACCACCTCAATCCTCTATCTCTCGATAGCAAGCTCACAAGCAAAATGCAAGCGTGGGAAGAACACAAAATTGCTCCAAGGGACAAAGGGATGCAAACTCAAGCACAAGTTCCGACAACAATGGACTATAGTTTTTTTGCTCTCAATTCTCTCCTATGCCTTCAATGTACCAAAGAGTTCCTTATATAGCTTTTCAAAGGGGTAATGAAAGGTCGAATCTAAGCGATCTCAAGGCATAGGGAAGGCCAAGATTTAAGTGAGTTGGATCCATGTCAAGGAAAACTCCAAAAGTATTTGGATTATGCACACATCCCAATGTACGTGGTTTTAGGGGTAAAACTCACGTATATACGCGATTAAAGGTTTAAAATTCACGTGTATTAATTTTCACATGTTTTTAGGGATGGTCAAGGAAACATCAAAGGACAAAAAATGGTCCAAGGGGTCTAAGGAGTCTACAGAGGGACAGGGGAAGGCCATACAAGTGTGATTCACCTGGAGTGGTAAAATCAGCTATAACAGATGCCCCCTAATGTGTGAGGTCAAAGGGGTCATATGATGGCCGAAATAAATTATAAGTCCATCCTAGAAGTGGAGTGATGAAGGATCCCAAATGGAAGACCAGCCACCCACTCTACATATAACTACAAATACATATAGCAGTCCTGGATACATAAGAGTACAATGGCCATGAATAGGCATGATACAAAATATCACATAAGTGGTCATGGCTATGTACAATATACATAGTTCAGAATCTTCATGATGAAGATATACAAAAAACCATGATCTCCATAATGGTTGAAGATATATAACGGATCAAGATCTGCATAATGGCTGGAAATGTCTAACATATACTGGAATCAATTCACGAGAGCTGAAATCTCATGAACACTGGCATGATCAAGGAGGTAGCATATAAGAGATGCCACCAATATGGAAGGTCTTCTACACAAACCGCTACGAGTACATGTCCTACTATGTGAATAGAGGTGTCGAGGTTTAACATAGCAGTCCATCATCTGATTACTGGTCATTGATGTATACCGTTAACAGACGCGAGATCACCCACCGATAATGAAAATAGGAATCAAGGTACTAGAGTGCAAACTAACAAGTGTGAATAAATGTGTTGAGGACGAACACTTTAGAGGATCCATCGATCAGGGGACATTGATGTATTCCCAAATACTGTTGATGGGGAGAGAACTTGCAACTGATCGCTACAAGTCTCAAGGCACTCAAAAATGACTCTAGATTCCAATCCCAGAATAAATGATCTGAAGTCGATGGGATGAAATCCGCTACAAGGAGGGCATTAAGGCATCCCCCATTATCCAACATGAGGTACTCAGCAAAGCTGTATAATGTGGAAGGACTCGATCATAAGGTGCACGAACCAGTAACTGTACTGGGAATGGTCGACATGCAAGGTCAAGATAACAGAGGAATGGTCGACTCAGTTTTCAACTTCCTTCGAACAAGATCATAACGGGGAATGGTGACTGAATAAAGGCAGCATGGACTTGATATAAAAAAATGGTACATCTCTATGACACAAGAGGCATTGACAGACACTCCATGGGGACTGGAAGCTTAACCAGTCGGTGGAAATAAACTCAAATAAACAAGTACAGCTCCTAAAGTCAAACTATAAACCCAACCATCAAATGTGATATACAGTGCTCTTCTTGAAGGCGACACGACTCGACAGCTGCCAAATATAACATCTTTCCTTGTTTGGATTTTTGGTTTTTTGATTTTTTGGACTTTTTCAAATATTTAAAAAGCTTGAAAAAGAATAAAACTTCTTTATAGTTACAAACTAGGAGGAGACGAGTGTCATAGGGGCAAACAAACTAGTTCTAAGCAGTGGAACATACCTATGCTCAATGCAAGGATACATGTGTAGTGTTAGCACTCAGAATATACCCAGGTTGTAAGAGGTAAATCCCAAGGTAACAGCAAAAACCACTTTTAGAAAGAAACTGGCTTTTCTTTCCAGAGAGGGATCTCTCGAATACAAATTTTACAAGGCCAGAAATATATATCAACACTCAAAGATTATAAAGGTGGTTGAAACAACTTTCATAACCATTGGGCATGGGGTCACATATAAATAAATAACATTAAATCATATGCGCAGAAGTTCATCAGAGGCAAGGTAACCATTCAATCATAGTCATTCATTTAATCCATTTGGAGCAAAAGAAGTAGAGCACAGTCCATCAATACAGAGCATCAAGATATGAATTCAATATTGACTTTAGCAGAAAGGTTTATAAAATATTTGAAACAATGACCAGAGCATAATAAATATGAATTCCAATCATTCAACACTTTGTTCCAAATCTAAAGAAAACAGAATGGAGTGAACACAGGAAAAACAATCACAAGAAAAGAAGCACATACTGTAATACAAATGGCGCAAGAATCTCTGATAATCTCTTCGCATTCAATTTCTTGCTCAAAAATATATGTCTTTCAAAAACATTCAACAATAGGACGGGTTCCAACCCCCATCTCATAAAATAGATGCAAATATATACATAAAATAATTTGATCTTCCAAGAAGATTCATAACTGAATGATCGGCTTAATTAAAGTCTTGTAACTAAATTCCTAACTTTTAGGAATAAACTACAGCTTCAATCCTAACAAATAATTAAGCTAAAATCAACTTGGTAACAGGTCATCGTCCAGTCAGCTCCTCAGCATGCGCTATCTGTTCTCATGAATGAAGGATGTATTTTGTCTTTCTGAACCTTTCCACAGCTTTCCATTGCTCCGTGCTTGGGGTATCATATTCCATCATCTCTCGAATTGACACTTCTAACTCCATGTAAGCTTCATATGATACCTTGGGAAATCCTCTCCTGATGATTAGGAACTTTTGTAAGATTTCAAAATCCTCTGTCAATTTTTCCACAATAGCTTTCCCTGTTAGGCCCTTTTCCAAATCATCAAATTTGGAATGATTCATGTAGCTTTGAACTAACAAGCTGTGATAGTGCTCCTGAGAGAACATCAGTCCTTCTTCGTCCCAAAAGGATGGTAGGCCATCCTCAAATAGCTCTTTGAAAACCTGCTTGAAGTTATTAACCTCTGAAAGCATTTCATTTGCCTTGTCCTGGACCGTCTTCATTAAATGGTGTTTGTGGATAAACCTTTTAGCCCATAGTACTATTGATATTCTGTCCTTTCTTCCCATATCATGTAATTTCTGGTATGTCAATGAATTTAGAAAATTCAGTGTGTTCTGGGCTGTGGTAAGGGGGCTTCTCTCCATGTGTTCATTCACTAACTTTAGTCTTTGGTGAGCCAAATTGATCAATATGTTTTGATCATCGATAAAGTTCAGATGGTGCCTAAATTTAGTGATTTCTATAGACAAGGTGTCCCAAATGATGTGCTTTTCCCCTTGGAGAGGACCTTTCCCAATGTTTCTTTCTTTTAGTACATTGAATTTCTTCTGCAGCTGATTCCTGTCTTGCAATATTTTATTTTTATTCTCACTTACTTTGGCCAATTCAAACTTGATCTTTTCATTCTCCACTTTTAACTCTTTTATTTCTTCACCCTTTAAGATGACCTAGGACATAGGTATTGACAAGTCATCTGCAGAAAATTCATTCAATGGTTTATCAATATTTACAATGGACAGGTCCTCATCAATAGGAGTCTGACTCATCAATTCTTCCATGATTTCCTTTTCCTCATTTTGGTCCCTTTTCAGCAAGGCAATTTGAGATATCAGTTCATTTCGTTTGGCTTCCCATCTGTCCTTCTCCTCTTGTAACTCAACAGCTTTTCCTTTGTGTTCCATCATCTCTTGCTGCATCTTGTCTTTCTCTTCTTGCAGTGCCAATAATTCAGATGATTGAACATGTTCTGAGCCTGGGATCTTCAATCTTTTCTTCAAAACTTGAAGAGCATTGTCCTTTTCTTCCAACATTCTTTTGACAGCTTGGGTGTTATTTCTTTCATTGCCTGAATTGATAAGATCTCCTTGTAGCTTATTTATCTGAATGGTATTGGCCTTATTTTCAACTCTTTCATGTTTCAATTGAATCTCTAACTTATCTACCAAAATTTGTAGTTTATTGATTCTCATTATAGCTTGTAACAGATCTGAATAAATAATATCACTTGTTTGCTTGTGAAGCTGTATCTTATTAGGTACACTAATCTTATCCAATCTTAGTTCCATTTCTGTCACTTTCTTGTCTCTCACCATGGCCAATTTGAAGGTATTTCTTTCTGTATCTCTGGCAGAAACCAGGGAGGTTTTCGGATTGTTTAAATTCCTTACCTTCGGGAGTAAACTTCTTGTCTCTTCCAAAGACTGCTTTCTTTTCTCCATATAACTGGCCTTAAGCTCTTCCTTGGATTTGAAAATTGAGCTTGGTTCTGAACTATCTACACTTTTAAAAGAAAATTGATTATTTGTACGGATTTCATTGGGACTAAAGCAACTCTCTTGAAATCATCAGAAACCTCTTCACTTGAGACTCCACCAACATGTAACAATCTTGCATTTTTATGTAATCCATCTTTATCCACTTCCATGCTTTCAATTTCAAACAGACTTCTTTTAATCAAAACATTAGGACCCTCTATCACTTGTGATACAGTAACTGGTAAAGTACTTACATCTCCATCGAACCCTGGAGTTTCCGTAAACTGCAATAGATTTGTTCTTTCATTCAATCCTTCAATAAAATGGTGTTCAAACGGTTTGTTTTTGTTGGTCTGCTTCCTTAGGGAAATTATGTGGTGAGGGTCATAATTTGCCTTCGGCTCTTTTTGAGATTCCATGCTTCCCAATAACTTTTCAATAAACACTAAGGCACCTTTATTTTTGAAAATAAAAGAGCCAACCTTGAGTGGGAATTCGATATTTGAAGATTTTTTAAAGGCTCCAAAATGTTCTTCCTCTGATGCAGCCTTTGCCTCATGAATTCTAATGCAAAAAATCTAGGAGTGAGGAAAGAAGGTAACCTATATGGTTCCCCAGTGAATCCATATATCCTTAAAACAGTACAATCTTTATGCAAGAACTAGTCTCCGACTCGATCTTCAGGAGAGGATTGCATCAGGCATTTCATATCTTCTAACACACGGGGTAGCACTTCATCGAACAACATTTTATACATCTCTGACATGATTGAATTGGAAAACTCAAACATGCTGATCTGCTTGGGCAAATCAGAAGAGAAGATGGTACTCAAAAACTGTAATTCAGTGACATTTGAACACAACAACATGTTCAACAAGTAAGTTTGAAATTTAAAGAACCTGACCTTCGGGAATTCACTTAACTGAAGGTGTATTGCTTCCGCCAAGTACTCATCTAGACTGAAAATAGGAACCGATTGAGACTCTGAACCAAATGAACTTATTTTTAACAAAAAACCAAGGATGACTTCAGTTACGCGACAATCATCATCAAGACCCAAAATTTGACAGACCAAGGATACCATTAATTGAAGTTCATTTTTGAAAATATGAACATGGTAAGGCGGGAAAAGACTGTCTAAAGACTGACCCTCTTTCAAAATACTGGACAAATATTTGCAACGGACTTTAGAGATACAGCTTTTGTACAATTCAGCAAGAATAGACTCATTTACAGGTTCACGGTTGTCAGGGTAACTGTCGGGCAGGTTTAAATTTTCGTGGACAACTTTGGCATTGACTTTAGAGAGTATTCGAGAAGTAGACTAACTCACAATGACTCTTTGAGAAGGGTAATAATTGACCGTGCACCACTCTGCAAATTCTGGAAAATCCAGGGTTTGTTCGAGAGTAAAATAATACAAAAAGGATTTACAGACATTCAAGACATCATTTCCTTGCGAATTGTAGTGCCACAACCTTTCTTTACTGACTAATACGCTTCCTATAGACAGAAAAGGGTTGCACATGCCTCTATCTCTATTAACTAAATAATCTTCCCTGTCATCTATAATTCAACCAGACCCTTACAATTCCTTCTCTTGGTCCATAACTCAGTTGATAATGGTAATTAGATGGACGAATTATGGGCATTTAAGCCTTACCTATTTACCGTGGCTCAAAATTGACAGTCGAAGGTTGACGAATCTGCAAGTCTTTTTCACTCGTCCGGCGCCAATAAAATAACCACAGAACAAGTCAACTTCACTTTTATAGGACCCCACTCCGGAGCATGCCTTTGGCGATTTCCTCTAAACCGCTTTCGCCTCCGGATTACACCACGATTGGCCACGTGGACAGTGGTTTATATTCCGCAACCGCCCTTTACCTTTATCTGTCACTCACCTTCCCGCTCCGGATATTTCTATGGCCGTTGATCGATTTCACCTTTATTTCTTCGTCGTTAGATCAGGTGGCATGTATCCAATTCTGCTGAGCGTCGTGGTCTTATCCATCGTGAAAGTTTGTGCTTCGGATTCATCCACAATCATAGATGTAATCTACCTTTATTTCTCCTATGTTAGATCAAATGACACTTACTCAATTCCACCGGTCTCCATTGTTTTAACAATCACGTGGGTTCACAAAGCGGAGCTTATACAGACCGTAGATCTCATCCAGCTGGATCGACAACCATTGATCCATATACTACATTAAATGCTCACATATACTTATCTTCCTCGCATCTTTTAGGGAGTGGATATAATACAGACCATTGATCTTCATCTTTTCACTCCGCACCGTCAGATCCTTTGACAAATTATCATTTTTCACCTTTTACCATGCTTTCATACTATAAAATTTTAACCAAAGTATTGCAAATGACCATTACCTCTTCTTCACTATGATTTTTCGAGCTTCTGCTAAGTAGGGTTGTTAACAACTGGATCCATCTGGGGATGATATCCTCCCCGTGAGGTATTAAAGGACTCGTAGACCAGGTGCCTATTTTGATTTTTCACAATAACTCCCAAAAAAACTCATCTTTTAGTTTTTTGTAGATATATTATTTTTTGTTTTGAGAAAGGGAAAGCATGCCTCCTGTACCTTAGGGCCTTCACTACGGGCTTCAAATACATTAGGCTTACCATTCATGTTAACTTTGTAAAGAGAAATAAGTATTTACAGGCTATAATACAAATTTTACCTTCCTCTTTAGGACAAGTAATGTTTCAGGTACCTTCCATTGACGGGATTACTATCCAGAAGAACCCCGTTCGGGTATTCCAGCAGAAATGTGTTTTTCCCTCTGTAACCAGCAACAACATAAGGACCTACCCACATATGGTCAAATTTCCCATGTTTGTCCTGTTTCGAAGCATCCCACTTCAAGACCAAATCGTCAATCTGAAACTGCTCTTCTTTGATTCTCCTGTCAAAAGTATTTTTCATTTTCTCCTGATGTGATTGCACCCTGTCATAAGCTTTATTCCTTTTCTCATCCAGTTCAATAATCCGATTTATCCTCCTTTGCATATGATTTGGTTCTTCTTGTTGATCTTGGAAATATCTCATGACTGGGACACCTAGCGAAGCTAGAAAAACAACTTCAATCCCATACACCAGTTGGAACGGAGACATGCCAATCGCCCTTTTGGTACTAATCCTGTCAGCCCAGAGAGCATACTTGAGCTTGGTGTGTCAGGACCTTTTGTTATCTTCTAATAGCTTCTTGATGATCCTCACTAGGCTTTTATTAGAAGATTCTGCCAACCCATTTCCCTGCGGATAATAGGCAGTTGAATGATTGAGGCTTATATGGTACTTGTGACAGAAATCAATCATTTTCTTGGATTTAAACGTAGATGCATTATATGTTACTATTCTTCTGAGGCATCCGAATCGAGCCAATATATTGTCCTCAAGGAGATCCATGATTACAGTCTCAATGGCTCTCCTAGTGGGAATAGCTTCAATCCATTTTGTAAAATAATATGTAGCTATCAAAATCCATTTGTGTTGTCCTGATGAATTGGGATTTATTTCACCAATAAAATCCAAACCTCACTGCTGAAAAGGAGCTTCTATTGTTATGGGATTCAAAAGGAGAGGAAGCACTTTTATTTTTTCGTCAAAAATTTGGCATTGATGACACTTACTGGTTTCTTTATACACATCTGAAAATAACGTAGGCCAATAATAGCCTGCTCTTAGAATTTTGTTTGCCATTACCTTCCAAGAATGATGCCCCCCATAATCTCCCTTATGAAATTCTTTGACTGTATGATGAGCTTCATTTTCCAAAAGGCAATTCAGCAACACTCCACCGGGGTCTTTCCAATAAAGATATTGATTTAGAATACAAAATTTGGTAGCTTTTAATTTTATAGATCGGGCTCTTGACTTATTCAACCCCTCCGATGCTTGCAAATTTCGAAGGACATATACAATATCAGAATACCATGGAGAAGCCACAAAATCAGCTATTATTTCTACTTCTGTATCTAACTGATTAGCTTGATGAGATAAGAAATTAATTTACAAAGCTTCACAATTTGAATTAGCCATCATTTTAGCTAATCCTTGTCCTTTAATCAACTTGGTGGGCTTTATTTCGATATCATATTCCAATAATGTAGCAATCCATTTTTCTCTTCTACCTTCTGGATCTGGTTGTGTCAAGATTCCCTTTACTATAGCAAATGGAACATGTGCAATTAAATGTGAATGCAGAATATACACTCTGAAATCCTTCAGTGCTTTGACTAAGGAATAAGCTTGTTTCTCCATAATTTCATATTTCAATTCTCCATCCCTTAACATTTTGCTAAAAAATGCTATGGGCTGTTCCAGATTCTCATCATTTTTCTGTAACAGAACTGCTACTATAGTATATTCCGAAGCATATGAAAATACTGAGAAGTATTTGGTAAAATCTGGGCTCACCAACCCAGGAGCCTCTGATATTGCTTTTTTGATTTCCCAAAAAGACTTTCTAGCTTCAGCATTCCATTTTATCTCGTGACCTTTCTTCAACATATTTGTGATATTCATTAAGATCTCAGCAAAACTTGGCACAACCCTTCTTAAAAAATTTACCTGCCCCAAGAATGATTGTATCTCCTTTTTACTCCTGGGTTCACCCACTTTCAGAATTGCACTCACCCTTTCAGGATCAATTTTTATTCCATCTTTTGATATTATATGGCCCAACAACTTTCCTTCTTCCAATGCAAAATTGGACTTCTTTGGATTCAGTGATATGCCAAACTTCCTACATTTCATGAAAACTTTCTCTAGATGACGTAGATGCTCTCTGTCAGATTTTGAATAGACTGTGATATCATCCATGTAGATTACTACAAAATTCCTGATTTCCCCAGCAAAAGCAATGTCCATAGCCCGTTGGAAAGTAGCTCGTGCATTCATTAAGACAAAAGGCATTTTTGCATACATAAAAGTGCTCCAAGGTGTAGTGAAAGCAGTTTTTTCTTGATCTTCAGGTAATACTTTGATATGATTATAGCCGAAAAAACCATCCAACATTGAAATTCTTTCAACTCCAACTACTTTCTGCAATATATGGTCCATCTTTGGCAAAGGATAATTGTCCTTTATAGACACTTTGTTCAAGTTCCGAAAATCTATACACAGTCTTATTTCTCCATTCTTCTTTCTAACAAGAACAAGGTTTGCAACCCACTTTGAAAACCTTAGAGTGACAATGATCTTGGTATCAAATAACTTTTTAATTTCCTTCTCAATAATAGGGAGCAACTTAGGGTTTATCCTTCTGAGCTTCTACTTGAAAGGTTTCTCTCCAGGCTTTATAGGAATAGTATGTTGTATGATAGACGTATCATACTCCTTCAGATATTCATAACTCCATGCAAATAGATCCGTATATTTTGTCATTAATTTCACATACTCTTCTTTTTCTTTTTTAGGCAACTTCTTGGACAACTTCACAATCTTAGGATTTTCTTCGGTACCAATATTCTTATCTTCAACTGCATTCTCAACAGGCTTTAATTTAGGATTCTTAGCTACATCATTCTGATCAAAAAGCTTTTCTAAAGGAATTAGTCATCCTGGTATGAAATTGTTTTTTAACTGGATAATATCTTTACCTCCTAAGGTTCCCTTTAACTTTTTAGCAACATTCCCTTCTTCTTCAAGCTCTTCCTCATCTTGAGTACTCTCACCATTGTCATTTTCGGTGTCAATAGGAGTATTCACAAATTGTCCTGAGAGCTCTAGGAACCTTCTAATCTGCATATCATCTTCGAACACCTGCCAGTATTTAGAGTTATCAGGAATAGACAGTCTATTCACAATTTCCACCTGGTATTCCCTTTGACCAGCAACAGGGGTTTCAAATTTTCCAGCGGCCACAGCTAAAGAATCAGCTACCAAATTTTCATGTCTGGGAACTACCTGAATTACATGCTCTGTAAAGAAGTTTCCCAACATATCCCATACTTCATTTCTATAAGCCCTCATCCGAGGATGACTGGTTTGATAGCTTTCATTTACTTGATTTATCACTAACTCAAAGTCCCCCAAGACTCTTATTTTTTGAGCTCCCAAATATTTCAAAGCATGCAATCCCAGTAACAAAGCTTCATATTCTGCCACATTATTCGTGCACTCAAATTTTAATTTATATGATAAAGCTTTGAAATCCCGAATAGGAGAGATTATATACACACTAGCTCCAGCACCTATTTTTGCAGCAGATCCGTCAAAATACATAATCCACTGGCCTTCCCTTTTTTGCTTCGCTTCCAAAGCATCTTGCTCTAGCACTTCCTTTTCCTTATTCTCTTCAGACTTCTTCTGCAATGCCTCTTCTATATCATGTGGAACCGCATCATTAAAGAAAATGGAAGACCCTAAGTCAGTATCAACAGCATAGATGTGATGAATTTCAAGTTTGTCTTGACTGCTCACTACATAAGGGTTCCTTTTTTCACTATATAACCTTCTGCTCCCATCTCAAACAGGAAATGTAGCATAAGACATATCCATCTGTAAACTACCTTTCAATTGAGAAGTCCAAGATCTTGACAAAAACACACCGAACTTAGGTGGAATATCTTCCATGACCACATCCATGACTATAGTTTTAAATGGCAATTTATTTAGGGTTACCACCATATCTTTAATCAAACCAAGGCATTTCACCCTTTTAGAATCAAACGAGTACAAATCTTTATAAGGTCTTGTTACTTCTAATCCCAAACTCTCCACCACTCCTTTTGGAATTAAGTTGTGTGATGCCCCTGAGTCTAGCATAGCATTGTGGACCACCTTATCATGCACATTTAAACTCAAATAGAAAGGAGGGACTTCTTCACTTTCTAAATTTTCAACCTTTGACCCAAACGAAATAGCAGGGTTATCATCGTTCAACTCTAAAATGTCAAATTGCCATTCTCCTTGATTTTTGACCATTTTTGTGATAGTATTTCTGTATTCAGTGTTTCTCAATAACTCATTAAATGGAACAAATATTTTTAGCTTTGAAAGTTCATTTTGTAAATTGAAGCCAGAACCAATTTTTTCCACATCAACCGAAGCCGCCTGCTTTATTGCTTTATCTCTTTGTACATCATTTTCAACCTCTTTATTCACAAAATACTATTTTTGTAGTTCTTTTCCCTTTTCTACATTCAAAGAACTAGTGGAAGGATGATTTGGGTTTGCCTTTCCTTTATTTATGAGGACATCCCTGTTCCTTAGTCTGATTTTCCTTTGCACATCATCCATAGCGTGTAAATAACCCCTTTGATACTGCTCGGTCTCCATTTCAAATTCTTCACTTCCATCCTCCCGTCCAAACATGTTATTCTCTTCCTCAGTAAGATATATCTCCGAGTCTTGTTCTCCAAAAAGATGAATCTCATTTTCAGCGGGATCTTATTCATCAGCAACATAATTTTCCGGGAATGGTGGGAGAATTTGTTGTTCCTCCTGATTTCTTGGATTTCTTACGTCTCGTTGTCGGTTTTGGGGAGGAACAGAAGGATTCGGTCTTCTGAAATTAGGATTCCTGATCTGAGGCTCAACTTGTTCTCTATTGAATCCCCTATTATCCATATTTAATCTATCCATCAACTTTTCCATGGATTTCATCATTTCAAATTTGACATCATTAGTAGAAGAAGAAGCAGAAGGAAAAAAATTTTCATTTTTCCTTCTTTCAATATCTCTATGTTTCATCTTTCCACTTGCCATCATATTTTCTTCTACTTCTAGAGCATCTGTAAACATAACAGCAAGAGTTGCTGATTTTCTTTCTCTTAATGAAAATGCAAAGTCATTATCAAAAGCTCCAGCATAATGTAATTTGGCTGCGGCCGCAGAAGGTTTTATGTCCTCCGGAGTGGAATTATAAACCCTCATGAACCTGCTAGAAAACTCATGGACAGATTCAAAACCTCCTTTTTTGAGACTATTATACTGAGATAAGAGTTGTAAAGGGTTTTGTTTATCATCCCACCTATCCAGGAAAGCATTTTGGAAAGCCTGAAAATTGACTATAGACCCATTTGGTAAATCTTTAAACCATTTATTTTCCTCACCTGACAACCTTTGGGCAAACAACTGCATTTTAACATCTGGATAATCAACTTCTTCTAAGTCAATGAAATCTTCAAACTTGGCAACATGCTGTTTTGCGGTTACGTCACCTTCTCCATCAAACAAAGAAATTCTTTGGGAATAGTTCTGAGGAAGGTCATGTAATACAGGAGGCAAACGCAAGGGAGCAAATCTAGCTGCCATTGGTCTAGGTGGATTCACAGGAACTGAAGAGCTTTGAGTATTTTGAGAGGTAAATGTTTCAACTTTAGTGGCTTGCTGTAAATCTCTCCAGAGGGAATCTAACAAATAAGATTCTAACCTACGAGGATTGAATTCAGTATTCTTAAGGTCAGACTCAGATTTGGTTCTCAACAGACTTTTCCCAGCATTAACTTCCCATTCTGGATCAATATGATAATATTGAGATGATGATGCACCAAACAAAGGAAAACTTAACTTTTCTTTATTTTTTCTTTTAAATAACCTTTCTGGGTCTTCAAAACTTTTCAATATTTCGGTATCAGAGTTACCTCGTGTGTGTCTTCTCAAAGCCAGAATGACTCCTTAAGTTCTGAAGAAGTTCTACAATGAAGTCGCCAGGACAAAAATATAACCTTTTTACTGTTAAAAATTCCTGTTTTCCCACAGAAATTTTCTTAAAACACTATCGTTCCCCCAAAGCAGATATGCACTTTCGGTCCCCGGCAACGACGCCAGTTTGTTAGCACTCAGAATGTACCCAGGTTGTAAGACGTAAATCCCAAGGTAACAGCAAAAACCACTTTTAGAAAGAAACTGGCTTTTCTTTCCAGAGAGGGATCTCTCGAATACAGATTTTACAAGGCCAGAAATATATATCAACACTCAAAGATTATAAAGGTGGTTGAAACAACACGCATAACCATTGGGCATGGGGTCACATATAAATAAATAACATAAAATCATGTGCGCATAAGTTCATCAAAGGCAAGGTAACCATTCAATCACAGTCATTCATTTAATCCATTTGGAGCAGAAGAAGTAGAGCACAGTCCATCAATACAGAGCATCAAGATATGAATTCAATATTGACTTTAGCAGAAAGGTTTATAAAATATTTGAAACAATGACTAGATCATAATAAATATGAATTCCAATCATTCAACGCTTTGTTCCAAATATGAAGAAAACAGAATGGAGTGAACACAGGAAAAACAATCACAAGGAAACAAGAACAGACTGTAATACAAATGGCGCAGGAATCTCTGATAATCTCTTCGCATTCAATTTCTTGCTCAAAAATATATGTCTTTCAAAAACATTCAACAACAGGAGGGGTTCCAACCCCCATCTCATAAAATAGATGCAAATATATACATAAAATAATTTGATCTTCCAAGAAGATTCATAACTGAATGATCGGCTTAATTAAAGTCTTGTAACTAAATTCCTAACTTTTAGGAATAAACTACAGCTTCAATCCTAACAAATCATTAAGCTAAAATCAACTTGGTAACAGGTCATCGTCCAGTCAGCTCCTCAGCATGCGCCATCTGTTCTCATGAATGAAGGATGTATTTTGTCTTTCTGAACCTTTCCACAGCTTTCCATTGCTCCGCACTTAGGGTATCATATTCCATCATCTCTCGAATTGACACTTATAACTCCATGTAAGATTCGTATGATACCTTGGGAAATCCTCTCCTGATGATTAGGAACTTTTGTAAGATTTCAAAATCCTCTGTCAATTTGTCCACAATAGCTTTCCTTATTAGGCCCTTTTCCAAATCATCAAATTTGGAATGATTCATGCAGCTTTGAACTAACAAGCTATGGTAGTGCTCCTAAGAGAACATTCGTCCTTCTTCATCCCAAAAGGATGGTAGGCCGTCCTCAAATAGCTCTTTGAAAACCTGCTTGAAGTTATTAACCTCTGAAAGCATTTCATTTGCATTGTCTTGGACCGTCTTCATTAAATGGTGTTTGTGGATAAACCTTTTAGCCCATAGTACTATTGATATTCTATCATTTATTCCCATATCATGTAATTTATGGTATGTCAATGAATTTAGAAAATTCAGTGTGTTCTGGGCTGTGGTAAGGGGGCTTCTCTCCATGTGTTCATTCACTAACTTTAGTCTTTGGTGAGCCAAATTGATCAATATGTTTTGATCATCGATAAAGTTCAGATGGTGCCTGAATTTAGTGATTTCTATAGATAAGGTGTCCCAAATGATGTGCTTTGCCCCTTGGAGAGGACCTTTCCCAATGTTTCTTTCTTTTAGTTCATTGAATTTCTTCTGCAGCTGATTCCTGTCTTGCAATATTTTATTTTTATTTTCACTTACTTTGGCCAATTCAGACTTGATCTTTTCATTCTCCGCTTTTAACTATTTTATTTCTTCATCCTTTAAGCCGACCTGGGACATAGGTATTGATAAGTCATCCACAGAAAAGTCATTCAATGGTTTATCAATATTTACAATGGACAGGTCCTCATCAATAGGAGTCTGACCCATCAATTCTTCCATGATTTCCTTTTCCTCATTTTGGTCCATTTTCAGCAAGGCAATTTGAGATATCAGTTTATTTCATTCGGCTTCCCATCTGTCCTTCTCCTCTTGTAACTCGACAGCTTTTCCTTTGTGTTCCATCATCTCCTGCTGCATCTTGTCTTTCTCTTCTTGCAGTGCTAATAATTCGGATGATTGAACATGTTCTGAGCTTGGGATCTTCAATCTTTTCTTCAAAACTTGGAGAGCATTGTCCTTTTCTTCCAACATTCTTCTGACAGCTTGAGTGTTATTTATTTCATTTCTTAAACTGATAATATCTCCTTGTAGCTTCTTAATTTGAATGGTATTGGCCTTATTTTCAACTCTTTCATGTTTCAATTGAATCTCTAACTTATCTACCAAAATTTGTAGTTTATTGATTCTCATCATAGCTCATAACAAATCTGAATAAATAATATCACTTGTTTTCTTGTGAAGCTGTATCTTATCAGCTACACTAATCTTATCCAATCTTAGTTACATTTCTGTCACTTTCTTGTTGCTCACCATGGCCAATTTGAAGGTATTTCTTTCTGTATCTCTGGCAGAAACCAGGGAGGTTTTCGGATTGTTTAAATTCCTTACCTTCGGGAGTAAACTTCTTGTCTTTTCCAGAGACTGCTTTCTTTTCCCCATATAATTGGCCTTAAGCTCTTCCTTGGATTTGAAAATTGAGCTTCGTTCTGAACTATCTACACTTTTAAAAGAAAATTGATTTATTTGTATGGATTTGGTTGGGACTAAAGCAACTCTCCTGAAATCATCAGAAACCTCTTCACTTGAGACTCCACCAACTTGTAACAATCTTGCATTTTTATGTAATCCATCTTCATCCACTTCCATGCTTTCAATTTCATATAGACTCATTTTAATCAAAACATTAGGATCCTTTGTCACTTGTGATATAATAACTGGTAAAGTACTTGCATCTCCATCGGACCCTGGAGTTTCCGTAAACTGCAACATATTTGCTATTTCATTCAATCCTTCAATAAACTGGTGTTCAAACAGTTTGTTTTTGTTGGCCTACTTCCTTAGGGAAATTATGTGGTGAGGGTCATAATTTGCCTTCGGCTCTTTTTGAAATTCCATGCTTCCCAATAAATTTTCAATAAACACTATGGAACCTTTATTTTTGAAAATAAAAGAGCCAACCTTGAGTGGGAATTTGATATTTGAAGATTTTTTAAAGGCTCCAAAATGTTCTTCCTCTGAATGCATCCTTTGCCTCATGAATTCTAATGCAAAAACTCTGGGAGTGAGGAAAGCGGGTAACCTATATGGTTCCCCAGTGAATCCATACATCCTTAAAACAGTACAATCTTTATGCAGGAACCAGTCTCCGACTCGATCTTCAGGCAAGGATTGCATCAGGCATTTCATATCTTCTAACACACGGGATAGCACTTCATCGAACAACATTTTATACATCTCTGACATGATTGAATTGGCAAACTCAAACATGCTAATCTGCTTGGGAAAATCAAAAGAGAAGATGGTACTCAAAAACAGTAATTCAGTGACATTTGAACAAAGAAACATGTACAACAAGTAAGTTTGAAATTTAAAGAACCTAACCTTCGAGAATTCACTTAACTGAAGGTGTATTGCTTCTGCCAAGTACTCATCTAGACTAAAAACAGGAACCGATTGAGACTCTGAACCAAATGAACTTATTTTTAACAAAAAACCAAGGATGACTTCAGTTACGCGACAATCATCGTCAAGACCCAAAATTTGACAGACCAGGGATACCACTAGTTGAACTTCATTTTTGGAAATATGAACATGGTACAGCGAGAAAATACCATCTAAAGACTGGCCCTCTTTCAAAATACTGGACAGAAATTTGCAACGGACTTCAAAAATACAGCTTTTGTACAATTCAGCGAGAATAGACTCATTTACAGGTTCACGGTTGTCAGGGTAACTGTCGGGCAGGTTTAAATTTTCGCGGACAACTTTGGCATTGAATTTACAGAGTATTTGAGAAGTAGACTGACTCACAATGACTCTTTGAGAAGGGGAATAATTGACCGCGCACCACTCTGCAAATTCTGGAAAATGCAAGGTTTGTTCGAGAGCAAAATAATACAAAAAGGATTTACAGACATTCAAGACATCATTTCCTTGTGAATTGTAGTGCCACAACCTTTCTTTACTAACCGATACGCTTCCTATAGATACAAAATGGTCGCACATGCCTCTGTCTCTATCAACTAAATAATCTTCCCTGTCATCTATAATTTGACCAGACCCTTGCAATTCCTTTTCTTGGTCCATAACTCAGTTGATAATGGTAATTAGATGGACGAATTATGGGCGTTTAAGCCTTACCTTTTTACCGTGGCTCGAAATTGACAGTCGAAGGTTGACGAATCTGCAGGTCTTTTTCACTCATCCAGTGCCAATAAAATAGCCATAGAATAAGTCAACTTCCCTTTTATAGGACCCCACTCCGGAGCGTGCCTTTGGCGGTTTCCTCTAAACAGCTTTCGCCTCCGGATTACACCACGATTGGCCACGTGGACAGTGGTTTATATTCCGCAACCACCCTTTACCTTTATCTGCCGTGCACCTTCCCACTCTGGATCTATCTGTGCTCGTTGATCGATTTCACCTTTATTTCTCCGCCGTCAGATTAGGTGGCACGTATCCAATTCCGCTGAGCGTAGTGGTCTTATCCATCGTACAAGTTTCTACTCCAGATTCATCCACAATCGTAGATGTAATCTGCCTTTATTTCTTCGTCGTTAGATCAAATGGCACTTACTCAATTCCGCCGGGCTCCGTTGTTTTAACAAGCGCGCGGGTTCACAAAGCGGAGCTTATACAGACCGTAGATCTCATTCGGTTAGATCGACGACCATTGATCCATCTACTACATTAAACCCCCTTATATACTTATATTCCTCGCATCTTTAGGGAGCGGATATAATACAGACCATTGATCTTCATCTTTTCGCTCCACACCATCAGATCCTTTGACAAATTATCATTTTTCACCTTTTACCATGCTTTCATACTATAAAATTTTAACCAAAGTATTGCAAACGACCATTACCTCTTCTTCACTATGATTTTTCAAGCTTCTGCTAAGTAGGGTTGTCAACATGTAGGATAGCGACACTCGAGGGAAAACCCCCTCTCGGTAAAAATAGGGAATCAAGCTGTAAAGAATATATAAAATGGCTCTGCATGGATAGACATGAGACAAGCTCGGGATTTATGGCTGAAACTCAATGTCAGGGAAGCCGTCGTAAAGCTCAATAAGGAAAACAAAGATCATGATAATGCAATTACAACTTGACATAAGGGAGTCCTGAGGGAAATAGGATAGCAAAAGATCAAAAGGAGTATGAGGCTCTTGCGAAATGTCATGGCAATACTATACAACGGACTCCCACACCCTAAGGGACAAAACATCAACATGGCAACCAAATGCAAATAACGCGCTAACTATGGTACCCATGTAAGGTCAACCTCTACCACTCATATCATGCCACTTCTAAAATAGCAAGAAGGTTCCGTGACATAATAGAGTGGGTTTGTACCTAAGGCAATAATGAAATGGTCACAAGGTCATGCAAAATGCAAACAGTGATGAAACCTAACCTATATGTCAGTTTAGACATGATACCTGATATCGACACGAACAGGTCAATCCAACGGCTGAAACGGCACTCAAAAAGGTCTCCTACATCATAAATTAGTCCAAAAATGGTCCAAACTATAGGAAAGGGGGTAAAAAATTTCAAAAAATTGAAAAATTTCTATAAATAGTAAAAAATTCAAAACATTATAAAACATTTGAAATTTTTACCCATTTGAGCTCAGATTTTCAATAGCAAATTCCAGGAGATCCAGCTGGCAGAATCCACTACCGTTTCTTCCAGGTACTTACCCATGCTCTACTCTTCCATTTTGATGCAATTTTTGTCAAATTCCATGGTGTTTTTGGATTTCTAGGCCAATCCAAAATAGGCACTGTGGCCCATGCAAAAATCGAGGGTTTTTCCACGTATAGGGATGGATATATGCAGAAAACGCCCTCACAGTCGCTTACATATGCGGTTGTTTGGCAAACAGTCACGTATGCGGCCGCGCATAAGGTTTTTTAAGTGTTCTAATGGGTAAAATTCCATTTTTTTTGTGTAGGATGGTCCTAGAATGGAGCGAACATGAACATGGTGATGTAGACGAGGCAGTAAGGGCCGATCTAATGGCTCAACAAGTGCTACGTGCATGTGGGCTCTACAAATTTTGGTGTCTTGGTGGCTTAAGGGCCAAACTAGGACTATTGCAGATGCTGGTGGACTACTGAGATCCAGACTCAGAGTCATTCCAGATAGATGGGATGTCCCTAACCATAGAGTTGGAGGACATATACTTTATTACTGGACTTTCTCGATGGGGGGAAGTATTGAACCTACGTTCTCGCAGGCCTGGAGGTGGCCTGACTATAGATGAGTACACTATGGTGTACTACTATCCGGACATGGAGAAGGTGGGGATTCAGATCCCAACTAACTCCATACAAGTGCTGGGCCTAAAGGCCATCCTACTGATACTAGGCAGGATAGCAGGCTTGGCTTCACTCCATGAGGCCTCGTGACCTCTGATGTTCTATGCAGTGGAGTGCATGAGACCCACGGTATATGATTGGAACACTGCACTGTTGGGTAACATGAAACACCAGCTCAGTGAGTGTAAGATGGGCAGAGTGAGAAACTTCAATTTTAGCAGCATACTGAGCATGTTCTAGGATTGAGCCCCAGAGTTGACACTCCTCTACATGGGGTTCGAGATCTGTCCCAACAGTGTTGGGCGGATGCGATGTGTAGACTAGGTGGAGGTAGGGTGTCCAACCCCTATCCAACTAATTTATTTTCGTGGTGGTGACGACAAATAGTTTCCATCGTTGACTACCCCTATGCGGGAATAGATTTTCAGGGGGACCCGGACATGCCGCTACCACCAGGATCAGCATACGATGACAAAGGTAACAAATCTCGACCCTCTCTTTAAATTTTTGAGTTATTTAATATTTTTGTGTTTTCTGATTATATAGAACCAAAAGACATATTTTTTTGTGACAATACATAGTGAAATCTACCATATGCATGCAAATGTGGGACCATGGCGGCCTGAAGGCTTCCCTCATCATAGACAGAGGGGAAGAGGAGATGATATCACGGGTGTGGATGCGGAGTGGATGCTCCAAAGCATTCATACCAACTTTGTGAGGCTAACACACATAGTTCCCATGGCGCAAGTTGAGGACTTTCCTGAGGCCATGCAGTGCCAGGTGGTGGGTGTACCCATGAGCATGGGTGCGATTATTTCAACGGTTGGCTAGAGTTGTAGTGACATTCCATGATCACAACCCCCTCCTCCTCCACAGGCTTAGATACCTGGGAGTTATACAATTTGGATTACCGTGTATTATATTTTTGTGGCTTGAGAGCCCCATTTTTGTATCATGACACTATGTATTACCACATTTTGGATGTTTATAAAAGCTTTTATGATGATCGGTTTATTTATTTACATGTGTAAAAAATTGTTTTGTGATGAATTTAGTGTGTGTGAAACAAATTCCAATCTAACATGTAGTTAGCATATGAGTCAGAGACTTGATTATTAATTCTTGGAATATATATGTATGTTATATTGTCAAATTACCATTCTAATAATCTCACATGTAAGAATCTTCTTAATAACGTCGGATCTCTAACATGGTACAAACCATTAAGTTGTGACACTAGTAACTCCGAATCAAGACGTACCTCAAGAGAAAGAATGCCATGTAAAATGGTATCTCGTAGAAGCTCAATAATGGCACTATATTTAGCAACATTGTTTGAAGATGGCCGTAAACATACACCTTCTGAAGACAACACCTGACCCATCGAATTATAAATCACCCAAGCAGCAGAGGCTGAGTGTTGAGTGTGATGGCTCACACCATCCGCAAATCCTATGTAGGTGGAAGATTCCATTGACATCTGCCAAAAGAAACAAAAACTAATCACAAACCCGATCACTATAAGAAAAGACCTATCTATGAAAAACTGTACAATAATATACAATAACCAGCCTTGGTTGAAAATCATGCATAGTACTTTTTGAGATAGATCCCATTTCTAGGCTCCTCCAAAGTTGTTCCCTCATAATCCACTAACTCATAAGCACCCTTCTCTAACACACGTTTGACAACGTAAGGACCACGCCACATGGGGTTAAACTTTCTTGCCCCCAAGGGTTCTTTTGGTTGATCCCACAAAAGGACCAAGTCTCCCTCACTAAACCTCCTTGGATGAACAGACTTATCGTACTGGACCTTTATGCGACGTTTATTTACTTCTAGAGCCATCAAATCATCTCAATGCTACTCATCAAGTTGCTCAAGGTGGAAAAAACACTCCTCCAATGGGGAAGTGTCTGGTAAGAGTTATATGGCTAGCTTCAAAGAAGGAATCTCGCATTCAACTGGAAATACCAACTCTACTCCATGTACAAGTTGATATGGAGAAAAACCCGTGGCAGTCTTAAAAGCGGTTCTATACGCCCACAAAGTAGGACATAACATAATGTGCCAATTATTCTTGCTTTGTGTGATGGTTCATTGGAGAATGGACTTGAATGATTTGTTCACTGCTTCTACCTGTCCATTCACTTGAGGGTAGTAAGAGGAGGAATGCTCTTGTTTGTACCCTAACTTTGATGCCAACTCTTCCATCATATGATTCTGAAAGTGCGAGCCATCGTCAGTGACAAGCTCTTTCGGAATCCCGAACCGAGTAATAATCTGGTTGAATACGAAGTGCGCGGCTGTCTCACCGTCAGATTTAACTATAGGCATAGCCTCAGCCCATTTCATGAAGTAATCAATAGCCACAATGATACGATGATGCCCCCCAGCTGAAGCTGGTTTGCAATCAATAAATTCAAGCCCCCACTTAGTGAATGGACTGGCGGTGATGATGGGATGTAACGGGGCAGGTTTTGAGTGCATATTATGTCCAAACACCTGGCAAGGGTGGCACCTCTTGACCACATCTACACAATCCTTAAAGATCAACGGCCAGAAATAACCCGCTCTTAAGATTTTTTAGGTTGTAGAAAGCCCAGATAAATGACCACCACATGCCCCTTCATGGCAATCATTCAGCACTACCTTAGTCTCCTCATGAGTTAAACAACATCGTAAAATGGAATCTACCCCATGTCGGTACAAAGTGTTATCCACTATGAGGTAATTCTTAGCCACGTGACATAATCGTTGTCGTTCATCCCATGAGAGGTGAGTAGGGACCTTCAATGTTTGTAAATATATAATGATATCCCCATACCATGGGTCTAAATTTGATATTAAGAAGATGTGTTCATCGTTAAACGTATCTTCAAAAACCAACTCCTCGGCCTCGCTTGGGAAATCCGATATAAGCTCTGCAAAAATTAACGATTTCCTTGATTTTTCTGAAACAAACTCGAGGTTAAATTCTTGCAAGATGACAATCCATTTATTATATTTCCCCCCAATCATCCTTCGAGTGCGAATGAATTGAAATGGATTGACATGGGCTACAACCAAGGTCTAGCGAAGGAGAATATAATGTCTCAATGATTGAACCACATGTACGATAGCTAAGGAAAGCTTCTCAACATGAGAATAACAGATCTCCACATCAATAAGATTTTGGCTCAGATAGTATATGACATGCTCTTGGAGCTCCTCATCCTCTTGAACCAAAACCATACCAATCATCTCCATGGACGCAGCCACATAAAGTAGAAAATCACGGCTATAGTCTGGGGGACTAATCACCGAGGCCGATGCTAGGGCTCGCCTGAGCGCATCAAAGGACTCTTGGGGTCACTCATCCAAACAAAAGGTGGTGTCCTTCTTCAAAAGATGCATGAAGCCTCTAGTCAAATTAGCAAAATTGACAACGAATATCCGTAAGAAGTTTGCCATGCCTTGCAAACATTGAAGATGACAAATATTTTTCGGGGGAGACAATTGAAGTATTGCCTCTACCTTCAAAGGGTCAACTCTTATACCCTCTTTAGAAACAATGAATCCTAACAAGTGACCTGACTTCACACAAAAGATGTACTTGTGAGGATTTAACCTGACCAAATAATGGTGGCATCTTTCGAATACCAATCTCAAATGATAGGAATGACGCATTCTCATACGAGAATGAGTAGCAAGGTCATCCAAAAATACTTCGATAATCGATTTGAGATCATGGAAGATCAAGGTCATGGCCTACTAAAAAGTAGCTTGGGTGTTCTTAAGGCCAAAAGGAATTTTTCGATATGAAAAAGTTCCCTAAGGACAAATAAATGTAGTCTTATGTTGGTCCTCAGGTTTAATTTGTATCTGATTATATCCGAAAAAGCTGTCCATGAAGGAGAAAACCTCGCTACCTACACACTCATACAAAATCTAATCAATAAATGGTGTGGGGAAATTGTCCTTAGGACAGGCACGATTCCAATCATGGAAATTAGTACATATGCGGATCGCTCCCTGCTTCTTATCCACCGGGACAAGGTTTTAAACCCACTCCGTCAAGGGAATGGGATAGATAAAACCGGCTTTCAACAGTTTTCTATCTCTGCCTTAATCGCGGGTTCTTTCCTAGGATTCACTGCACACAAACGTTGTCGAACAGGCTTATCATTGGGATAAGTCTTAATCTTGTGTTCAACAATGCAAGGGTCGATACCTATCATTTCATCGTAAGACCAAGCAAATATATCACAGAATTATTTAAACAGCTCGGTGTATTCTTGAATCTCAGCATGGGAACATTCTGCCCCAATATAGACATTCTCTATTCTGCCAGGATCATGAGAGATATTGATAGGAATCGTTGGAGATATATTTGCCATGTTTCCATCAGCCATCGGACCACGAGAGATTAATGGAACCATAGGACTACCAATTCTCTCACTAAGAACCTCTCTAAAGTCCTCACACTCCAAGCGGTCAAGCTCGGGAAGAAAGTAAGATCTATGATGGAGCTCTTCCCATCGTGGCTCAACTCCCGACATGGCCTCTATAATCGCTTCATCTGAAGGGAAAACACTATCAAGGTAGTCGTGTGCATGAGAAGACTATACTTCCCATGCAGGAAACACATAAGGGTCCTCCTCCTCCGTCCACGAAACAGAAATACTGGGCTCTCCAACACACTCAAGATTATCTTGATAAGCTACCATAGTTGCAGGCAACGACAGGTTCATCATGATGGGCTCACTCGAAGTATTTGGTGTAGGAAGAAACCAAGGATCTTCCATATGACTTGTGCGAAAAGACACTGATCTCATAAATGTCGAAGCCTCACCGGAACTAGACCCTATCATAAGGATCGGTGCAGGACAACTAAAACTTCCCATGAGGGATGGATACATGCCCACACCCACACTCCCAATTGCCATCTAAGAGTGCTCTACGATCGGGATCGAAGCTCTCGAAGATGCGGTAACTGACGAATTCTTGAATGACGTTTGATCAATCGTGACTATCTTCCCATTAAATGGAAAGCATACAATGTGAAATAGGGAAGAAGCTATGGCTTGCATACTGAACATCCAATTCCTATCCAGCAAGAGATTGTAGTCAAGGGGCGCATCAACCACCTCGACCTCTATTGCAATGGTCTTCCCTCTCAAATGGACCTTAGGAGAAGGAAGGATCTAATACGGCCTAAATGATCTCCCATCAAACACAGTTAACATGGTCACAGATTTAGACAACTCAGGGGAACCTAAACCCTTTCCAACATGATAAAGACATCACAGAAGCAGCATGCCTTCGTCAATCACAGTGCGCTTGATGGTCATGTTAAGACATTCTACGTGAATCAAAAGAGACACATAGTAATGCAAGCGAGGCTGAAGTCCTACAATTTCAAATTTAATAATGAAGGAAGAATTATCATCATTCACACCAAGGGCAGAAAGAAAATCCTTCCTTTGCGAAGGACAACTCTGAAGTGCTTCAAGTGCAGACATCGCACAAGGAGTGTGGCCCAAATCCTTGACAACAGAATAGTTTTGGGTGGCTCAGGCATTAGGATTGTGCCCCGAATGCTTAAGGACTCCCCTAGGAATGCGAGGTGTAGCTTTAGGTTTATCCATAGGTTTTTCAATATGCAAAGGAGTCCCTAGTGGATCAGGTTCCTTTCCTAGGCTGGGTTGTGACGAACCATAGTCTTTTGCATAGGTCACAACTTTCGCAGCACGTACCATGTTAATGCAACCACGACCACTACCCTCCGATGGATCTTGATCACCACCATACTGATCATGGGTCCTCAAGTTCATATTTTGATTGTGAGGTAAAGGGTTAGTCAACACAGCTGGGCCCTGCGCTAAGAATCTCAAGGATTCATCGATACGAGGGCACAAGTAAGTGAGGTGATCTTCCTTACACAACTTGCAAGGAAATTTAACCTTGTGTTTAGCTTGCTTGTCCCCCCCAGAATTACAAGAATTCTTGTCATTATTATTATCATTCTCATTCCTATTCCCACCCTTACGATTGTTCTTACCCTTCTTTTTATTCCATCCAGGCTACTGGTTACCCTTCTGGTCCGACGATTGCACCGAAAGCACACTCCCCGTTTGGGCAGGTTGAGATGAAGCTGTGGCTTGTCCTAAAGCAGATTGGTTAATTGAAAACTGACTGACTTGTTTTGCAACTGAGTCTGCGGGTTTAGCACTCGCACAACCAACAATGCCATTGGCATGTGGTCCAGGTTTAACTTTGGGGTCGAAACTAGAACGCGGAGCATTAGGAATGATCTCATATAACAAACCGGATTGAGCATAAATCAAATCCAGTTCCTACGCCCTAAAAATGGCTTGTTCCTCATTTTGCACTCCAGATGTAGAAACATCCTTCGCTATATACGGAAATAACGACTTAAGGAACCATTCGAGGAGGAATTCTGGCAGTAAAATGGCTTTAATCAACCTCTTCCATCTACGCCACTCTTGGATATGATCTGAGATATGTGTGGATTTATCCTGCTGAAATGTTGACAAGAGTTCAGTACCAACGTCATAATGCACTGGTAGCTGGAAGTGGTTAAGAAAAGTCATCTCTATGTCATCGAACAAAGCGAATGCCCCCCTAGGTAGCTCTATATACCATTTCGCAGCAGGCCCTGTAAGGGTGCATTGAAATAGCCTTAAACGGATTGAGTCCTAGTGTATGGAATTCAAAGAGCACCATAGCTGAAAGGTAGTAACATGTTCGCTCGGATCCTCTCTCAGTTTTCCCTTGAATTTGGGTATGTCCGAGGGAAGCTTAGTAGGGACAGCTGGCCAAGTCGGGTCATGAGCTACATGATCATTCGTCAATCTCGACAAGTCAGGAAGATTCAACATTGTGAGGAAAGGGAGCCTAGGATGATTAGGTTGATGGACCACTCCCTGATAGTTCTAATTCACATAGGTCTGATTACCATAACCACCATGGCCTTGGCCATAGTTCCCTCCTCATGTTTGACCCGTATAGGGTGGCATGGAAGCACCATAGTGTAGTGTACCTTGACTATTCGAAGCTACAAAGCCGTAATTTGGAGAGTACACAGGTTGTTGATACCCACACCCATAAGGTGAAGAACCCTGTCCATACTGCGTCCCATAACAGGGTCCATAAGTCATCGCATGAGATGTCCCATGAGACACTCCGTAAGTAGGAATATATGCTCTGGAAGTAGGATTATGACCTCTAGAAGTATGAACATGACCTTCCGAAACAACGGCTGGTGCATGAACCTGAGACACAACTGATCTAGTAACCGCAGTACGGACATGACTTGTAGCAACATTCCGGCCCGAAGGACCACGTGAATGAGGTGGAGGGTGAACATTCGAAGAACTAGGGATATAGGACGAAGGGACCTATGTAATTATGTATGTGCTATTCCCTATAGTCACTCGTCTTGGATCTGGTATCCTAATAGGATCACTAACCCTAGACCTAGGAGGAATATGTGATGTGACTTCCACCGCCGAGATGGAAGGTGCAATGTGACTTGTGCTCCCAAACCTCTCCGCATGGTAAGGAATGAGAGTTCCCCCAGGCATAGTGTTAGGCTCAAACTCAGATTTGACATGGAATGCCAAATCATGTGTGGGAAAACTAGACATACCATAACTACCATAACTAGTGCTCGCAGGTTCAAAATGAGTCTCATCATCCTCTGGCATTCCATACCGACGATCCGTCAATGGGGAATCAACCCTAGAGTAAGTCTATCATGAAAATTTCCTATCTCAGAAATCACAGGACCTAACTCAGTCAAATCAGGTGAAGGATCATAGTTAGGAGTAAACTCACCATCTTCCACATGAATGGGAGAAGGTGGTTCAGGAATACCTTCTATATGGTCTCCCATGGTGTGTGAATCAATGTGCGAAGTAGTCCACCTAGACTGTCTATTTCTCTCTCCCAAAGGAGGAGGAGATGTAGAAGGAAAAAGTCCTGCTAAATGATAAGAACGGCGAGGAGCCACACCCGAATCCATAATGACTCAAAAAATATAAAAGACTCTCTATCTACGCAAACCCTAGGCAAGCTAACGTGCACAGAGCAATCACCAAGAAAATCTAAATCCAACCACAAGCAATCAAGGGTAGGATAAGTGAGCTCCTGAATGAAGCAAGTATGTCTCGCCTAGGAGAGGCTTGAGACTCCCATACACAACAAGCAGAGGTACGTAACCAATTATTGTGGCCCTCAGCTTCAACGCGTAAAGTGAATGTGCCGTTCGACCCCAACCTAGCTAGGACACCCGCAAAATAACCCTTGAAAAGTACCCCGTCGATATCCTAGGTAAGGCCACTAAGGTCACCTCAATATAATCAATGCTCAGGCGAACAGTCATAGGCAGGATTGACTATATGGGTAGGGTAGCAAAGCCCGAAACTCTCTAAAGAGCCCCCAGATATGAATACAATCCTGGAAATATCTCCGGTGCTACTCAGTTATGACTAGCGGTCATCCCAGTCAATAAGCGCTCACATTGCCTCGTGCTTAACTCCCTTTTGAGAGGAGGATCCTAAGAAACACTAGTTATATCAAGGAATTTCACACACTCACCTCGACAGACACATACATGTTGTTGTTTAGTGGTCTTGGAGAATTTACTCACAATGAACTATTCCAAGACCCTAAAACCTAATCTTGTTGGTGAACCCTATCAAATAAAATAGTGTAGTTCATTTTAATTATGCGTTGATTTTAATTGGCTTTATTACTCAAAAGAGGTATATGGCCATGCAACTAATGGTGTCATGACACAACATGAAGCTAAATGCACACCTAACAATCAACGCAAATGTACTGTGTCCATGAAAAACAGGGTATGCTACTACATGAAATGCATAATTTTCTTCAAATGATAAATGCAAGATTTCCTATATGAAATCCTGACTAATACTCCAAAGCAAATCTAGTGTAAGTACTATGCAAAATGCAAGATGCAATGCATGATGATAAGCAAATATGTTTGGATTTTTTGAAATAAAAATGAGATATTAAAGAAAAAGAATGGCTCTACAACCCCTAGACTCTACAAGCACACTCAAGCAGCACTCAAGCAAAGTACTAAGGTAAAATAAATCTAATGCACTAATCCCAAAACAAAAAATCGAAAATGAAATGACAAGAACAATCTTCAAAAAGAAAATTTTACCCTAAAAAACGTCTCTGGTCAGAAATAGAGGTGTATACAGACTCTAGTAGTATCAAAGGAGACTCAGCAATCATCAAACCTCACCCAGCAACCATCCATCTTCCTCTAGAAGGAAAAACTAAGGGCATACATGAATGTTCGCAGTAAACCCACGTGTGTACGCAGAAATAACAGTGAAACCCACGTATATACGCGACTGTGAGTTAAAAACTCACATACGGGAAGAAAGGTGCATAAAAATAAAGGCAAACAGACAAGCTAAGACAAACTTCACACCAATCAGACACTACCAAGAAAACATGCCCCCAACCCCGACCCAGAAACTGGAGAAAAAGAGCTATTCAAAGTCATTGAATGCTAATAGAAAACCCCCAAAGGACAACTACTAGGAACTCGCCAATGGAGTCACCAATTCTATTACGGAGAAAAATTCCTATGGCTTGGGGTACCACAATAGACAGCTTGACTCCAGAAATCAATCCTTTCCAATATGCAATAGAAATTAAATATCTAACACTAAAGGATCAGACCTCGTACCTTATTCCGAACAATTGAAGTAGATCCCCATTGAACTTTCCAACTTCAGCTTGAATTGATAAATCACTTCCTCAACAACAAGTAAACAAGACAAGCATACTATATATATGGGTGTTAGATCTATTCTAGCATATATAATCAACAATGTATAAGCATTTGAAATCATCCATGGATAAAATATTCATTCAAACATACATTATTGGACAGGAAAATATATTTCTATTAATATACAATCAGAGATTACAATGGATACAACCTCTATTGGCATGTCTGCGAATCGAAGAAACTGAATCCCCCACTTGGGCCTCCACCACCTCAATCCTCCATCTCTCAATAGAAAGCTCACAAGCAAAAGGAAAGCTTGGGAAGAACACAAAAGTGCTCCAAGGGACAAAGGGATGCAGACTCAAGCACAAGTTCCAGCAACAATGGACTATAGTTTCTTTGCTCTCAATTCTCTCCCATGCCTTCAATGTACCAAATAGTTCCTTATCTAGATTTTCAAAGGGGTAATGAAAGGTCAAATCCAAGCAATCTCAAGGCATAGGGAAGGCCAGGAGTCAAGCGAGTCAGATCCATGTCAAGGAAAACTCGAAAAGGATTTGGATTATGCACACATCCTGATGTACGCGGTTTTAGGGGTAAAACCCACGTATATACACGATTAAGGGTTTAAAAGTCGTGTGTATTAATTTTCACATGTTTTTAGGGATGGTCAAGGAAACGTCAAAGTACAAAAAATGGTCCAAGGGTTCTAAGGAGTCTACAGAGGGACAAGGGAAGGCCATACAAGTGTGATTCACTTGGAGTGGTAAAATCAGCTATAACAATCGTGGAGGGATGAGATGTCGCTGGTGACTCTGCAACCATTTGATAAATGGGTTGTGGATTTTATGGGTCCTATTAATCCACCAGGGAAGCAGACTAGTGTGCGATGCACCATTACTGCAACTGACTATTTGACTAGGTGGGTGGAAGCTTCACTGGTTGTGGATTGTACCGCTGCGACAGCAGCGAGGTTCATCTTTGAAAACATTGTGACACGGTTTGGGTGTCCTAGGATCTTGATGAGTGACCAGGGCGGTCATTTCGTCAACCGGTTTGTGAACATTCTAACTGAGGAGTTGCAGATGCAACATAAGAGGAGTACACCATACCATCCATAGGCAAATGGGAGCATCGAAGCATTCAAAAAAATCTTGGAAATAGAGTTGACTAAGGTATGTAACACTAACCACAATGACTGAGACCTAAAAATTCCAGCAGTGTTATGGGCCTATCGCACTACTTGTAAATGGCTAACCAATCAGACACCATTTAAGCTGGTCTATGGGCAAGAGGAAGTCATGCCCATAGAGTATATTGTTCCCAGTTTGCGCATTGTCATGGTGACGGGCATGGATGATGTAGTAGCATTAGAAGAGCACATTGCATAGCTGGTTCAGCTCAAAGAAGACCGCTTTATTGTTGGCTTCCACCAACAGGTTGCGAAGGATCGGTAGAAGGTGTGGCATGATCACCACATTAAGAAAAATAGTTTGCAGAAGGTGATCTAGTGCTATTATATGACAGTAAGTTTATCAAGCATCTCGATAAGTTACAAATGCACTGGTTAGGTCTGTATCTTGTTCATTCCATTACTTCTAACGATGCAGTTCAATTACAGCAATTAGATGGTACAGTATTAACAACGCTTGTCAATGGGAGTCACTTGAAGCCCTATAGTTTGGGGCCAGTGATGCGCACTACTTGAGGCGCTGTGAAAAAAAAATTAGTTTAGAGCAGCAAGGGGAGCCCCGGGGGAGAGGATACGCAAGGTTAAAGTTTGTAGCGATGACTGGTCAACCACTTGCGACAGTTGCAGGGCTGTGGGTTGGTCAAATCAAGTAATAAATGTAGGTAGTTAAAACAGTTGGCTAGCGGTGCTTGTTGAAGCAACCTGTAGTAATGATTGATCCGACCATTACAGGAGTAATATTTCCAGTGGATTTGGCATCATTAACACCATATTTAATAATAATGGTGATAATAGATTTGGCAATTATGAGTTTTTAGTTGGAGGTGGCTATAAAAAGTGCACAGGATGCATAAGGATGGCATTGTTCAGTTGAGCAAGTAGAGTGTGAAGTAGAGAGAGAATTGTGCAGTGTGGTGTGAGCTGTCGAGTGAGTTGTAGTGTTGCAGGTTAGAGTTGTCGAGTGCATTTTAAGTTTTGAGGTGTGAGGCATGCTAAGCGACCTAGACGCCATCGAGATTCCAAGTGAGTACGAGTCCCCTACTCGGCCGATGGCTGTTGAAGAAAAAATTATGAGCATGCCAGTCGGTTCATCATCCATTCCCAAGCAGAAGAGGCAGGCTCAGAGGCCGAGTCCCATGCCACCGAAGAAGAGGAAAACTCACACATCGGCGAGAATTCAAGGAGAAGGAACCGTACAGACCGGGTCGTTGAGATAAAGAGATGTTGAGTCCGCGGCACCTCGAGGTGTCTTTTTTCATGACATTTTGGGATATGTCGCTCTTACGCATCTGAGAGCCAAGTCAAGGCAGCTGTCAAAAAGTCAGAAATATCCACCGAAATTTCTATCGCTACCGAAGGGGATGAGCCCTATTAATCAGTCCCATCGGTGCCTGGTGCCCCCATTCAGCGAATTCCTAAACCATGGACAAGTGGGTTAGACCAATCTGGATTGTTGGGGCTCATCAATATGCCTCATTTTGGGCGATTGAATGAAGCCCATGTGTGTGTAAAGAAACTGTTGGCTTATTTTCACAGAGGGATGCTATGGTTGAATAGACCCATCCTGGTTACCATAGAGTTGATCGTAAGCATCACAGGCTTGCCAAAGGCTAGGGAAGATCCAACGCAGTATATCCACGAAAGGGATACAGATAAAAAGCTTGCCAAGCAGCTGAAGGAGCACTTTTATTTATAGCGTCATGGTCATGCTTATCACATTGATAGCATTAACTCACAGGTGGTGCGCATCGGTGCAAGTATTCTAGCGAGCAAGGTCGTTTGGGGAAATCGACTAGTCCAATGCAGTTCGAGTGTTGTCTCCTGGGCACAAAAGTGTGCAGAGGGTGTATAAATGAATTGGTCCTCATTCTTATTGAATCAGTTACTAGAAGACGCTCTTGCTACTTAGATTGGGCAGCCATTTTCATATAGTTGGTTGTTAATCCTTATTTCCCTCATCTCTTAGATGGAACCTAAGGACTACCAGCCAATGGCGGTTGATGCAGTGAATGTGCGTCAAGGTGCATAGTATCTAAACTTATGGTGGGTTGAAGAGCCCAATCAATAGACAGAATGTACCATTCACTTTTGGGTTTATTGGGAAGAATTGCAAGCCACAGCCATTGTCATTCCTTGAGTCTCTCCTTATGCAACGTCCAAGTATCAATGGATCCTTCGGTTTTCCATCGAGCCCCACTATATCTACATTTTGGTGTGGTGGGACCCTGACTGGCAGTGGCTACCTTTGCCTTACAAGGTCATGATAGAAGAATTGGATGCCATTGTCCAAGAGTGGTCAACGGAGTGGTGAAACCCAGTGATTCAGGAAGAATTGTCTAAAGAGTTGGCACTGTATGCCCCAAAAGAGCCTGCCCAGAAGGGGTTAAGCACTCACGACTCTGACAGCAATTCATCGATGGATCTTGAGGATGCAGCACAGTGCATGCAGGAGGAGACTCGCACCAAATGGTGCCAATAATATGAGTCGGGAAGTGGTACCAAAGTTAGGGATGGAGGATCAACTGCAGCGACTTATCGAATTAGTTACTGACTCATCCGCGGCTATGAAAAAGGCGATCCGAGTGTCAAACCATGAACAATTCGGTGTGGTAAAAGATCGATTAGGTTCAATTGTTGGTATTGTTTCTAGGCAAACATATGCGAGACCCATGATGCAGGACATCCCATAGATCAGCACTGATCCCTGGGATAGGAACGTGTAAGTTCCCCCAACTACGACCTACGTAGGAAATGAGGAAGTTCACCAATTGCTATGACCGATCCAGAGTGTGGCTTTGGATCTGAACAAGTTGTCCACTATGGCGTTAGTGGAGTTTCAGCACGTTTCCACCCTAGAATTGGCAAAATGACAAAAAGAATTGATTGATGGTTGTGTCCAGTCACAGAGTGAAACAAAGAAGCTGCAGAAATAGGAAGACGAGCTTCCTCAAGTCTGGGTGCAGCTGGCAGAAGAAAGAGTGGGAGAGATCGATGCCTTGAAGGTGACGTAGCCTGAGTTGCAGGGAAAGGCTGCTGAAGAGATTATTGAACTGAAAAAGGTGCAATACATCCTAATTGTTGAATAGGCACAGATGTGTTCCCAGTGTGGTGAAGTCAAGCAAGTTGTTTCTGAATTCTGCCAACACATTTTTGAGAACACGGTCGAGCTCACCCCAGTCGAAAAGGCCAAGAAATTGGGGCAAACTATTGTTTAGCTTCAGGATACCAACATGATGCTCAATTCCCTGGTACAACCTATGACGCTGCTGAAGCAAGTTGCAGAACGAAGGGCCTCCATTGAATAACTCACAACTCAGTTTGGAAGCATGGAACAAGAGACCAAGACCATTATCAAGGCAACAACGCGGTTTTGGCAAAGTCTTGTCTAGGATGAGTAGCTTGATCAGTTGATTGTGCAAGTGTAAGAAGTCAAATGTCAACTAACGACCTTGAAGAACTCACTAAGGTCCATGCCACTGATGGTACAGATCACATGGGCCGAGGAACTGAAGGACCTACAGTAGTGAGCTTCCTGTGCGCAGGAACACCAACAAAAGCATCGCACTCATCTTGATGAGTTTCAAGAAATCGGTGGACAGTTGGTTGTTAAAGTAGTCGCCACACTGCAGGAAGTACAAGAGAATTGGAAAATGGTCAACAGTAAGGCCAGAGAAGAGAACTCAATACAGCAGGATTCGACTAATTGTCAGAGTACTGCCGACAAAGTCCAGCTTCAGGTTCGTGAGATCGCGCAGCAATTTGAATATTTCAAGGTGCGGATGTCGGCACATACCCTATCAACCTGACGTGGCTCGAGGACGAGCCACAATACTGTGTTGGGGGGCTTGTTGGTAGGGGTTTTGGTAAGTGAGTTGCGCAGTGTCACGGCAGCTATGCAACCTCACGCGGTACTGTGCAAGGCCAGATCAGCGCAATGGGCAGAAGAATAACCACTTTGAATATTTTATATATTATTTGACCAAGTTTTGTTGCAATAGGTCATTAGTGGTTATAAGTTAGTTAGAAGTGGACCCTCAATGAAAAGGCGCAAGCCTATTTATAGATCTAGTTTTGCAAGTAGAAAAAAGGAGAAAAAAGGAGAAGAAGGATTATGATCATCATAGGAGAATCGCATCAGAGGATAATTATCACCAGAGGTCTAGTGCGATCTGGTTTTTGAAGAATTTCCTGTGTATCTACGATTTATCTGGGTTTTCCTAATGTATGTAGTCTCCGGTTTTGGATAAGAATTGTGTAATTTGGATCCTTTGCGTAAGATTAATATGATATGACAGTTGTTGCACAAATCCTGTATATTATCACTGCTACGATCTAATATGTTATGATGTTGCAACTTGCTTTGTTATGATGTTGCTGTGATTTAATCTCTATTGCTATATTGATGTGATCTTCTTTTAAGTCTATTATGTTCTATTGCACTATGATTCGATATGTTTTATGAACAATGCTGTGGTATTAGCGATATGGTGATAACTGTATGATGTTGTGGAAATGAATCAATAATGTCTGGATGCACTCTGTAAGTGGTGGAAATGACTTAACATCGAAGGCAAAGCTCTGATATAGTAGTTATGGTGTCTCCCCACAGGATCCCCATATCCTCCGTCCCCACAGCCAGAAAATCAGTTCCGACAACTCTCCCTTAAACATCTCAGGTGAGACTTCATCTACTCTGTGGATGTTGTTGGGTAGGGTAAAACCTGTATGGGTTGGTGCTCAGGGAGATTGCATTGGTTGGGCATCGACGGAGGGAGAACACCTATCAATGAGGCTTTGTTGGTGGGTTTCGCCAATAGAAGACCAAAGAGCATGACAGGGAGAAAGAGTCGTTAAAGTTAGAGAAGAATATCTTGAGCAGAGTATGTAGCTTAGTGCGCAAACAAAAGGTGCATCTTTTTCCTCATGCCAGATGAAGAGGACCTTATGGTATTCTCCCGGATGGGTTTCCACATTATATTCTATGTATATGTGTGAATGTTGAAAGTATCTTAGATATATGCGTGATTACTATAGTGAATGAATGGTTGTATCTTTTCTTATAAATGAATATATGTAAGATGGTTGTGTTGCATTACTGGATATGATAATGTTGCATGTCTATTGTTTATTTACTAAAGTTGCATAAAGAGAGAGTGGGTCACAGTATAGATGTAAAAGCATAGTAACCACAAGTAATCCAACCATGGACTTTGTGGAAGCCTTGGCATAGAACCAAGGTACTAAAACACCCTCCCACCCAACTATGGAAACATGGTTCTGGAAATTACCCATAAAGAGAGATATCTAGGGTGAGACAGAATTTGTGTCGCATGTGCTGTCGACTGAGCTCTACTCTATCAATACTAATATCTAGAGCTTTGTTGTGCTGAGCAGAAGGGACTGAACCTGGTTCTGGATCCCTGGAGAAAGGGACAGAGATAGACAATAAATACAACAAACTAAAACACATATCTCTATCATAACATGCTACTTATTACTCCTCCATTGAATACGATCACAAAAGCAAAAAAAACACCATGTTCCATATGGTATGTTCAATTGATCAATAAAGAAAGAAGATACAGAGAAATTACTATAGGGAAAATTTTATGTTATATGTCCCACATAGAGAAAATGAAATTTATTTACTTGAAAACCATGGAACATGGATTCAAGCATATATAGCTTGAAAAGATCAAATATATACTTTTGAACAAATATTTACTGCAAAAATAGGCAAGAAATGGGAAATTTTGACAATGTCATAGAAACAATTGACCTTGATACCAAATAAGTATCTACACATATAGATGTACTAAAATAACAATTTCCCAAACTTTTCTTTGAAAAATATGACATCCAGCATGATCTTGTGCACCGTCCTCGATATCAACAAATAGAGAAAAATACTACATGCCAACATAGCACAAAATCATTCGTCCTAACCATGGAAGAATATTATGCCATCAGAAAAAGCCTAAACCAAGACCAATAATAAATAATAAAAGAATTAATAATACAAAAAATAAATCACCCATCTATGCATATTTGTTTGTTTTTAACTAGAGGATCAGGAATAGGAAAAACTTTCACTATGACAACACTTTATGATGCTTTGCTACACCTCTATAGAAAATATCTTGAGAGTGATCCAGTAAAAAAAAGAGTATACTTGTTTCTTTCATAGGAAAAGTTGCATACAATATAAATGGGGTTACAGTGAATTTAGCTTTATGTCTTCCCTTGCATTCATAAAAAATGCTTGCTCTATGTTCGGCCAAGAAAAGTGCACAAGGAAGAATCCAAAGCATAAGCGAAAGACAGGCAAAACAAGCGCACAATAGAGAAAGATAGGTAAAGGAAGAAGCACAAGCGTAGAGCAGAGGAAGCTGTGATGAGGAAAGGCAGACCCAATTCGGTGGAAGAGGCAGGTAGAAGAGCTAAGGCTGAATAGGTGCAAGTCAAGGAATACTGTAGAAGAACGAACCGACGAAAGACTAAATGATAGTTTTGCGGCTAGTTATGGCCTGTACGAGCAAGCTGAAAGACATTTGTGCAGCTAGATATGACCATGGTTTACATAATGCATGATTTTTGTGGCTAGTTATGGGCCAGAATTAATGTAATAGAAGATATTTTGTAGATGTTTAAGTCAGTAATAACTGAGCTATACTCAGTCAACCCTGCGTAGTCTTGTAAACACTATAAATAGAAGGAAGTCACTCTATATAAGAGTTAGATTCAAGAAAATGTTTAAGTTAGCTTCATTTTTTAGTTAGTTAGTATTGGTTGCTACTAAGTTCAGATCAGAGAGGAGTCTGATAGTAGTAGGATTTTGAGCTGCGAGTCTGTAGTTGAGTGCATAAACCGTTTTGTAGGATTTAATCTGCAGCTGAGTTCGTAGACAATAAAGTAGAAGAGTTTATCTAGGTTGTGCACAGATCAATAGGAGTAGATATAAGCAATAAATCAAAGAGCATGAGAGTAAGAAGAGCTAAGCTAAAAGACATATCTTAAGAACAGTCTGTAAATCGCAGACTGCAAGGTGCTACCTATATTTCTCATGCCATATGAAGAGCACCTTGGTGGTTTTTCCCATATGGGTTTCCATGTTATTTATTGTGTTAATTAATGGTGAATGGTGAATGTGAATGGTTGGATGTTTAACTGTCAATGTTGAATTTTTTATTATCTTCCAGTATTTACAGTTATTGTGGGAATGAATGTCGCAGTATAAATGAATGCATTAAAGGAATGAATGGCTAAAGCATTGGTGAGAACTATGTATTATTTCATGTTAAGCTGTTAATTTATAATATGAGTCGCATCATAGTCAGTTGCTTTAAAGGAATCAGCTGCATCACACTATTGCACCAACTGTTAAGGTGGTTAAGGACAAGGTTGTGTCATGCGTCGATTGTGTCGCGCTGTTGCACCACTGTCGAGTAGTGAAATACTCCATCCCTCCATATCTCTTGAGCACCTTGGTCACGTGCCAAGGGACTGTCCTCCCTCACCAACTACTAAAACATGGTTCTAAAAGTTACTCATTAATATATCTCAGGTGAGACTTTTCCTTCCTCGTGGGTGTCGACAACTGAGCTTGCTCCATCGGGGTGATGGATTTGGGTTTTTTGTTGGTTTTGTGTTATTGTTGATCCTGGGTCATGTAAGGAAAAGAGCCAAACAAATGATTCCATTTTTGGGACCTTAATCATTTTCATCGAGGTAGATGTTGTGGAATCCGACAAAGAAGGAAATAGAGCACTGGTTGGAGTCCAAGATGCTAACCTTTGCACAAGAAGAGAACATGGGATCACGGTTGAGTGCAGAAAACTAGTTAGACCGATACATATACTCTAATATTCATGAGATATTCTTTTCATAGTTTCCCATTGTGCTACATGAGTGGTTGTCAATATTGGGAACTCGGCAGACAAATTTCCAGAGATGAGAGGCGGTTGAGTGGAGTGATTAGTTGGTTCGTGAGATAACCAGTGTAAGTAACCCTATCTCTAGAGTTGTTGATTTTTGGCTAGACAATATTTTACAAGGGTATATTACTGAGTTTGCAGTAGAGACGATAACCTCATATAGTGAGGCTAAAAGAATTTTTTTCCAAGGACCTCGACGAAGATACTTGTTTTCTATAACTGGATAAAGATGCTCGTCTATGAGAAGGGTATCTTGGAGTTGAGAAATTGAGTCGCATATCCAGAGGGGGGGATATGTCATGGATGATATGCAGAGAAAATAAGAAATAGTGAGCTGGGATATTCCCAGGAAGTACAAAACCTGAACTAGAAGTTGGATTCCTAAGGAGTGGAAAGAGATTCATGTATGGAAAAAGGAGAAATACAAGTCCTAGTATGTTCAGAGAAAGTGACTACGAAGTTTATTCGCGGCTAGACGAAGGGTCTTGCAATGAAGACGGAGAGTATCAGCCAATATCTGAAGAAAAATATTCAAAGGAATCTATGGAGACACCAAGATCAGGATGCAACTACATCACACTAGGAGTATCGCTAGAGGCAAGGTCTATAGCCTCATCTCCTGAAAGAGTTGTTAATACTGATAGTTCTAGTACTACAACTAGCGTGCAAGAGGGTACACCTCCATTAAACTATTCATCAGACAACATTGACGCCAACTCAATGGCAAGGCATGATATTAGATTACCCATATTTAATAGGAATGGAGGAGAGGATCCAGAGCAGCATTGGTTCCTCTACAAATTTGTTTGGATGGTTCACCTAGTTCATAACATGAACCTAAAGAAAGCATAGATGATCATGACTCTGAGGGGCCATGTGATGGACTAGTTTATGAATTTCTGCATAATACCACCAGGAACCCCATAGAAAAACCTTGCAGAAATCTGACTCGTGATGATTTATGAGTTTAGAAAACCCAAATTTGCATCGCAGTGTATCATTGATATTAAGGAGATAAACAAAGTGTTGGTAGAGTCTGTATGGTACTTTGACTAGAAGTTTAAAACTTTAATGGCCAAAGTAAGTTTCCAAATGTCAGATGTACAGCATAAAGAGTGGTTTATTGTCACTCTATTACAACACATCTGAGGCCGATTAATGTAACAAAAGATTGAATCACAAAAAAAAGCACTGGAATTAGCAATGAAGTTGGAAGCCTCACCAATTGGAGATGGTGCCGCGGTAATGGTGCAAATTCAGTTGCAGCTGGCTAATATAACGATACAACTTCAAGATATCAAGAAGGTAAAGGAACCCCAAGAATATTTATGGTGTACAAAATGTAGAAAGGATGGACACACCAAGGATAATTGTTTGACCTACATGAACTACATCTCATCGGGTGCGTCGAACCCATTGAATTCCCACGGACTACCCTAGTGCTGAATATTCCATACTAGATGGGATCGCGATGAGGACTATCTATACTTGCAAAAGATTGTAAGTACCCCAGCAAACCTTTTCTATAAATTTTGTAAGTCAGTGGGAGATGAAGATAAGGATTGCAGAGAATACCAACTTTTGAAGGAAAAGACAGTAGACACATACTTGATGAAAAATGATGGGAAAGTTCAGGCTAAATAGTCACAACCGCACTACAAGCCTGCACCTTTCCCACTAAACCAATATCGGCTGCAGTATGCACCTCAAAATAAGTATTTGCCTCAGAATTTGTATGCACCACAGAACCAATATTAGTCACAACACCAGTAGATACAGTACCCACCACAACAACCACACACTCAGGGAAGGGGTGGTGGAAACTTCAGAGGAAAAGGAGAAGTATTTGGCAAAGGAAGAGGTCAAGTTACATGCTATAACTGTGGGAAACCAAGCCATTATGCTAGAGATTGTCAGGAACCTCCAAAGACATGTTCATATTGCAAAGTGTGGGACCATAATGTCAAACAATGTCCTCAGCTGATTAAGAAGTGGCAGGCTCAGACCATCGCAGGCCCTAACCCTATGCAGAATTTGAACCCAAATCCAAATCCTAAACTTAATGTTCAGACAATTTATTTTGAGCCAAGAGATCCAAGCATGGCTATCATAACACAAGGAGGTGTTGCGACTGGAGATAATCAGGATATATTGCAAGAACAACTGCAGCTGCAGGTGTGACCCGCAGCACAGAAAAAATTACCATTCAACGTTCAAAAGTAGAAGTAAGTCTTTTTGGATGTGCAACCGGATTTTGTGGATCAAGAACAACCGTTGACATCATTTGAAGTTAGGGATATGCTTGAATGCTTCCAATATTTGTTCCAAAAATAGATCCTGAAAAAGGTTAGTAAGCTCAAGTCGTTTTTGTCAAGTTTCTTAGCTCTAATTCAAGCTAAAGATGCTATCGCAAAACTACAAGCACTGATAGAAGTAACCCTGGAAGAGTCACAACCTGGAGAGAAGGTTAACCATGTCAAGAAGAAATTTAAAACTGGGCGCGAGTTAAGAATGACTACGCGGATAGGGGATTATGACATGGATTACATTATTTTAGATCTAGGTTTAGACATCAATATTTTGACCCAGCAGACTTGGGAAAGCATGGGCAAGACGTTCTTAGACTGGTCCCCTATCCAACTGTGACTTGCAAATCAAGCAAAGGTCCTACAAATTGGTAGGTTGATTCAAGTCCCTATAAACATTGAGGGGTTGCGCACATTTGTAGACTTTGAAGTCATTAACATAGTTGACGAAACAAACCCATATCCCATGCTTCTGGGGATAGATTGGGCCATAGAGAATCAGACCATTATCAATTTCAAGAAAAGAATTCTATCATTCGAGGATTATAAGATGAGGGTAGTATCGCCCATTGATCCATTGGAGGGACAAAACATCAAGTCTATCTACAATGAGGGACGAGGTGATTATCTTGACCAGATCTACAATGTAACTTCCTTACAAGAAGATTACATGAACCCAATAGCAGATGGAAACCTGAGCTAGAAGATTGCTAGTTCCTGCACATCCAACTCAGGAGAGACCTTAGAAAACTAGAAAAATAGATTGCATGAAGTCTCTATGAGGCGATGCGCCATAGTTACCTAGTTGGTGTGATGGGTGGATAATCAATTGAGGGAGTTACCCACATATGAGGGGTTACTTAATAGAACCACGACGCTTTTCTACGTTGGAATATGTAATAGATACACGACACTTGTAATAGAACCACGATGCTTGTCTGCATTGGACTATGTATTAAAGGCTATGCCTGCCAGATGCTGGGGTACACATAAGAAATCCATATCAGAATGGACACAGTGTAGAATATTGCTGGAAGTTCGATTCAGTGAGGAAGTCAATGTTGTGAGTCAGAAATACATAGGGAAATCAAAACCTTTTGAGCACATTAATCAATGTCACATAGCATTTGCAGAATACACGTGACAGGAATGGGCCCATCATTTCATTCATACATTGGAAATCACACCTATAAGTTGGTATACATCCATGGAATTGCAACAAGGAACTCAGGATTGGGAAGGGATAACTGAGCAGTTCACACACACATTTGAATTTGTTAATGAGAAACCTACAGTTGATGCTGCACTTCAGACAATCCGGGAGAAAATATTTGCAAAAATTCTTGTTAAAGTGGAAAGTTCCCATCAGTGCAGGGTGACTATCCAACAATAGATGACCTGTTACAACCTGGCTGGAGAACCATATGATGATCCAACTAATATAAACATACCAGAGTTGGAGGGTACACACGAAGTTGAAGGAAGTGATATTTCCAGTGGCCATTTCCTCAAGCCATTGAAAATAAAGAGAGTGAACATTGGCTCAACAGAGAACCCAAAGTTCACCAATATAGGAGATTACTAGGATGATGAGACAGTAGAAAAGATCACAGACTTGCTGCATGAGTATCAAGACCTATTCCCTACCAATTTCTCAAATATGAAGGGAATAGTCGGCGACTTAGGAGAAATGAAAATACCCCTGAAACCATATGCTAAACTAGTTAGACAACGACCTTATAGATTGAATCCAAGGTATCAAGAGAATGTAAAAGAATAATTGGATTGCATGCTCGATGCTGGGATAATTGAACCTATTGAGGAATCAAAGTGGATCATCCCTATAGTGATTTAGGATAAGAAGACAATAGGTGGAGTCAGGATCTGTGTCAACCTAAGGAAGTTGAACAATGCATGACTGCATGATCCATTCCCAAAACTATTTACATATGACGTACTTGAAAGCATCAGAGGGCAAGAGATGTATTCATGCACTGACGTCTTCTCTATTTATCATCAAGTCAAAATCGCAAAGGAGGATCGCCATAAAATGACCTTCGTCATAGAATGGGGATGCTACCAATATACGGTAATGCCCTTTATCCTCAAGAATGCATCTGCTATTTTTTCTACAATAGTAGTTTCTACTTTTAAATATTTCATACATAAATTTCTTAAGGTCTACTTTGATGATTGGATTGTGCTTGGTCTAGAAAGAGACCATATTGAAAGTCTGCGCATGATGTTGGGTCGTTGTCGCAAGTATTAGATTGCGATTAATTCCAAGAAATGTATTTTTTTCTCACGATTTGGTGTGTTGTTGGGTCATGTCGTATGTCGCAATGGTATTTTAGTCGACCCAATGAAAGTTGCAATTATTCTTGACTTACCACCACCTACATCAGCCACGCAACTCATATCATTGTTAGGACACATAGGCTACTACAGAAAATTCATCAGCGAATATGCAAAGATAATTGCACCTATGGAGAAACGATTGAATAAAGATGCAAAGTTTCAGTGGATGGAGCCTTGCTAGGAAAGCTTGGATAAATTAAATACCAATATGTCCATTGCGCCAATACTTGTATTATGGGAATGGAAGAAGGAATTCCATGTTCATGTCGATGCATCATCTGTTGTGCTCGGCATAGTCTTGACACAACTAGGTGAGGGTGCACCTGACCACCCCATTGTTTTTTCTAGCAAAAAGCTATCGAGGATAGATAAAAATTATGCAATGACAGAGAGAGAAGGCCTCGCCATGGTCATTGCACTTCAGAAGTTCCAACACTACTTGTTGGGTATACATTTCAATATGTACATTGATCATTCAGCATTGAAATACCTGGTCAACAAGCCAGTGTTGGGGGGTAAGATCTGTTGATGGCTTCTCCTATTTCAAGAATTTTACTTTGAGGTCATAGTTAAACCTAGTCGACTAAATGTTAGACCTGACCACCTATCGACGATAGAAAGTGGTGAAGAATCAACCATTCTAGAGGATAACTTGCTCGACATGCAATTGTTTGTAGTCACCATGATGGAGGATCAAAACAAGGATTTTAACATTTTCATCCACTTCCTGAGCATAGGCTATGCACCTAAAGGATTCTCCACTAACTAGAAGAAACATCTAGTTATCAGAATCATTGATTACACATTGATCATGGGACACATATACAAGCTGGGCGTGGATGAAATATTGTGACGCTGCATTTCTAACTATGAACGACAGTGGGTAATGACTGAAGCCCATGCCGGTGTTGTAGGAGGACACTATGTTGGAAAGGAAACCATTTGCAAGATATTGCAAGAAGGGTTATGGTGGCAAACCATACATATGGATACTAATAGCTTCTTCTGACGTTGTGATATCTGCCATAGAATAAGAAAATTGTCACGTCGCGATGAAATTCCGATTGTGCTGCAAATAACCCTTCAAACATTCGACAAGTGAGTCATTGATTTTGTTGGACCGATCAGTCCACTAGGGAATAGGATTGGTGCATGCTACATTATTACTGCGATAGACTATTTAACCATATAGGCTCAAGTCATGCCTCTTAAAGATTGCACCGTTGTGACTGCGGCGAAGTTTTTATTTGAAAATGTGGTGACCAGATTCAGCTGTCCGAAAATTCTTCTTAGCAACCAAGGTACGCATTTTGTTAACAAAATGATTATTAAGCTTACTGTAGATTTCTAGATTCATCATACGAATACGACACCCTATAATCCTTAGGTGAATCGAACGGTTGAAGCCTTCAACAAGATTTTGGAGAATGCATTAACCAAAGTGTGCAATGTGCATCGAGATGATTGGGACCAAAAAGTTTAAATTGTGCTATGCGCATACCACACCACTTGCAAATGACTGACAGGGCACACCCCATTCAGACTAGTGTATGGAAAAGAAGTTATTGTGTTGATGGAGTACATTGTGCCAAGCCTACAAATTGTTGCACTGACGAAAAATGACTGACGGAGATGTTGTTGAGTAAAGATTTTCGTAGCTCGTTCAGATGGAAGAGGAACACTTCATCGCAGGATTCCATCAGACTATTGAGAAGTAAAGGCAGAAATCATGGCATGATTGTCATATTAGGATTAAGCCATTCAAATCCGGAGGAATTGTTTGGTTGTATGACAGTAAATTCTTCAAACATCCAGGGAATTTAAAGACGCATTTTCTAGGGCCATATTTGATCGCATACATCACTGATGCGGGCACAGTGAAATTGCAGAAGCTGGATGGAACATACGTCACAGGAATGGTCAATGGAAGTATCCTAAAACCTTACTATGATGGTTGTGACCTTTCTGGGTAAGGTCACATCATGCGTGAAAAAAAAAGGAGCAAACTAGGGAGGAAATGGACAAGGAAGTGGTCAAGACGAGGGCCAAGGAAACGGCCAAGGGAATGGTCAAGGTAATGACCAAGATGATGGGAAAGGAAATGAAGCTAGCGACAGGAAAGACAACCAATTGCTGAGTTTCAACGATAATGACAGTCATCACAACTCTGGCAATGATGACTCAGAAGGCACACCTACTGATGAGGATGTGTGGACCCAGTAGCAAGAACTGGAAAAAGGCTGCACACACCTGCGCAAGAAGCAGAAAGCTGACAAAAATTCCAATACTGTCATCTTGGATAAAGAAGACATACAATATCATTCTTTGATAAATTTTTAAGTTATATCAAAATATTGTTGTTCTTTATGCAGGTTCACTTGTCTAAATGTACATTGTCAAACTCTAATTTTCTTTTTTTTTATTTTTCGACCCTTTCCTTGCAATAAACCACTAGAGAATAAGGAGAAAAAAACACAACGATTTGTCACATGATCACTTAAGTTATTGTGCACATACCTAGCTATCATGTTTAAAGGAAAAAAGCATCCAAGTACATGTTCTATTTTTACTATCCTAGTAGCAGTTTAAGCTATTCCACATTTGCATATTACATAGCACCAATTGAAACAACTACTTTATAGACATTTTCTCTTCCCCATTTTATAATTAGGAAATAGTCATTTCTTATAATAGACGCCAACCAACAATTATACAACAACATACTAGTCTCTTTTATGCCTTCCCTTGCATTTATACAATAGCTACCAACTGCAATTGGTTATACCTTTCTATGAACACATTGTCTTATCATCAATAATAGAATTTAAGTAACTTACCAACAAATTTTTGTTTGACAAAAGTACCATTTTCCTTAAGAATGAAATGGAGAAAACATCAACCAACACAAGAACCAAAAGGTAAGAAATAATTTCCAGCTTCACTAGGTAGTAGTTCTTCATTTACAATGTCAATTGAGAAAGAAAAAAAAACATGAAGTACAAATATCCATGTAGGAAATTGTTTCCTAGCATGGAATACTATATATTGTGTATTATTTAACATAAAACAACATCTTTCTTTAATTTTCCCTATCCATTTATGGCTACAGTGATGAACAATCTCAATTACAACCATCTAGTATCATCTAGATTTGTTCAACGAATTATAACAAGGTTTTTGAAGGTGATTATTTAGTCGACGAGGATGGACAATTGACAATAATAATAGACTTCAACAATTATCTAACTCCCCATTTTTTCGACCACTTTTTCCCCGGAACTAGTGTTGGGATCCGTGAGTGTGGAATAAAGAAAAAAGGAACATAACATAAGGGAGACGCATAATTTTTCATTGTCCTCGTTGATAAATATAAGGTTGTGAACAAGTTTGCATATATGGTAAACTTACCCTAGACACAAGAATAAGTCAATTATTAGAATCAGATGATGACTACTTAGTTGGATCCATCATGGTAATTGTGATTGGCTTACAACATAATAAAACATAGTATGAACTATGTATCAAATATTGTCAAACAACATATGACATTGAAATTGTAAGTCTTTCCTCTTTTCCCAAAAAATATCTAGCTACCACTTGGACTTCTTTAGAATATCCAATGTTCCTTTTGCTACTTAATATTGAAATAGATTAATTGCTTCTAACTCTTTCTGCATGCGCCCACGCTGCTTCTGAATTTGTTTTAGGTGCAAATAAGTGAAATTCACAAAGATATCATTGAAGAAATACATTAACAACTTTCAAGTGTTGTTCCAACACTATACTTGTTCAAGAAAATAGTAAGAAATGGTGAAAAAGGAAGTCTTCCAATGCAATTTTTTGGAGGGACCTTTGTAGATGTTCTGAACAATGAATTTGCAAAAGAAAATTTGCTTATTTTTTACCACTCAAAAACTCAGGTGATTTTCTTCTATGGTTCTTGTATACAGAGCTTTCCTGTCGATAATTTTCAAAATTGTTGTTTCATGTATTTATTGTTTGTTTCATCATCTTTCCTACAACAACATAATCACATAGTGAAAACAATTTCTCCATTTGTAGGTAGAATGTGTGTCAAAATAAAAGAATGCTTTTGCACCACAATTTGAACAAGTAAAATTTCAACACCCAATGATTTCTTATCAAAATAGGTAGTCTGCAAATCAGGAACTAGCCTAAAAAATAGACAAATTATCAAATGCATCTTAGGAACAAATGATGTCTAATTTGAATGTGTTTTACACAACCCACACTTGAAAAATGTTTCCCAAAAGTTTCCAACATCTAATTTGAATACTATATGAAAATCATTTTAACAACTATGCACCATTTGTGAAAGCTATCTCAGAAAGGGTTGTTCACGCTCACAGTAAACAACAACATTACTAAAGTTAAAAGGCTATGAATATTGCAATCACTTTGTTGCTAGTAGATATTAGTTATTTTTTATAGAAAAGATACTTGCAATTAATGAAAGTCAGGTGTATCTTATTGTGTTATGCCGTGCTCCATAGAAAATTGTTTCAGTAATTTTGCGACAACATAATGTAGGATTGTATTAATGTTCCTATATCTATATAAGATCTTGGGAAATATTGTTTCCGTGATGGTAGAATTGAGTTACCGCATGGTCATAAACTTGTATTTCCATTTTTACTTTAACAGAAAGTCTTGTGACCAAAAATACTTGTGACAGAATTACTGCAACAGACTTACTTTACTTCGACAGACTTTTACTATGTGTTGCAGCTGCAACAATTTCCCAAAATTCCAAAAAAAATTAGGACCCTCCTTTTGCTTGGATTAGTTTGATTTTCTTCTTTGATTTGGTATGAGAACTTTTCAGAAATACTTTTCTTATGCTTGGATTGATCTACCGCTGGTTTTCAATTTTCTAATGCTTAAAAACTTCAGTGATTGATCAAACTTCATCATTTGCCTTTTAATTACGTTTTCATCATGGCTGAATCGGAAGGTATTTGCTTCTCCTCCCGCCGTTGCGGATGGACAAACAGTATTGGCTCCGACTTCCTTTCTGATTTGTTTGTTTTCACATCAGCCGCTTTTGTGTTTTGGCATCGGAACTTGTATCACTTCTTCCACCATTGCGGACGGCAAGTCGCAATCTCCCCCGATCACTGTTTGGTTTTTGCTCCCGCTTCGTTTTTTTTGCCGATCCCGTGAGTCATGGGCTTCCGCCATTTCGGACGTGGAAAGTTGTACGGTTTCTGGATGTCTAAGTCGTTTGAATCTTTCCGTTGCGGAAGGCCACGTCTTTTGTGGCTCCGCCGTTGCGGCTGCCAAAGCTCTAAACTCTCTGAGCCTTTAGTTTTGTTGCTTCCAACTCAAGTCCTGACGTTGCAGATGGTGGTACACTTTACGGTTCCGTCGTTGCGGAAGAGAGAAACACTAGCCTTTCCGATGTGTAGTCGTTTTGCTTCCGATTCAAACTTTACCCATTGCGGATGGATTTATCCTTTGCGGCTCCGACGTTGCGGCTCTCGTTTCACTATTATTAGTCTCCCGAGGTTCCAATATGCATGTCTCCATGCATGGCTTAGCGCTTTGTCCGTCCACCATTGTGGAAGGAAGTTTTCTTTCAGCTTTCGATCCAAAAGTGGTCCGCCATCTGATATGTTACCCACCGCGAGTGTTTGACCGTATGCATATATGTGAGGTCGGGGGGCACGTTGGATTATTCTATTGTTATTCTTTAATTGCCGTGCTCTGTCGCTATCATGCTGTTGATCGCTCAAGCTTATTTGGACCCTATTGCCTGTACCCACGTTTAGGTGGCAACTGTAGAATCCTGACCATTTTCCTCCCACCATACACGCCGAATACACATCAGTTCCAGGTAGGCTTCTATTGCCTTTCCCTGTTCCGTTGAGCATTTGGTGGTTTTGGTTTTCCACAGTTAAGTGTTGCGGATATTTCTTTCCCCATAATTGCATGTATATATTGTGGTTCTTGGTGGCATTGCTATCTGTGGGGAGGGGCATTTTGACCGGCGTAGTAGTTTTTCCCCACCGTCGTTGTCGTGCGAACCTGCGCATAGAGGATGAGGGGGTTTGGTGCAGACGGCCGTTACACTGTCTGCACCAAACCACTCTGTATGATAATGTTATGGGTTGGAATAGGTTCGCCGTGAACTTTTCCTTTAGGTTTGGACGGTTGGTCCTGATTTTATGCTACCTGCATCTTTTAAACCCCAGCCATTTTCACCTACACGGTTCCGCCCGACCACATTCGAGCTCAGCATCGAATTCCTAGCCGACTGAAAGGGATATGCCACTGCTCTTAGTTTATTGACCATAAGTGCGTGAGCATGGCACCATTGAAAAAACCTATGTAACTACTATTGTCTTTCCCACGCAGCAAGATGACCATGGTGTGCGCAGAGAGCCGAATTTTGTTGCATATTAATGTAGATTTATTTCCATCTTAAATGTGTTTGATAGAATTGTTTAATATCATACAGCAGTGATAGCTTGCACGTTTTACTATATATAACTATTTTTCATCATGCTAGTCATGGGCAGAGTCACTGAACACTGCACATTGTGTTTCAATGGTTCTGTTAGTTAGGCCATTTTAGCTTATATACATGAATATATTTGCTTCATTGACTGATTGCTATCATGTTAAACATAGAGGAAACAATACACTGCACATTGATGTCTTCAAGTTTGTCACTCAGCCAAAAGGGCTTAATGTTACAATTTTATGGCAGGAAGAATCCACAATGTCAAAGAGGCAAAAGAAGAAGACCCCGGTGGTCGAGGAAGAGCCCGAAGTAGAAGTTGTCACTAAAACTGAATATATATATGAAGACACTAAGTGCATTTCTGGTATCGAACCTGAATACCAGTGGGGGGAGATATATAGACTAATCACGCGCAAAGAAGTTCCTGATATGGGATTAGAAGAAGAGTCCATATATGCCAACATAGAAAGATCTTCACTGATGAAGATCACCACTAGACCAGAGTTGTTCCCGTGCTCTGAAGTAATCGGTTGGATTCTGCCCCGGGAAGATGTCACAACAATGATTCTGGAAAATGTTGAAAGATAGGGCTATGCTGCATATAGCCCTGGATATGTAGCGTTGGCTTACCACCTGCCAGAAGCCCGAGTATTTTTATCTGATGATTGGCTGAACAACATTAGAATGGACCTGTTAGAGACTCTTAAAAATATGTTGTTGCAAGGAAAACATTACAGATACAGACCGATGGGTGATTACGATACGGCAAGATTAAGGGCCCCCTATAGGTTCATAGCTTTAATGCTAAACAGGATCTTTGGAAGAGCACATGGTAGGTTCTTCAAGTTAGAATGGATCCCAATCATTTTTTGTGTTGCAACCCAGGGGACAATTTTCAACTGATCCAGCCTTGTATCAAATAGTCTTTCAGCTTGCTTGGCCTCAGCTTTGGGAGGAGTGGCCCACAAGAGGTCTGAATTCTATATGAGTTCCATACTGGTGGACTGTATATTATGCAATCAGCCTTTCCCCGGCCTCAGGTGCATCTGGGATAGGGAAAGAATGCCTATCTATTCTGCTTATAAACCACTATGGGCACACAAATATCACAGCCATTATCGAGAAGTATGTGAACACTTTATCATGCCCTTATACACACTCATTTTCTTGAAGGAGTGTGATTGTATGTCAGAGGAGGCACTGCAAGTGATCGAAGAATACGCAAATTATTATTTGACTGAAGATGGCATGTACTTTAGGATGTTTGGAGGTTCGAGAGAAACTTCCCTGTTGCCCAAATATGCAACTGATTACATTATTCACAAGGAGGCAGTCAGACAAGTGTTCTTGGATGGAATAGGCAGCTTTCTGTTTGAGCACAAGAAGACCACCTATCCTTCTTTGCCCTTCAGGTTAGGAAGCTACAAGTTTACCAGAGTGAAAAAGGCTGATGAATTTATAGAAGAGCTAGAAAAGTTCCATTTTGGAGAGATGCCCTTCCATAGAAATGATACTCACGGTAAAGTAGCTGAACATTGCAAAACAAACAACGTGCATTTTGAGTATGCCCACCATTGGGATTGGGAAGAATCCATCTTCCGAAATGCAGTAAACATGACAGCCTTGAGAAGAAGGTTCAAGAAGAAGATCACCACCAAAGGTGGGAAGGGAGATGAACAAGCAAAGGCTGAGGAAGAAGCAAAGAGAAGAAATGAGGAAGCCCAGAGGTTGGCACAAGAAGCTACAGGGTGGCTACACACAGAAGAAGAAGAAAAAAGGAAAGCCGTGCAAGAGGCAGCTAGGAAGGTAGAAGAAGATGCAAAGAAAGAAGAAGAAGAAAATAAAAATAAGTTGGATGAGGAGCTCCAAAACCAAGAAGCTGAAAGGCTAAAGCTGACATAGACAGAGCAGTCAGCTTTTGAAATAGCTGTAGGGCAGACCCAGGACATGGAGAACCCCGAGGTTCAGGACCCACAAGTACCTGCTGCCAGCACACCCATGGTCCCCACTCTCAAGCTGGTCCCTTTTGTGCATAAAAAAGGAGAAGAAATCCCTGATTTCAACACTGTTTTCTACGATAGGGCAACAAAGAGGATAGTGAAGAGAACAAAAATAAAATTTGAAACGGGAGATCTACAAGGGAAAATGATATCGGATATGCCTGTTATGTTGGGAACAGACCAAGATCCACGATTCACCATCAGGGCTGAAGCAGCACTGATTCACGCCTCAGAAGATAATGTAGACAAGATCATGACAGACTTGGAGCTATCCAAGAAATATTCTGCTCAATTGAAAGATACATTGAGAAAAGAGCAAGAGGAAAACAATAGGTTGAAAAGGAAATATGAATACATGCAGAGGGAGATGAAGTCTTCTCAGGCTGAACTGCAGCTCCTCCAAGTGGAGACACAAGTTATGGAAACTACACAGGAGGCTTTGGAGAAAGTGCAAAAAGAATGTCAAGTGCTAAGGAGTGAAAAGGAACAGCTGCTGGGAAAGGTAGAAGATCTAGAAGAGCAGCAAAAGATCCTCTTGGAGGCCAATGAGTTGCACACCCAAGAAAAGGAAAAGAAACATCAAGAGCAGATTTCCTCTCTAACAACTGCTCTGGGGGAAGCAAGGGAGCAGCAAGTTAACCTCCAACCATTTAAAGAGCATGTCTTGGCCCAGAAGGCTAAAATGTTGTAGCTACAAACTGCTATAGAAGGAGAGAGGTGCAGAGTACTGCAAATAGATGGCCAATTGGAGGAAATCTTGGAGACCTCTTCTTATTTCGTTGATAGATCTCAGGACGTCCTTGAAGTCCTAACTGCAAGAATGGCGAGGCTGGCAAACAATGAAGAAACTCCAGCAGAACTACCGTCAAAGAATCAACAGGCCCTCAAGTGGGATTATGACTTAGTGGAATTCGCTATCAACACTGTAGAGGATTTCAAGAAGGCCGTGAAAAAGACAAAAGGAGCATGCACCGAGTTTTTCAGAAGGCTTCTCATTACCTACAACCAGTGCCAGATAGAGGCCGAGCAGAGGCTTGAGGCTTTCCCGGATCACAACGCCTTTGTGGAGCTGTTGCAGAAAAGATACTAGGAAGAGGAAGCTAAAGTATAGCATATCAAAGCTATGGATGATCAGATCCTGAGGAGCGAAGTAGATCATTCAGCTATCAGCGTGCAGCTTCTAGAGGATCAGCTTCGATTGAGTGCAGCTAGGATTGAGGCTATAAAGAACCAGGCTGCTAAGTTTGAGATCAATATTTAGTTTTTAGAGCCTTGTGCATTTGAGGGCATTGCCTCTGAAGCTTCGACATGGAAGAAATTTCTAGATGCCCAAGTGGGACCTTCCTCGTAAAGGATTGGTCACTTTTTGTAATATGTAACATTTTGTAAAAACATTTGAAAAAAGTCAAGCATTGGGAAACGAAGAGTTGGGAAGCCCAAAGGTTACTTTGGGCAGCCCAACCGTCTCACCCTTTTGTATAAATGTAGAAAGCTTAGAAGGGAAGAGGGGATTTTTCCCAGTTAGACATGAAAATCTATATTGTAAGAAGAACTATTTCTCTTTGCAATAAAGAAGTATTGTTTGCCTGTTGGAGGAAGATTGGTGGCACTTTCAAATGTTATGTTGTGGATGGC